>VWZV01011147.1:351-63910 GCA_013397155.1 Irena cyanogastra
ACTGCATTTGTGAACACTGCTGTGATCAAGGTTGTATAGATGATATCCTAACAAAGTAGCAGAACACTTTGATTCAGGTCTGAAGATAAAAGCTGGAGCCTCAGAATTGCAGGTCTGGACTTATTTTGTGTGATGGCAAATGGTCTGAAAGCTTGACAATGTCTGGATGAAGTAGACCTGGCAGAATGTGGGACTATCTAGGTAAATCTGAAGCTATAAGGAGAAATTACCAGAACCGTTTGAGTTACAGGGCTAACAACAACTTCCCCAAAGGGAAAAGTCAAAAGTAAAAGCAATGTATAGCATGTAACTTATGGGTTTTACAAGACATCTAATTAGTACTTGACAGGTCTGACAAAGAGCTTAGAGAAGGAGAGGCTGACCCTAGAAGGCCATGCAGAGAAGCTGAGATAGGGAGAATTGAAGCAAAGACAACTGAGGAAGTGGTTAGGGAAGACTGATAATTGCATAAGCTGTAGCAAAAGGCTGATTGTTGAGTTAGGGTTGCCTGGATAACACCAGAGGTTGTGTAACTGAATGGATACAGTCAGGGGTTGAGATATTTGGGGAGTAGGCAAGAAGCTGAATTTGTGAAGAATGAAAGCTATGACAGGTTAATGTATGGAGGAGGAGCTATGCAGTGGAGGTGTCAGCAAAACCTTGTCTTTTTCTGATCAGGCAGACCATGCTTTAGAATCTATGAAGTTTTTTTTGTCTTGTAGAAAATACCTGACGAATAGCTGGGAGCATGTTTTATGTGCCTGAAGTGATGGTCCCTATGGAGAAAGATAGTTGACTATATTTAGTTACCTTATGAGGTCGAGCAATTAAGAGCCCTCTGGTTGGAATATAAGAGGGTCAATATCCTGTCACAGAACAGGTAAATTTTCCTTATGAAAATACAGGAAAATACTTATATGGAAGATGGTGTTAGAAGAACCCATACTTGAGAAAACCAGAATTTAGGTTTTCCTGAACCATTTCCTTTGTACCCATGGCTTAAGCCTTTGAATACAGTCTCATACGCTTATTTTTAGTTTAAAGAAAGGATTTGTGTTACTGATGACCTTTTTATTTTCTTGGCCTACTCCCCAACAACTTTTGAACTGATGTACTAACTTCTGACTTGTTCAGAGTATTAAAAGGTGTTTTTTTTTTTTTTCTGTGAAAACTGGAGTTTGACAACAATAAAGAGATCTGGATTAGCCTCGTCATTGAGGCAGAAATAGACAGACTCAGTAGTGGTCTCTTTGATAGCTGTCTGCTGATCTCACAGTGTAATATTGCCCTTCATTTTTGTAAAGCTATGACTCCTGCTCACTGCCCTGTCTCTCACAGTGATTTATCCCATGGGAGAAGATAAGGGTTGGAATCATTATCTTGAGGAAGAGGAAGGGGCATGTAAGAAGACAAAAAACAAACACCCATTAAAAAACCAGAGCCAAGCTGCCAAAAAATCCCAAACAGCAACAAACTCTAAAGCCTCTCAAAATGTTATTTAGAGAACTAGTTTTTTCCCCAGGTAGCTTAAATTGTTCAGTATTTTGCCCCTTCTGTGGAGGAATTCAGTATATATTGTGCGTACCATACAGATGAAAAATGTAGAAGGTGAAGAATGTCTTGCAGATGTTGTGCATATGAATTTTGTAGGAGTTGAAGAGAAGGTGTAGCTCAAACGTTGCTCAAACAGGATTGTTTCACAGTTAACACTGAATATGGTGCTGCAGATGTGTAATTTGTCTGGAGCTATTTGGAATGCTATGGAGAAGCACTATTTCCTTTATGATCTTGTCATACCTGACATAAGGATAAGTGGATGTAAGCAGGAAGATATTAACTGAAAGTGTAAGATCTTTTTTCCAGCATGAGACCCCCTGAAACAAGCAAGACAGAATTTTTTTCATGGTATGATGTCAGTTCAAAATAAAGTTCGGGGTTTCTTTTTTACTCACACTTTGAAAGGGCATATTCAAAACACAAAAATGAAAGTTCAAAATAAAATTCTGGCCATTTCATTTTTCTAGCCCTGTACTTACAGATATTCTGTGCATATACAAGCAGGTAGCTGAACCAGTTAATAATATATCAATATAAACATAGTGATGTTCTTTGGAGTAACTGGAGTAGCTGCTGCAAATTTATGAGTTATGGCTTAAAAATCAGTCTATTGCATAGAGTTCTGAAAAAATGGAACCCAAAGCATATAAAACTAAATTTCAAACATCAGTGGAAGTATTTAGTCTCTGTGCTTTATTCCATATCTACAAAATGGAAGCAAAGCTTATTTTCTGACACCCTTGTTTTGAAAATAAATGTCTTGGTATTTTTTTTTTTGAGTATGCAGATGGCTTCTGGACTTGTTGTTAGGGAAATAATAAATGAGAACTAAGGAAATCTGACATTTGAAACAAAGTTTGAGCAGTGACTGACTCTCTTCAGTTTGTTCTGTTAAATGGTACAAAACATTTGTAGAGAGAAAAGAGGGACAATGTGGGATAAAATATCTCCCTTGTCCACAAGCACAAAAACCTGAGGTAAAACTGATATTTCTGGCATACTCAAGGTTCCTGAATCTGACAAGACTGTTTTTTTTTTTTTTTGGTAGTTTAAATATTTTAATTATTTTATGTTAGGGTTTGTTTACTTGGGAATGGCATGCAAACATGTGGCTTAAGTAATCCATTGTGTTTTGGCCTTAGGCTAATCAATTTACATGGTAAATTGCATAATGTGTTGCCATTATGCTTTATTCAGTGTATCCAAATGTATAACGGTTTATCAGCATGCACAGATTTCAGGCTGGAACTGTTTTGTATGTGCCCAGCCTGAAGCAAGGACAGATGAGTACTGATCTTTGCAAAATTATCTTTATTTTAACAGATGTAACAAGGCTTGTGTGTTGCTCTGTATATTCCAGCCACTAGAATAATTCCTGTGTAGTGAGTTTGAAATGTTGTATATGCTCTTCAGTCTGATCTGACCTTTCTCAAGTCAAATAGTATAGCATTACAATTCTTGATGTATGACTGTGTGCTACTGTTTGAGCAAGCTGTGCTGCCCTTAAGGTATGGTTTTTGTGGCAATAGAATGAAGCTTTAACTTCAAGTCTGCTGAATTTTTAACTCTTAAATATCTACAGGAAACAAACAAAAAAATTACTGTACTTGACTGTACTCATGTATTTATTTTACAGATTACATTTATAGGTTTTACAGAAGAGATGGGTACTTCTCACTTGCAGGTACAGTATTTATCTATCTGTATTGGGAAATTTCTTCTAAGTAGCACCTAGATTTTTAGTTGGAGGAAATTTGGTGTTCAAGAAATGAAATAGATGTATCTTGAGTATTTAAAAGCCTAAGTTTCAAATGTCATTGAAAGGTTGAAAATAATTATTTTAATATGATAATCAGTGTTTTATATATATTTGCAATGTTACCTGGGTCAGTCTTTGTATTAGGATGCTCTGGAATAATTCAAATGTGGTGTAGGGGCGTGTTTGGGTGGGAAGAGCCTCAGTTGCTCGTGTTTTTTGTGGGTGTTTTTTTTTGGTTTGGGTTTTGTTGTTGTTGTCTTATTTCAGTTTGTTATCTTACCCTTAGTTGAGTTGTGCTTATCGATATGGTGCAGTTGCATGTGTGAAACTAAACTTTACTGATCTGACCTCTAGCTGTGAATTGCTGATGGGTTTAGAAGTCAGTATTATGATTATGCCTTAAGATGTTTTTCTGGAGATTTAGATAAGGAAATATTATTTTAAAAGGTGGAGTGTGGCAAACTACAAGGGTTATGATGTGCCATTTTCATAAGTTAAGGATTTAGCATTCCTGTGCAATTTACATATCAGTATAATTCATAACATACATGTTTACAGTAAAATTTCATGTTTCTACTCTGTCTAGGTCTTAGTAGAGATTGCTTGTAATAGTTTGCTGATGTTTGAAAATGTAAAACAGAAACTTTGAATCCATTTGTGTTTCATAGTAGATCAATGTTGCTAATTTTTCAAATTCTAGTACTAGACATTCTTTCAAGTATGGGTAAGAACCATTTGATTGTTTAGAGTTAGATGAAATGTAGAGAAAGTTGGACAGAACAGGTTTATGGAGATTTCCTTTGAACTATAGGGATCAGTAGTGTTCGGACTGTTGGAAAAAAAATTGTAACTCTTTCATAGGCCTCTTCTCTGTTAGATAAATCTAAAGGTTGTCCACAGTCATGTTAAAGAAGTGCCTTGCTCATGTTTTTGTGATAGGGAGCTAGAATACTCTTCCAATAAAGCACACAAAGATCATGTAGATATCCATTGAGAACCATCATTAGCTGAGGTCAGTGTAGTTGGATATTTTGTAGGGCGTGCAGCTGCTTTTCAGCACTTTCAAGATTCTTCGCTTTATGACTTTTAGGCATCTTCCAAGAATGGACTGAATTAAATCTTTTTTATACAAGCTTTACATCACACTTTGAGAGAGTAAGTGGGGGATAGAGTAAGAAATACGGAAGAAAAGAAAAACTTTACCAGAATTAGCAGCTGTTAGGATTTAGGGGAGGTATAAAATTAACCCCATTGACATTTGCATGCTATTTTTTCGATTTTGTATTCTCAATGTTTTTTATTGAAATTCAGGAGTTGTCAGCTGTTTCTGTAGAGCTTCCAGATGTTCTGAAATCACTCCAGTTGCGCAAACTAAAAGAAAATGAGGCTGTGTTTCTAAAAGACATAAAGAAAACCTTGGCAAAACCTTATGTCGTGAAACATCAGGTAAACTTTCGTGTCTTCTTGCATGTCAGAAGCATTACATTTTGCCTTCTAAAGTGTTTAGTCTTATTACGCCCTGTCTTGCTTTTGGTTTTGGGCCATCTTAGCCACAGTAGTATTAGTATTATATTTCCTTTGTTTCATGAAAATAAGCTGTCCTGTATTGTTTACAGAAAATACTTAACAGATATTTAATTATGGTTCTGATCCCATGCTTCCACTAGGCTATAGTCCCTTTCACTGGTAATTTGCAAAGAATATGAAATTTGTCAGCTTACCTATCTCTGCTCTGCTCAGATAGCTTTCATCTTCAGCAGACTTTTTTTGTTGAAACAGAGGTGCCCAAAATTAAGGGAATGTCTGGTGTTCATAAAACTCAGTTATGGCTTTTCTTAAAAATATATACATAAATGCTGTTAATGATACAGTTTCCATTATTTTTATTTCTATATTGTTCCCATTATTACTATGCTAATTATATTCTTTCCAATTACAAACATTGCATATAAGATTAAAGGTAGCTTGAAGAAACAGATATCCTATAAACTGAACTATTATATGGCATAAGCATGCTCTGAAATACTGTGTTACTCCACAAATTTTTAACATGAATTCTTTAATAGATTATTGTGTACATGTTATCATGGTTGTGTTACATTATTGAAATCATTTATTCAGAATGCAGGCCTTACAAAAATGAATAAGTCATTCTAGCTATCACTCTACACAAACTGTTGCATTTATTTCCCTGTATTTAAAATATTTAAAAATTATTTGCTCTTCATAAAAATATGTTGAAGGAATCCCTTGAAGATTGCTGTGTTTTTTTCTTGTTGCTCTGTTTTTCAAGAATCAGCTTCCTGAAGTGTTTTGTGTGATGAGGCTGTCTCCTTCATTCCCAAGAATCAAAGTTGATTATGTATTTACCTTGCTAAGCAAGTATACCGCAGGCATAAGATATGCAGTGGAAATAAACTCTTCACAAAAACATCAAACAAAGACAACCCATGGAGAAGATGATGACACCAATCAGTCAGTTTCTTCAATTGAGGATGATTTTGTCACAGCTTTTGAACACTTAGATGAAGATGAACCTTCAAAGATACTAAGTGCTGGTAAGTTCTTGCACACTTGTAGAAGTTGGTATTTGAAATTTAGGCTGTTGGGATTTAATAAAAAAGTAAATGCAAATAAATTGTAATTTTTTTACATTAATCATGTAAAGGGATATTATGCAATTGAAAATTAATTTTTTGCTATTTTCACAACAGCTTACCAATCATAAACCAAAGATTCTAATCTCAGTGTTAGATAGATACCAAATAAGATCTTGTTCTACTTTGTGTGCTAAAAATACATTAATTTGTCAGTGATTAGATTTGTATAACAGGATTTAAAGAAAATGAAAGGTTGCTTTGATCATGAAAGATGAGCTAGCATTTTGCAATAATAGTAAACCCAGAAGTTGCTGTTAAAATCTGTCCAGTTTGCTGTAGTTCTGTGAAAATTCTTGGTTCTGAAGCAATCTCTTTTACTTTTTTTTTTTTTTTGGTTCAGGTACATGCAGCTTTACTTCTGAAAACCATCGAGATGCTGCTTCACAGACTGTCCCTGCTCAATGTTTAGAAGCTGTTGACTCAAAGATTGTTGTGAGTTCTGCACATCGAAAATCATCTGCCAGATCTTCTACTTTGATTGATATTTTGGGACTTAAGGAGCTGTCCTCAGTAAAGAATTCAGTTACAACCTCAATTTCTGATCCTTGGATACAAAGGAGTTTCTATAAGCCATATAATCCTTCTGATCAAGGTGTTAATTTTTTACGTAAAACATTGTTTTCTTCCTCTCCAGTTGAATCCTCTGAGTCAGATTGCTCCAGCCCAAGCCCCATCATCTTCTTAGATGAAGAAGGGTATCAAAAAAGCTTGAAGGCAAAACTTCAGCTGCCAAAAATTCCAGTAGTAAAAGATGGTGTAGAGGATTCAGACTCAGAAGTGAGTGAATTTTTTGATAGTTTTGATCGGTTTGATGAGCTGGAACAAGCCTTGGAAAACTCTTGTAAAATTATTAGGGATCCAATCCTAGGGAGTTCTGCCCAGAAAAGGAGGACTGCACATGAAAAATTGTCTTCTGCAAACATTACAATGAATCCTCAGAAATTCAAGTTTGATCGTCCCACTCTCCCAGCCAATGTAAAGAAACCAACTCCTCGTAAGCCAGAATCACCGTACAGCAGCATCTTTGAGGTCCCGGATTCCCCTCGCCCAGTTAAAACATCAGGGGAAGAGAATGGAGGCTTCTTCAGCCCCATTAGAACATCGGCCTTCAGCCCCCTAGGGAGTTGCGGTTCTTCTGAATGTTTGTGTCGAATTAATCTTGCTGGAGATGGGACAGGTCAAAGTCACCAAGATGCAGCTTCTAACAGTTACACAGCATATGCTGACAGTGTTTCATGTGAAATACTGGGTTCTGTTTTTTTTTCTGAGTCCTCATCAGAACAAATGTGTGCAGAGAGTGATTCAAAGCTCAAAAGGGTTACTTTGAAAGAGAAGAAGAGGCAAGCTGCCAATCTCAGAATGAAAACTAGTAAGGAACCAGAGAAGCAAACAAAATCTAAACATAAGTCACTAATGATAAGAGATAGCATTCAAAAATTTGCAACTGAACTGGTTGAAAAAAGTTTTGGCAGTGCATTTAAAGACCTCCAGAAAGGTGTTTCTTCATGCACAAATGCACTTTGCCATTTGGCTGCTAGGTTGACTTCTTCAGTCTTTCAAATGGCTTTTTATGAGATTGGAAGACGTAGAGCAATCTCGCTGAAGGAACGTGCCGTTAATAGCATAGCAAACTTCTTGGTGAGCGAAGCTATAACTGGTGCTTTGAAAGAATTGCGTCAGGTAAAGAAACAAATATTTACCAACACTGTTGCACGGTTCGCAGCAGACCTTGCTGAAGAACTTGTGTTTGAAGGAATCATGGAAGTATGCCAGTTTTCATATCCATCAACACCTACTGCACAGCCCTCATCATTTGATTATGAAAACAAAGTGGTAAGATCCTATGCCCGAGATTTGTCTGAATCTGTCATTCAGGAGGCATTTATTGAACTATCTCAGGTTGATGTGACCTTTACAACACAAGCAGCCATTAGTGTTTCCATGGACAATATCAAATATGTAAGTGCAGAAAGTATGTTAGAGTCAACACAGACTTCTACAGTTTCTCCTAATTTTAATGATAGGGTAGCACTAAAGCCAATCCAGGACTCCAAGAAGGAATGTACAGTACAGCAAGCTCTATTCTGTACCTCTGGTGTTGTGAGTTCAATACCTGTGCCCTTAGCTGGAAGAGCTCTTTGTCAGCAACAGGTTTCCTCTGATGCTTACAAAGCGAAAGTATCCACTGTTCCAAATGCTGATGATGGTACAAAAATATTCAAAGACTCCACTCATCCATTTTTCACAAGCAGAATGAGAGAGGAGGAAGTCGCTTCTTTCAGAAATATTTATCTGACTTCGGATCACAGTCAAAGTACGGAAAGTACTCCAACACTCTTCTGTAACCAGAATGATACCAAACTAACAAATAACAGATCTGGAATGAACAGTAATTCAGAATTAACAAGTGGGTCGAAAGGCATTAATGCTTTCTCTGGAACTATGGTAGATATGATAGTAAATGAAGCTTACGAAACCATAACCTCATCTGGGGTAACAGAAGCAGTAGAAGAGTACTCAGATTTTTTAACAAGAAAAGTAATAGATAGAAAACCTTATGTGCAAGGTACTGGTGAAGCCTCCCCCAAGACCATGTTTGCAGACCATTTGGCCAAGCATGTCATAAAACAATCTGTGGAAGAAAGTAAAACTGTGTTATGCAACACCAGTGAGAGTTTAACATGTAATGTGAGCTCACAGACTTACAGAGATACCAATCAAAAAGAACAATGTGTGGTTAAGAAGCAAGAGGCTGAGAAACAAAATGCTGTTTCTATAATTGTGGAACAACAACAGTTGCCTTTGAATAATCCATGTAAATTTCTTACTCCAACTCATTCTGTTCAGTGTTTTTTAGAATCTAAAGATTGTTTGCAGGAGCGAAAAGGAAACAGTTTTTCTTCAAAATCACCACCGCCTTGTTCCACTGTGGCTTTTGCTAGGCGTGTTCTAGAGGACTGTACTGACACAGGAAACTGTTCAATACCATGCTTAAACAAGCCTTCCAAAAAAAGCGATACCCAGAAACTATCAGCAGGAGCTTTGAATTACAGGCAGACTGATTGTTTTCTGCATACAAATGGCTTTCCTTCAGAGATGTTTGGCAGTGAAGGTGCTTTGCAGATGGAAGAAAAATCAAGCCTGAAACATGGAAATACCTGTTTAATGCCTGATACACCCCCACCGACTCCTCTAGTACCATGTCAAGGTAGTTCTGAAAGGAACCTAAGAAAACTGTCCAAGAAACTCAAGGGAGAATTGGCAAAGGAATTTGCACCTGCAACACCACCTTCTACACCCTACAATCCATCCATTACTGATTCGTCTGAAACTGAACATGACTCTTTGGAAAATGAGGAATTTATGCTGAAACTCATGTGGTCACTTTCTGAAGAAGTGGAAAGTAGTGAAGATGAAGATCATTCTGAAATGCCTGTTGAGAAAGAGAAGCATTCAGCAAAAACAATTCAGTATGCAGATTGCCTAGCTAGCCACATAATTTCAGTAGCGACTGAAATGGCTGCTTCCCATTTAGGTGGTAAAACAAATGAAAGAGAAGCTAATAGGCAGGCTCAGTTAGGGATGCAAAAGAAAAGATGTAGATATACTGCATTTGTAAATATCCCAGAAGAGACATGTAATTCCTTGTGGAATTATGCAGGTGATATGGCAGGAAAAGTCATCAACGAGGCCAAGAAGGTAGTGAAATCAAGGCATTGCAAGCTGTTGAGGTTGAAGCGAGTTAACTGCCAGGTGGATTGCTTTTATGTGAGAAAAGGCGATAAAGATAGTAGTTCAAAAGAATGGTGTGGCCCAGTACAGGACCAGTGGCTGGGGGAGGGAGATTCATCTGGACTTCCCTTACCTCAAGGTTCAGCCACGACAGGTTTGACTTCCAAGTACCCGAGCTGTGAAAGTGTGACTGATGAGTATGCAGATCATGTTATCCGGGTTCTGAAAAGAGAGGGAGGTAGCGCTGAGCTGTTAGTGGATCAGTATGCCAGCAGACTTGCTTACAGGTCTATCAAATCGGGCTTGCAGCAAGCTGCTAGAAAAGCCAAATTCAGATACAGCAGAAAGACGTTTCCTGGGCAAAATGCACAGGTAAATGGTAAGCTGGAGCTGATCAAAGCAGGGAATAAAGATGCAGTACAGCAAGTGAAAAGTGGCATTCATCGCTGTGAAGGCCAAATGTTCGAGAGGAGTGTCCGCACACAGGGAATGGAATGTACAGAGTTGTTACATTTTTCTGAATCCCTTGCTCAAAGTATCACTTGTGATGTCAGGAAGAAACTGAAAATGTCGGGAGTGTGTTTGCCGAAGTCTCTAACAGATTCCTGTCTATATAAAAAGACTGAATTTGATGAAGTCACAGGGGATCTCATTAAAACAAGGTTTTCTAGAACATTTCTTCCTTTTTCCCCAGATCATAAACTCTATCATAGTACAGGTAATATAAATGAAAATGGCTACAGTGAAGGTATAATTCAAGCTATAGAACAATATGCTAGGAAAGTAGCAGATGATACTCTAGAAATGAGTTTAGAGTCAGCTGTTCTCCATGTGGCTGAAAACAGAAAAAATGGGGATAAGCTCTCGTATACTGAGAAACTGTCTCCTTTTTCTGGGACTGTCTGTAGATGCTGCAGTATGAAGGAACATCGGTACTGTACAGAAAGTAGGTCTCATCATCTACCTGCACAAGAATCCTGCATTCCAGTGAGGCATTTTCTTCATTCTGGATTGGGTGGTGCCTGTCAAAATTCAAGAGTGTTTCAGCTCGATATTCCTAAAATTCATGTTGATGTAGAACAGAGGACAATGTTTTCTGACAAGGGGGCTACTGCGGCCGTAGAGAAAGCAGAAAGGGAGCTGAGTTACACAAGTCTGACAGCTGACAGTGGTATTGGACAAGATGGAGTCAGTTTTGCTGAAAGCCTTACTACTGAAATAATGACATCAGCTATGACTAATATGGGTCAGGCAGTTACCGTAAGGTAATATTAATTTTCTCTTATTTGTTGCATTTTGTATCAGAAGAAGGATTATTAATACAAATGTGTTCTCAGAAGGAATTTTAATATATATTTTGTTAGAAAGATACACTTCATGTTCTGAATGTTTTCTTTTTGTTCTTCTGGTTATATTTAAATTACTCAGAACTAGGGAAAAAAAAGCTTGTTTTGCAGGTATGTGAGCTTGGATACTATGTATATCAGCACACATATGTTCCAGTAGGTGACTAATAAGTGTATCCTTTTGTTTCAATTTCAAAATAGTACCTACGGTTGTACATACTAGTCCTTTACAGGTTTTGTTGATCTATGAGCCGTGACAGAATCCAGGTTTGTTCCCTGTTTGTACTTCCTGTTCAGCATCTGATGCTGGTCAAATGGGCCATTGCTTTGTAGTATGAAGACTTCATTTTTTTATTAAGGCTGTGTTGTGATAGTGTCTTTACTACTAGGAAAAAAAAAAAGAAAAATAACTTGTTACTTCAAGAAAAAGCAACTTACTAAACCACACTTTAGCTTATAAAATAGTAATACAATAATGAAGGAACTGACTTTGAAATTCTTGTGTATTTAGCAAAGAGTAATATACTGTTTCCTTTATTAGGTCTATAAATAGGAAATATTTTCCACAATAAATTTGTGGCAAACAGCTGTTTCCTAAAACAGATCATGCTGTGATCAGAGTGAAATCTTTTCAGGTCCAAGAGCAATCTATACCATTTTTTTTTCATTTTGAAGTAATACTTACATTCCTACTACTTTTTTTTTGTTTTGAGGGGAATTCCTCACGCTGGTTTCTTTCTCTGGTGTTTAGAGGGCATAATGATGAACAATAAATTGATTTTTATATGTTCAGTGGCTAAAGGCCACCAATATTGCTTGTCTTTGCACAATAGGGTTGAGTCTTTACTCAATGTGTGACCAAAAAGGAAAGTCACGTGGTGATATTTTTCTATACCTATGTTATCAAAGATGACACTTTATTTAAAAATTCTAATTAGAATATGCCAGCAACAAAATGCAGGGTTCAAAGAGATGCTATTTATAATTAAATTTGGGGCAAGGAGGCATTATTAGAATTTTGCTGTGACAGTTTATAAATGTTTCTTCTGTTGTCATCTAGTGTGTGGTATGTAATGCATATGATCCTTGAGGAACTGCCTTGTGTGATGTACAGAACTCGTGCTGGTATAACTGTAAATAAAAATGGGGAAAATTATCTTTTTTATTACCCTGATGAGTTTCAGTTTAGGAACATATTTGTACAAATTCATGCTCACTGGAGCAAAGTGTTAGGAATGATGTGGTTAAGGTTGCCTTTTTAAACAGTGAATGTTACTGTGGCTGCTTGCTATGTGGGAGTAGGTGATCATTTTTCTTGAACTTCCTACGGCTTCATATATATATGTGTGTATATATATATATATATATATATAATCACAGTGTGCACATGAAAGTTAGTTCATAACTGCATGTTCTCATTTTGTAAGGGTTTTTTTGTTTTGTGTTGGGGTTGTTTTTTGTTTGCTTGTTTTTTAATGAGGAGTTCAAACTTCTTTAAATGAATTTTTTAAGTGGCTCCTGAAGATTAACTTCTATGGGGTATAGTTGCTTGATTGGTTTTTGGATAAAAAAATTAAACTTACTTCCTGAGGGGAAAAATTCTGTACAAGTCATGCATTGCTACGCTTTATTGAAGGAGAAAAACAAATCTTTTTTTGCAGAAAACTTTCTAAAAAATGGAACCCTAATATTTTAGTCACCAGTTTATACTTAAGCACTTTGCCCTCAGTAGCAGACCACTTAAATGCTTGTATTGAAGGCAGGCCAGGGAAAACAGCCAAGCTGTCCTAGGGTGAACAAGTTCAGAAATGGTAAGTCTTCTACTTGAAAAGTGTACCTTGATACACTGTAGTCTTCAAGGCTACAGTGTCTTCTGAGCTTCATAGCAAATAATATCCCAAATGAGAGAATTCTTTTTACCACTCTTTTTGATTTCTAATGAAAGAATTCCAAATAGCAATCCCTGATGTAAGCCTGTTGATGTTTCAGATTAATTTGGCTGCACTATTTCTTGTGTTAAGAATACAGCACAAATTAAGGGATTCCCCAACTTTTCTTTTCCAGTGGAATTTAATGTTTTTGGAATGGGGTTAAATTGCTGTGAATGAACTAAACACAGATCAGCATGAAATGCAGTGATGTTTTTTTCTTAAATTTTTGTTTAGCTCTGTTGGAAGAGAAGGATTTCACTCTGTTGAATCTGTTGTTAGCCAGCAGATGAGTCTTAGTATTGGTGATGATAGCACTGGGAGTTGGTCCAATCTAAGTTTTGAAGATGAACATCCTGATGAGAGCAGCAGTTTTCTTCACCTAAGTGACAGGTAATTATAAAGATGTTAGTATAGTTAAACAGTTACCTTGACATCAGATACCTTGTCATCAAGTGATATTTCTCCTAGGGTTTAGGGGAGAAGAGGTTATTTTTGTCTTCAACACACAATGACTTTTTTATTAAAAATGGCTCTAATATCATGATTTTGTTTTCTTGCAAAATGTTGTTGGCCATGAATGTTCATATTCTGAAAAATATATGGAGAGTGCATTGTCATTGATGCCAGGGAATCACATCAAGTAAAACTGTACATATAAAATTTAAGTATTAGCAAAAGATGTAAGCATTTTAAAGGCAACCACCCTGTGTAAAATACAGCTTGAGAATACAGTTTAAAAGTTGTGCTCTAAAATATTACAACTTAGTCCTTGAGAAAATGTTTTGTATAAATTCATTTATTTTTGAAAAAAGTAATAGCTTAATTTGCATGATGAGCTTTTACAGCTATTTTTGTCTTTTTTGGGACTGGAATTTATAAGCTGCTCTGGCTGACATCGGTGGAGTATTTATATACTGCCAGCCATGGACTTGGAGGTGTGCAATACTGGAAGTTACCTGTTGAGGGTAGTAACTTTTTCTACAGAGCTTCTCACTGTACTGTTCCTGGCTGATTGATAACTAACAAAGATTAGAATGGCATTTCTAAAATTTGCAATGTCTCTTCCTGTTTCTAGGGAGAATTATACTGAGAGTTGTGACCAGAGCTTCTATATGAGGAATGTATGAAGAATGAATAAACATAGTTTTTTATGATTGATAAAAAAAAGTTAAACATTTCTGTTGAAGAATAGCAGAAATGGGAGAGAGATTTTTTTCTTTAGTTAGTACTTCCAGCATTGCTAAGATTAAAGAAAGTATGGAAGACATGCTTGCTTAAGTAATAGCCAAATAGGTTATTTGGTACCAATATGAAACTACTTACTTAAATGTCTGCAGTTTTTTCATGTTTTGCTTAACTAAATACTTTAATCAAACCACTACTATAATTTATCACTCACACGCCTTAATAATTTTGTAAAAGAATGCATTAACTCAGAGTTATTTTAGTAAAACATCATCACTTAAACAAGTGATAAGGATGATGAAAGTCTGAGTATAAGGAAGAATATTTGCTCTACTGGCAGTTACACAATAAAATATAGATGAGTTGATAAAGGGAAAAAATATTTTAAAAATCTGGACTAGTAGCGTTTGTGTTGTATTTGTTATTTATTTATCATTCCAAAAACAGATGTAAATGAAAATAAGGTAATTTTTGTAACTTGGAAGAAAATCTGTGGCTCATTCGAAGAGTAGTGACTTGGGTTAACGTTACCTCTAGAAGGGGAGGCATAGTTTGGATAGCAAGGTGTTAATGGAAGAAACAAGCATGTGCAAATTGATCAGCTGGTTTTACAGAACTAATTGTGGCTTGCTAACAGCGTGTGTGTTCATCTGTGTTGATGAGGTTTATCAGGTGGAAGGAAGGATCTGGGGTTATTGCCCTGTGTATAAAAAGATAGCCAAGGGGAGATCTGTAACAAGACCAGATGAAGTAATAATATCCTGTTGTGGTTTAACCCCAGCTGACAGCTAAGCCCCACCCAGCCAGTCAGTCACTCCTGCCAAGGTGGGATGAGGGCGACAATTGGAAGAGTGTAAGTGAGAACACTCATGGGTTGAGATAAAGACGGTTTAACGGGTAAAGCAAAAGGCATGCACAAGCAAAGGAAAACAAGAAATTATTTCACTGCATCCTGTGGGCAGCTCCATTAAGATGAGAAGTATTTAGAGAACTTACTAGTTAGTTATGCAGGGAAGTGGTTGTGTCCTCTGCTTTTCATGCCTAAATCTAGTGACTTGCATTTAGAATTAAAAAGTTCTTAAGCTTTCTCTCTAGTTGGTTTGTAGGTGTAAGCACAGGTGTAGATACAGGCTTTTCATCCAGCATGCAGGTTGGGTTATAGTTCAGAGCAGAAGCCTCTTGCTTTTCTTATTATTCTTCTGCTGACTCTTGTTGAAGAGCTGCATGAACAATTACAGAGGCATTATAATGCCTTTGTCTGTTTATTGCTTGTTTTGTGGTTACAGGAGTTTAGAGACTGCTAAATTGGCTGTTAAGTAGGAAAAGGTCTCATCCCTTTCTCATACCTCACTGTAATCATGTGGTTCAATATATATGATTATTTCAGACCAAGATTGACCTCTGTAAGTGCATTGTCTCTTACCTAATCAGAACAGTAGTGTGCAGAAGTTACTCTGTTAGATTACAAATTCTTTATCCTTTAGTCTGCAGACCAGCGCAGCTTTTACTTCTATTTTTGTTTTGCATTTGTAACTCCCAGTGAAAGAGGCACTGTGAGTGCAAAGTATTGGTACCAATAGGCTATATTCAATTTTTTATACCTGTAATTTAATGATTTTAAGCCAAATTTAATATTTCATATAAAGTGTGATAGTCTCACACAGTAGCTCAAGAAATGTTTTTTTAGACCAGGTTTGCATTCTCTGCAAATTGGTTTCTTCAGAAGCTTCTGCTCTTTAATTTTCTTTTTTCTTGTTAGCATAACAAGAGAACTCTTTGAATTTTCTTTGGATGTGTAGTCTAAATAAGCAACAATGTACTGAATAAGGCACTTGCAGCTTCTTGAACTTTTTTTCATGTTATTTGTGTTTATATTGTAGACTTGCTAACGTGCTGTTCACTGTTTTGAAATTGAGATCCAAGCAGGCATGCTGGAGAGCAAGGGATACTGATAGGTGATAATGCTACTGGCAAATACTTGAAAGAGATCAGTGTCTGTCTCTTGAAATGTTTTCTTCCACCATTTTGCTGTTTGCCATGAGTGGAAATGGGAAATGAGCTTCAACAGTCACATGAAACTTAGGTGAAGAAAGCATCTTCTTGCAGGAGTTGTTCTCTGCAGTTACTCTGTGGCTTCTCCTGCCATCTCTAGTAGACAGTCTCCTTTCTTGAAGAATGCTCAGTATTTGGAAGTCCTGTTCTTGGAAGGCTTCCACACATGCTCTGGGGGAGGTATGAATCTGGGGAATGAGATTTAATCATATGAGTTGCTCAGTCTTGTACATATTGACAGGCTTAACAAACTGTTGCTATTTATAATGACTGAAATTAACGCATGTAAGAACATGCTCAGTTTTTTCAGTTTCTTTGCATTGAGTTGAATATAGTTACAGAATAAATGCAGTATTTTTGTGAACTGTGAAATAATCTTTTCAGTATTGTTTTCATAGCTTTATAAACCTTTTTTTAAATATCAACTTGCAGAACAATATTAAAAATTTTTTTAAAAAATTACTCTAGGAATTCCTTCTCATCAGGCTGTTGGAGATCATTACTGGGGTTTTGGAGTGAGATGGAAGGATTTTGTATGTGAAGTTGTCTTCACAATGCATAATTTTATTAACTGTTAGCTGCTCCTTAAGCAAATAATACAGATGTAATCCATTTTCTTATGAGTAATCCTTTTGAAATTGTTAGCTTTTATAAATAATGAGCGATGCGCTTAGACCTGAGGACAGAATTCCTGCTAGCATTGATCTGAAAAATTAATGAGTACAAATTAATACTTTCACCAGTGTACTGAAACCTGCTAGTTTTGCCATATTGTGCACATTGCTGCTCTGGATAGCACTGAGAGTCGTGTTTGTTCCAGCAAACCTAGAAAGCTTCAGTGCTCTTGCATTTTATGTCTTGACAAAAGACTTGTGAGGAAAATGTAGGTTCTAGTTTAAGCTATTGTTCTTTTCTAGTTCAGCTGTCTTCTCTTCTTCTCCTGGCAGTAATGGTAACAGCAGTAGCTGGAGCAGTCTTGGTTTAGAAGGGGATATGTATGAGGAGAATTTATCCTTTCCAACATCAGACAGGTTGGTTGAGTTGAGAAATATAAAACAGATGGGTTCCTCATAATTAATGCATGAAATCATCATTTTTGAAAATAAAAATACAGTACATTTTTATGCTGATACATTATTCACACTCTTCTCACTTAATCACAATATGATTTTTTCATTAACTAATCCACCCTGAATGATTAAATTTTTCTGTGCTAAAACTGATTAATGTGTTTTGCTTGCAAAAAGGTCCCTTTTTTGCATGTTCTTGCCTGCAGTTTTATAAGTCTTTAGATTTACTTTTTTTTTTCACGTGGACTAGAGCTTGCTTCCTACAGGATTTCTGGGGTTTTTTTTCTCTTTCGCTTGTGTAAACTTTCAGAATTGCATAGTAATTGGTTTTTATAGACCACTTAGGCTTACATATAGCTGTTCATATCTGTGACATAAGGTGGCTCAACCTTTTCACATATGAAGCAAAACTATTAAAATCAATAAGTAACACCTTTCTCGTTTGTCTCTTCTCCCTTCTTTTCCTAAGAGAAAATCTTGTGAAGTTGATGATGTCTGTTTACAACATGAAATGGTGTGAGAAGCAAAGCTGCTTTTCATGATCACTCCTTAGTTCTTTTATGATTTTCCTGTTGTTTAACTTTCATTACAGTCTTAGTATTTATCACATTTAGTCCATATATTGGATTTTATTCATATTTTTGTTTTCTTAATTAAAATACAGTGATGGAACAGAAGATAAAGATGAAGATTCCAAGGATGCTGTAGAAGGTAATGTCAGCTCCTGCATATACTACTGTTCTTGTCCTGTGCACTGTACATTAATTTTTTGTTAATTCTTTGCCTTTGTAGTAAGCAAGGTGACAACTCTGTTATCCCTGTTAATCATAATGAATGTCAGTCAAGCGTCAGAATGTTAGATTAATGCCCTACATAATCCTCTTAATACACTGAAATTTGCAGCCTTTGGGAAGTGCTAGTTACTTATTGATGCTTGTATGAATTTAATAACATAAGGTAGGGAACTTTTATTAGCTTATTGAAAGTGTGAATTTATATGCGGAGCTTAACTTTTCTTAAAAATATTTGTTAATGAGCCATGGCAATGCATCCACATGGCTGTGTTCAAAATGCTGAAGAAGTTACCCAAACTGGACGCATTAATCTTGGGAGAGAGTCATGAAAAACAATAAAAATCTTGGATTTCATGCATTTGCTGTTTTACCTTTCTTCTTAGTGAAGTATAACATAAGGTCTATCTAGAATCTTGTTACGACTTTGTGGTTTGTTAGAAGATGTCTGTGCTCTGGTTCTAGTCTGATTGATGCACCAAAGGTTGTTAACTGAAATGAAAACAGCCTGAACACACAGTGTGTGAAGATGGCTCTAAGATGAGCTGATGTTAGAACAAGTTGTAACAGAGCTCTTCTTTTGTTGTGTTGAGTACGTTCTGAAGGTAAAGTAAGCGTTTCCAGGAACCTCTGCTATTTCCTTACAGAGGATATTCAGCCTTGTTACACATCTTCAAGTAGTCTTAGTGTAAGCAGAAAGATGTGTGGGTTTTTGGTTGGTTTGGAGTTTTTTTTCTCTCTTTTTAAGCTCCTGGAAAATGTATATAAATGACCAGCATCTCTTAACTGTATTAAATCAGATGTGACTCTAAGGATATAAGAAAATAAACCTATATTAATGAGTATTTTTTCCTTAGAATAATTGTAATTAAAGTATTTTCTGCTCTGTAGGTTTCATCTGCTTTATCAGTATGTTTTTGCTTTCTTTTGGTCTCAACTTAAAAAAGTTCTGGCCTCTCAAATACTCAAATTGCACAACTAGGATAGTGATTGGATTTTTTCTTTACATGGTTTAGGTGTCACCTACTGTCTGTAGTGCAACAGACTGCTTTATACTGTATTAAGGATTTTCTAGTGAAATTTTTCCAGTGTAAGTTCCTCACCTTCTCACAATTGTTTTGGAAAGGCTCTTTCTGTTGTGTAATTGTAGGACTGTTCAAATGGTGTGCTAGGTAGGTAGAACACTTTGTACCTGGTCTTATACATTTGGAAGTTCTGTTCATGTCATACCTGGAAATGTCTGGCTTTTTCTAAGCTGACTGTGCCTTGGTCACCAAATAATTTGAATCAAAGCCTTATTATCAAATGTATATCTATTTTATAAAATTAAAAAAATGTACAAAATTTACCAGCAATGTTACCACAATGCTTTCCGCCCGCTGTCATAACTTTTTTAAAAATTGTTCTTTCTCCTATAAAGAAGTTAAATTTTGGGGCTCCTAGACAAATAATCTGTTATCCACTGAAAGCACTGTTTTGTTTGACAATTTTGCTAGTTAATTTTCTCTTGCTTTTGCTTCTGGAGGAATCTGTTCCAACTTGCTTGACTTTGCCAGTTGGGAATGAATACCTTATGTACCTCAATTTTCATAACGTTAGTTGGAAGAGTATTGAGATTGAGGTAAACTCAACATGAATGTATGTTTTTGTAGTTAATATATTCCATGTTTCTAGAGTCAAGTTCAGTAGTCTGGGAGCAGTGACTCCAACTTGGAGAGCACTATATACAAGGCCAGTTGTTTCTGGGAGTGTGACAAAGGATCTCTGTGGGAACTGGATACAGAAACTCAGCTTGGGAACAGGAGTTGACAATATTGAAGTTCCTAAGTGTTATTAACACAACTATGTTTCCAATGCTGTACAAATTTTTGGAATTTATGCTGTAAAAGAAATGTTGAAAAACTGGATATGCCTCAGTAAAACCAGCAGTACATTTTGGAAAAGTTCAAGAGGCAGTCTGATCAAAGCAGGAAAGAATTGAGAAATACACACTTTTTAAAATTAGTTGGATGAAGGCATAGCAAAAAGTACCATCTGGAAATCGAAGGAACTGATGGACCATGTGAGAGCCATTGCTGTTCACTTTATGAAAGTCTGTGCTAAATTTCTTGTCATTTGGAATATGCATTATAGTTTAGGTATCTTTCAATACGTAGCTATGTTTGCACACAGTTATCAATGGGATGAGCAGTACTTCCTAATGGGAAAGTTCTGAAACACTTGAGACAATCTTTGTTTTTTCCTTTTGTATTATCTGTGTATACTAAATTGAGGTGTTTTTTGTAGATAATACAGTGTATAAACACTGATCTACAGAGATTTTTTGAAACAACTTGAAGCTATAGATTTGCTTATTTTATATTTAATGTTAGGTTTGGAGCAAGTGCGAAAGACTTTATCAATAATGAATATTGATCTGGAACCAAATCTAGTGGACCCACAGCTCAGAGCAGCACTCCAGTGGCTGGCAGCTTCTGAAACAGAGGTGTCTGATCTTCACTTTCGCGACGCTGCTGGAAGGGATTTCGTCTTTGTAAGTACTCGGGTTTGATGGCTGGTGGGAAGGGGGAAGGATTTCCTTGACTTCCTTTGGTGTGACATACCAGCTGCTATTACTTCATTTGCTGTTCACTGCTGAGGAAAATCATTATTTAAATCCTGAGAGGTCAAAATGAAACAGCGTATTTCGCCTGGGTGTATGTCATACATAAACCAGTATTTATCAAAGCTGATTGTTTCACTTCTTCACTTACAAGTGTTTTACTCCAAAAAGGATGCAATTACATAATTTCTGTTTGGTGAAAATTGTATTTTTTCAAGCATTTTGTACTTAGTATTTAATTGTTTATAAATTGAATCTTTCCGAGAACTTGGTCATGCAGTTTTTTTCTAACTTAATGTGTTCTGCTTAGGGTTGGTTTTTTTTTGGTTTGGTTTGTGGTTTTTTTTGTTTGGTTTTGTTTGTTTGTGTGTTGTTGTTCTTTTTTTAATAGCAAAGACACATTTTCTTGTGAGAAAGAAGTTTAGTTTTGAAGTAAATATTATGTCTTTAAGAAACTAAAACCAAAGCTATTAAGAAGAACTCTCAATAAGATTGTTTTATTCTTAGGTACCTTTACTTTCATTTTTTGATCAAACTTTGAAAGAACTGGGCATTAGCAATTTGTATCACTTTGGAAAGGCTCAGTATTTTGGTATGCATACTGTCCTGAGTATTTTCATCAGAAACACATAAGAGAAACTTATTATTCCAATAAAATCATAAAACCTATTCTTTCATGACTGCACACCAAACTACACATGATAATCTGGGTTTTCTTACATTAAACATATATTTTTTAATCAACCAAGAAATTACTTTAACATTACTGTGTTGTTGAAAGGCTAACTTAATAAATATATAGGCATTGTCTCTAATGATGAGGTTCATAGGAATGATAATTATAAAATATTTGTATTTTGTGACTTGATAATGTGGAAAAGTGTTAATGTGATGCCATTAATAGGATTTTAACAATTAAGATCTTGGCAAAAATGACTTACTGTACTTACCAGTATATCAAGGAAGAAAAAGCTTGCTCTTAGTTCTGAAATTTAATATTGACTCTTCAGCTTGGGGCTTTCCGAAGCTTATATCATCATTTCAGGAGAAAAGTGGAGTTACTGGGGGGTAAAGGTCGGTATGACAAAACAGACTCCCAGAGCTGGATGGATGTGTGCACTGATGGTGCTTAGTTACTGGAGACTTGTGGTAAGAATGTGAAAGGTGCCTGGAGGCCAGTCTGGATCATACCTGGTCTGCATTTCCCTAAGAGAGGCTCCTCCCTTCCTAGCACACAAAGAGAATAATAATTTCGGAGTATTTTTCTGCCTATATAACTGTATGGAATGTGTCTTTGATTTTGAGAGTAGAAAGTTTCACATCCTTATTTGAAATAATCCAGAAAGTTTGGAAATGTTATTTTGGCATATAAAAATATATGCCCTATGCTTCTTTTCTGGTGCTAGGTATGTTTGATTTAGAATTATTTCAAGAATATATTTGGCTGTACATTAGCTCTGACAGAGTGAACTTCGTGCTTCCGTAAACTGGAAGGTAGTTTGAGAATACTTCTCTGCATTTCTGTGCTATTTGAAATCATTTGGTTTAGTCCTTATATTAACATGTTTCTTCTTTGTTATGGTTTATAAGTGTCTTAACACAAGAGAAGAAGAAAATACATAATTTTCTCTGTTCTCGTATGCTCGGCTGAACATTCTCTGAAGGTTTTTGGATGTCAACAAGTCAGGGTTAGGGATAACAGACATTCTGACCTCATGAAGTTTTTTGCCTTCTCTTGGAGATCTGTTCATCTGTTTCATGCTTGTTGCAAATACTCGGGTAGAATAGTGGCAGGACCCACAAGTGTTAATAATAATTTATTTTCTGTGTATCCGAGACATGTGTATCTAACAATATAATATGAAAGACAGAAAAGAGATGCCAGCTGCCTCTTTTTAAATTTTTTCCTTGAGTCTCTCATTCTTTGGCCAGCTCTGAGTTAAGAGACTACAGAGCTGTGGTGCTGAGATTTGAGCCAATGCTCCAGGACACACAGGAAAGATATTATTAGCTGGCTGTGTATCTGAGCACGACTCAGCTACCTCTCGCTAAGAGGACATAGCGAGAAGAGCCCTCTGGAAAATAGCAGTGTCTGTTATGTGTGCCCTCCTAAAAAATGATAATACTTTTCTACATGACATTTCGGTCATAAATTGATACTGAGTTGACACCTGAAGGTAAGACCTTCAGGCAGGCGTAGTATGCAGTCCTGAAAATGCTACAGTAGTTAATTGTTTCAGTTAGTTTTATAGATTATTATTAGTTCTCCAGATGCAGTTATGTTAAAATAAATTGAAATTTTGTTTCCCTCCCCGGAGGCAGAGAATGATTATCTGTTTTTTATTCCGTCCCACTTCCCAATTGGAATGATCTCCGACCCAGACCGAATTGAACTGGAAATAATGATTCCCGGGTCTTGTAAAGCTGAGCGAGCCCCTCCAGAGGGCGCTGCAGCCCAGCAGGAAACCGTGCCCGGTGTCCCGGTCCCTCGGCAGCCGCGGGGTTCGGACGTCTCCTGCGGACCCTCGGGAGTTACCTCGGCTTCCTGGGGAACCGCCTGGACTCAGAGCTCGTCGGAAACAGCTGTCTGCTGTATAAGCAGTGGCTGAGTTCTGGGAGGGAGGAATGGCTTGTGTTAGCTGATCGCAGCAGGGGAGTGAGCCACCGATGTGATGTGGCTGCAGAAAAGGCAGAAGTGCTCCTAGCATGTATCAGGCACGGTATTACTTGCTGCAGCTGCATATGAACTCTTACTTAAGGGTACTTGTTACGCTCAGCAAGGCAGAGCATTTAATGCCTAATACAATTAAATTAAATACCTAGGTATGGAACAAAATCCATTTGTCAGGAGGATAACAAGAAACCAGTAAATTAGAATAGATAGTTCTTGACTTCTGTGAGATGCCTGACAATGTGGATATGCAAGTGCCTGGATTAAAAAAATCATATGTATTCTATTTTTAGTCAGACCTTACCTATCTGTTTTAAGATGCCTATTTTGAGTAAACTCTAATATTTCATTTGTCTGGCAGTAAGAAACAGATTGGTCATATAAAGAAATAGTGAGATTAAACCTAAAATTAAAATTTAGCTGGCAGCTCTAGTTTTACCCTGGTGGAAAACTTCTTTGGACAGAAGTTTTATATTGTATTTGCTGAAGTAGGTATTTGGACATTAGCCACACTTTCCTCTGGTAGAGGAAAGAAAAATGACCATTCTTTTAGAAACCAACAAACATCATTTACAAAATTGCATGTTGTAGACTATAAAACTACTTCCTGTGCTCTGCTTTAAAATTCGCAGAAATAACTACAGTTTTCAGTCTCTTCTTATACAGAAAATATGTCCTTAATTTCCACTGAGAAAAGTTTCCAGTGTTCGGAGTAAATTATGCTCAGGATTAAGAAGATGTTTTTGCTTGTTCAAGTTAATGGTTTTCTCAAGAAGTTAATTGTTTGATACATGTTTTTATGCCTATGTTCTTTCTGTCAGTCCTATCACCTGCCTTGTTGCAGTTGGAACATCAGCTAGGTAAAGAAGCAGGGATAGATTGCAATATAAAGTTCTAAAAAAAAAAAAAAAAAAAAGAAAATCTGACAGAGGTCTCATAGAAAACTATATGAATTTTTAATTTTGTAGCTGTGAAAAATATTTCCCTGAACACCGTGTGTTACTTTTTTTAAACTTGATATATGGAATGTCTTGGTAGGGACTATAAAAGGGAGTAAAAATTTACATCTCCAAAGAATAAGTAGGGTGTCTAAACTGTGTTTACAAAATTCAGCATTGACAGGTGTCCAGAAAGCTACAGAGAATACTTTGTTTGTGTGAGTATTTGTGTATTTATTTAAATTAAAAATTGTTAGGTTTTTTACTCCTGGGCAAGCTGTCAAATTCATTCTTTCCTTAGGGTAGGCTTTCTTACACATATAGCTGAGCTTGACACATCAGCAATGGAAGATTTTTTTCTTTGCATCCTGGGGGAAAATTAATGTTTTCAGCTACACTGATCTCTGCTCCTGAGTAGTAGTTTGACTTAATCATCACCTTTTCCTCTTCCCCAAGATTTTATAATTTCCCAACTCTGAAGAAACTGTTTTCATTGAGGGTAGTGTCTGTGCCACCCCAACCACACTATATGTTGTGAAAGGAAAATCCACATCCTTTTATTAAGACAGAGTTTTGTCTTTTTATACATGCATTATTGGCATGGGAGGGGTGGCAAATGTCTTAATCTTGTGTTCAGAATTTCCTGTTTTTTGCAGTCTTGATGAACCACAGCCCTCATACCTGTGGCACCACATAATTTGAAAATGGTTCTCCCTCCAGAAGAAAGTTTCGTGAAGACTGCTCTAAAGAAAAGTGCTTGATTCTTGCGGAAGTTTTTGTTTTTATAGATGTGGGAATAATGATTAGCTCATTACAACTGATCTCTTATGACCTAATGTTTCAAGAATAATTTCTGTAACTTAATCAGGATGTCCCAGTCAAAATATTTTGTTTTGTGTTCCCCTGTTTCCCCTTTAGCTTTCCAGAAGACTGAGAGAAAGAGATTGGAAAGTTGGAGATCTCTTGCAAGCAGTGCTGAAATATTGTGAAATGATAGAGATGGCATCTGATAGAGAGCAAGCTCTGAGTAAATCTTTGGTCAGTTGGCTTCTTGAAAGTGTCTGAAAAATCCAAAGATGCAACACTCTTCGCTTCATTCCTCTTCTGAAAGGTGATAGAAGGAACACAGATGTGTAAAGTAAAATTCAACTAGTGGATGTTTAAGTAATAGTCAGCATTAAAAGACTTTGAGGTGAAAGTCAAAATAGCTGTGCTGTGCTTTGTGATACTGTGCACATGGTATGTTTATTCAGTCCATAATTGGTGTTGTCCTCCCACGCATAGATTGTATTTACTGCTGTGTTCATACCACTGAGATATTTATGAACAACCCTTGTCTATGATCATAGTCCACAGGAGGCAGTCTCAGACATGATATTCAGGATTCCCCTTGTGCCAGGATAGTTCTTTCTCCCACTCCTATGTGTGCTATATTCACAGCAAGACTAAGAGCACTGATTTCAGCAAGAATCTGCTCTGGAATACCTTGCTGCAGACAGTGGAAAAGTTATTCATCTTGGCCACATATTACGTGCCCAAGAGCAGCATTGCCAGGAAGAAAATTGTGAACTGCCCCAGCAGCCCCTTAATAGAGTCTGGCTTCATAGCCACCTTTGTCAGTTTTAACTTTATGTGAAGATGGGAGAGTCTGCTCTGAAATTGCTGAGGTGCAAATTCATAAATTTGTTGACTCCCATAGAGCTGGTAACTTTTGGTAGAAGGGCAGACTGAGATGTTGAGCATAATTTTGTATGTAATTCTTCAGCAAGGTTTCCTGAAGCTTGCCAATCAGATTTAAATTGCTAAATTTTTTACTGAGGCTTCTTGTATGCGGATACTTCTATGACACTAGTTCCGTGTCAAAGAATTTGTACATTAGTCTCTCACGCAGATGTGTTAAAAGTAGAAGATAGAAATTTCTGAGGATTTTGGCCGTCTTCTTGAATAGTTTTAATTCTTTATTTCAAAGCAGCCACATACGAATTTTCTTTTCATGAATAAAGACTATTTTGTCACTCAGTGAACACAGAAGTGTTTAGCAAAAACTAATGAAAATGTTAAGGGGAAATTTCTTGCAAATTGATTTTTCATTTTTGTTTTGTTCACTGAACTTTTTTTAAAGGCACTTTTAATTTTATATTTTTAGCAGTCTTGTCTTTCTCACCAATGCTGTTGATTTGCCTCTCTCTTTGAAGGGAAATCTGGACCTGCACTTATCCTGTGGTATGAAAATGTTTTTTGGTGTTTATTTTTTTATATATCCTTTGAGAGAAAAAGGCACGTGCTGGTGATTACCAGGTTGCCGCCTAAAACTTGGCAAATAATCATAAAGCGTTACTGATTTTGGATGAACAAAAAAATCTTAATAGCTTTTTCACAGAAAAATATACTGTTGGTATGGTGCACAGTTTTGTGATCCTAAACAAGGAGAGATATGGTCTCCAAATCTGTTCCTGAGTTTTAATGGCATATGTACAATTCTAATTACCCCTACTCCGTGAATTGCTATGAAGTGTCACACTCAGGAATGCTGTTCTTGCAGTGTCTTTGTGTTTCAGGAAAGCATTCCACTGGCCTTTTTGCAGAGCCATGGTTGGTTTTAGTGCTCTTTTGTCATCTGGATTTCTGCCTTGGATCTCACAAAGTTCACCTTTCTTACAGAGCCAAAGATTTTTCATGTTTTTGTGTGTGCACATACATGTATTCACACATGTGAATACACACAGATAGTTTATCTCTGTGTGTGTGAGGTCTCACTGCTGTAAACTCCTGGTGAAAACTTCTACCACTGAATTAAAATTCTCTTCTGCTCAGTTTATTTCCTCACTTCATATATCATTTCACTGATTGAAAAATCAATGTATGTGACAAAAAGACCAAAAGCCACTTCAAGGTCTTCTGTATTGTTATAGGTAATATAATCCAGGCATCAGGAATGATTTTTCTTCAGAGCCCAAATCATGTCAGGGGAAGTTACGTAATTCCTGTATTTGGAAGATAGTTCTAGTGGCAAATATTTTTTAAGAATTGTACAAAGGTTGTCTGGATTTTTTCTTCCTCTCCCAAACCCCCTCATATTCCTTTTTCTGTTGGTTTGTTTTTTGTTTTTTGTTGTTTTTTTTTTTTAAGGTTGATTTTCAATATTGTTTTAGAAAAAAATTTGGAATAATTCCCTGGCTATAACACCTTCCCCTTAACACAGCAAAAATATACTTGTACAAATTTACCTATAAAATTGAAACATCAAGGAAATAAAATGCTAAAAGCAGTGCCTCATGACTAAACTTTTCTCACCAAGTGGAATTTCAGGGTATGAAGATACAGTACAGTATAGTAAAGTGTTTCTGTGCAGTGAGAAAGATATTGAAGGTATTGCAAATTTACAAAACTGTACCTTTAAAAAACCTACAACACAACCAACAACAAACACTGCAAGTACAGCCATTTTTTTAAACTCATTTATTCAGAATGATGGATTTTATAAAGTTGGTCAGGTGGTTTTTAATTTAATTTGCTTTTTTGGAGAAAGGCAGAAGATTGCACCATTCACAAAGCTTACAACTTCAGAAAGTTAAGTGGACAACAGTTGCACTGAAAATTATTTTTATAAATGGAATCCTGTTTTCAGACTGGATCAAATATGTTGTGTGACTATTGATTGGTGTTACATTAAGTAAGAATAGGTTTTATTAGCCTCTGAGGAAAGTAGCATAGTTTCCAAATTTTCATGAGAAAAATATTATAAAATACTTCATTTTTACTGAAAACAAGCAAAACAAAAAACCCAAACCAGTTTTCTACACAAATTGATATAAATTTGTTCTGAATGACTTTTCTCCTCCTGTATGAAGTTAAAAAGCATTAATCTAGCCTGGCAAAATTATTACAATTGAATAATTTTAATAATCTTTGAAAACCTTACTCTGACTGTATCTAACTGGTGCTGTCTGCCATATTAGTGAGAAAGCTGTTCCTTGCTAATGCAAGTCTTAAATTACACTTTTACTGAGTTTGTTTAAAACTCCTGTCCACAAATACAGAAATGTAAGATAAAACTGTGAAAACATGAAGGGCCACATTCTAGTCCCTTTAAAGCATACAGCCTTGCTTTATAAACAAACATAGTAAGGTAGGGTTTGTTTCATTTTACATTTTTTCTGTATGGGAAACCCTGGTAATTTAATTTTTATGTTGAGGAAAATATATCCTAGTATGTTATTGTTTCAGAAATCACCCAAACACTTCATAAATACATTTGGTGTTCTAAAAAATTGGAGTGTTGTGATGTTTTGTAAGATTCTGTAGAAAAAGCACTTTGAGAAATAGTCCCTCTGTAAAGCAAGTTAGAAGTGGCCATATTTAAAACTAGTTAAAACATTCAGAACGGGGTGCATAAAAAATACAAAGTATGCATAAAGCCTTAAAATAAAAACCAAGCAAAACTCAAACCCTTATTCAAAAATTGAAGAGGATTTGCTGTCTCAAAACAAGGATGTGAAAAGGCAGCTCGGATGATGTACATGAATGCAATTTCTGTAGAATCTTCATTCTTCAGTTTTATAAGATTGTGTAAGCTTTTTAGAAAAAAGCCAACCAAAACCCAGAAACCCACATTCCAAGGCTAATTAGGTCTCTCAAAAATGGTATCAGATTTTAAGTGTTACATTTTCTAATGTAACTTTGTCTGGGACCTTTTCTATGGAGAGAGACAAATTGTTCGAGATGGGAACACAGTGAGTAGTAAACACCAGCGCAAACCCCTGTAGTTCTAGACAGTCGATTTACAAAGAAAAATACAAGATTCAGGAATGATTTTCATTGTAAGAAATTTGGCTTTTCAGCAAGAGCCACTACTGTCAAGCATTTACTGTACTTGAGCTCTGAAGAGGCAGGTACAGAGCCCAGCCACTGTAGTCACTTTATTTTGTACCATCTTTGTACGTTCCTGTTGTATAGCTGGTGTTGTAGTTTTAGAGGGCCTTTGTTCTAATGTCTGAACAGTATTTAATAATAAAATTTATTATAATTTGCTGGAACTGCTGCTTATTTGTGCAGTGTTACAGTAATTCACAGCCCAGTTAGTGATGCAATTGTATACCAAAAGCAGTTTGAATAACTAAATGTTTATGTAACTGTACTCAATGAATATGAAGGTCTTGTACTGTATAATGGTGACAAGTTTTGACATTTTAGTAATTTAACTATATTCAGTTTTCAGATTATGAACTCCAGGTTGCACTAAATTTGTCCTTGTTTTAGCAGTGGCTTAAAATAAAACACATTTCACTGGCTATGAGAGTGCTGTCATTTCTTGTAAATTCATGGAATATTATTTTTCTTTTCAGCAAACACAGCTAAGACCGGTCTTGGTCGGTGGCTGTGTGAAGAAGGCACTTGAGAAAGGGTATAGTAAATAGTGCATCAGTAGATGGCATACTTCTTACAGAGTTAAATTGGAGTCCTCCAAGGGGTGAGGACCCTGCTTGACTGTCTTTGGGTTGAAAGGTGAACCCACAGTTCCACTGACGTGCAGTGAAGTGTCACATGGACTCTACTCACAGCACAAGGGGGATGTGAGAACCATTCAGCTCCATCTTGCCTGGAAGCTGGATTGGTACAGTTGCCTTGGTATTTCCTTGTGGACTGAGGTTGGACTTTGGTGCTTTGTCCAGTATTTGGGAAACTAGCATAGAACTCAGCTTTAGTCTTCTGGACAAATCCAAGAATAGTCTGCTAGTGAAAATGTATGAAACAGGATATTTCGCAGGCTTCTTCACTATCCTTGAGTGTTTTGGAATCTTGTGAAATCCACCAAACAGCGTATTGTCAAGTACCCTAAAATAATAATGATGAGCAGAGATGATGCACACAGTACTATTTCTAAGATTTAGAAGTACCGCTGTTGCAAATAGCTGTCCTAATGTCTTTTGATGTATAAGTTGTGAGTCTGCTATTCTCAGCTGGGTTTCATTTCAAGAATTAGGAAATTTTTGCTGAAGTTACATTAAAACCGGTAAGCGTGAGTAACTCTCCTTGATTATTTTTGCAATGGTTGTTTAAAGGAGGTTTCTTTAGTATTTTGAGATTGCTTCCAAAAGGAGCATTCTTGTGTTTCATTACTGTATCTGTTTCAAAGATTTTTTGTTTGGGTAATGCCTCATGGTCAATCACATGGAAAATATATGTTAACTGAAGCAAGTAAATAACTTACTCTTCAAATACTGTATGTTCAAAAAAAGGCAAGTAGTGAGTTGGAAACAAGGAAAAGATTTTCATAAAGGGAAAGAAGATATTCATGTGGAAGATAAATCTGAGCTTTTTTCTTTCTGCCTTGGACTTTATTTTTCTTTCATTCAGCAGTCTGGTTCTGGCTGGCTTCATTCAACCACAGAACAGGATCCATGCACTTTGTTTAACCTTGGTGTATTAAATTGAGAGTTAAGTCTCCAGCTAGTCCATAGTCTTCGCCCAACATGTGTGCTACTCCATCTCTTTCTGCTGTTGGTCAGACCTTCCTCTCAATCCCTAGCCTGAGCTTCTGGTGTGACTGAATTCCATATTGGCTATTGCTCCGAGCCTCTGATTGGAAGGTGGCTATGGAAAGTGACTCATGCCAAGGCTGCAGAAATGTACCCAGATCACTGACCTTACTGGTTATTGAGCACCATATTAATCAAATGCTGTCTCTTTCCCCTGCTGTTGAGGCAAACCATGAAGCGTGTGACTGCTAGGGGCAAGGGAACCAACAGTGACAAGTATGAGGCCATGTCTGTGGTCAGGGTACTGGCTATCTTAGTCTGTGACCACATAACACCTTTCCACAGAAATTGCAAAAACTGAAATTAGGACCTTTATGTAGGCAGAACATATAGTCTGCATTGCCTTTATCTCTCTGAAAATTGCTGCTGCTTGTAGGACTGTGAGGGAGCTTTGTGTGTCTTTATCCCTCTGAAAACTGCTGCTGCTTGTAGGACTGTGAGGGAGCTTTGTGTGCATTTATTTGGGTTGGTTTGTTTGTTTTTAATTAAGAAAGGGCAAAAGAGAATGCTTGTGCAACTCATTTGACTTAGGTTTTTTGAATTCCAGTGCTTCAACCAGGAATCAGATGAATATTGAGAAAAGAAAGTATGTGATAATGTGGTACTTCTTTCTGCTATTTGCCCCTGTAGCCCACTTAATTCCGATCTCTTATTTTGTACAACCTTCACCTCGTTTAACTTCTAAGTTAAATCAGAGGCTTTTCTTACACTTTCCTTGTGGCTGTTGCTGGTTTCTACCTTTTTTCTGTCCCTTGTGAAGTCTTGGAGTGCAGCTGTCATCTTCAGCTTCTCTTTTGACCCCTCTCTGTTGTCCTGATGTGACTTCTGGCCTTCTTATTCTTGTCTGGTGGAAGTGGTTAAAAACCAGCAAGGGGAGTCTTAGCTGTGAGGCTATGGAACAAGGCTTGCCTACCAGAAATCATCAAGCAGTGAAGAAGAGCTAAACTTGCTTTTGGCTGCGTTTTTCACTCCTGAAGGAAAGTAATCTGTGGTTGCTTTGGTTTGGAACCCAATTTACTGCTTGCAAAACCCTTGGATTTTATGCTGATCTAAAAGTAACTTTTAAGCTGATACTGAAGTATAATGTAACTCAAACACAGTCCATAATAAGTGCTGCTGTATGGGCAGTGTGCTGCTGGTTGGCTTCCAGACAGAGGGCAGAACTCAGTCCTTTGGAAAGCTGGCAAAATCCCGGTTGTCTCAGCCAGTTGCATCAGGTCTCAATTTAGATAGATAGTAACCTTTAATAGCAAATAGTCAAGACCTAAGGTGGTCATATTTTCATATTATTGCCCCACAGTATTGTGCTGTGAACAGATGCTGCGACTGGATTGATAACCACAAAAAATCAGACATGATGCTATGAAAATGCTAACAATATGGACAGAAATACAGCAAAGAACCATCTGCTTCTGCTGGAAGCTGTAGTTCAGAGGAGATGCATGATGTTTCTCTAGGAAATTAGAATATGGCTCAGTGGAAACCAAGTTGTAAAAGCAGAGAAATTATGTCAAGAGAAATGGCAATACTCAGGTGTCATGTTGAACTCTTTACAGTATGTTATGCAGTACGTATCAGAGAGTTAGGAGTTCACAGCTAAATCCATTGGAGTTAAAAGGCACTGGGAATAGGAGAGCATTCAAGCTGACTGTTACAGGACTGTGAGATGCTTAACTAATATTTCTGTGGCAACAGATCATATACATTTTTCATTCTTTTAGCTTAGGAGGTTCAGAACTTGGCCTGCGTGCTAATTTATTGCTGTAAACCACAATGTGAATATTTTCTCTTCAGGGCAATCAGAATCTTCAAAGGGTTAAGCCTGAAACATCCCGACAAGCTTAGTACATGCTAGCATCTTCAACAAAACCTCTTTTCTCGTGACTGCCTGAGAAAATAAAGAGGTGGGTGTTGGAAATTCCCCAAGGAATTTCCATCAGTGTGATGAAAGTGCTTGTGAGTGGCTCCTAGAGACATAGTTCCAGAGAATTTGGTGATTTTTGTTTAAAATCATCTTGTGAGATTTTTTTAGTCTTCTGCAGGTGTTGGAATGGCACTGCTTACGGTATATGCCCATCTTGTAGTCTGTGTGTTTAAAATATGACTTTCTTTTTCTCCACGTATTAGCTTGCAACAGCTGTTAAGAAAAAATTTAAGTACACAAAAAAGTCATCCTTCCTGCTGCCATCCAAATTACTCTGGATGAGTGATTTAGATTAATTTGGGAAATAACCATTAATCTGAATGCATGGCAGCAATGAGAAAGTTGGTTGTTTCCATTGTTCATTTTCAATTTTCTTTCTTAAAATGTAAACATTTTCCAGTAATTAGACTGGAAGTGCAGTAAAGCTAAAGCTCATGAAATTGTCTCTAATTAACAAGGAGAAAATGAAAGAGAATGAACTGTGGTCGCAACACAGTCTTGACCCTGGACCTTACTTAATTTGAACTTAAATTCATTTCCTACCAACTGGCTTTTGTTTGCAAGTCAAATGTTCAAACCCAGTTGTGTCCTAAATTCCCTATCTGTTTTTAAATGTGTGGTTTCTACAGTCTTGGGTTGTTGAGAAGAGTAAAGGTTGCAAAGGTTTTCTTTCTTTTTGATTGTAATGTCCTTACTGGGTGGGACTTTTTAAGTCGTCTATCTTCTCAGTCTAACTGCTACCTTTCAGCAGGGGTTGTGGATTGCATTGACCACACATAGCATCCTTGGCACCTGTTCCATGGAGTTTCTGCATTCTGCTTCCCTGACTTGGTTTTGATAGTACTCTCTTCCCACGAGGTCCCCCAATCTCAAGTCCTGTGTTGCAGACACTTCATTGACTGTGAAGAAGGTTTGATACCCTCAAAGAAGGTGAAATCTGTTGGAAGGAGTCAATCTGTAAAATGGAACAATGATCCTGGGCTCTCTTCTGGAGGAGTTTTGGACATTCACAATAACTTATTGTATTTACCAAATCCCACAATAGTTAGCATTTTTATTACTCTCCCAAAATATGATCAAATTAATATCTTACAATTTCAGATACTTTTCTGTAATAACACTTGAAAACTGTGGGCCTTTTCAGGAAAATCTGAAAATCACTCAGGGACTGTCCCAAACTGGTTGCATGTAGAAAAATCCTCATAATTTGGAAGGTAATCACTTTGTAAATTCAGCTCTGGGCCCCCCTACATAGGAACATGGACCTGCTGGAGTAGGTGCAGGAAAGGTCACTAACTTGAACAGATGGCTGGAGCACATCTGCTGTGAAGACAGACTGAGAGACCTGTGGCTGTTCAGCCTAGAGAAGAGAAGGCTCTGGGGAGGCCTTTACAGCACCTTCCAGTACCTAAAGGGGCTTGCAAGAGAGCTGGGAGGGGGGCTTTTTACAAGGGTGTGTAGTGATAGAAAAAGGGGAATGGCTTTAATCTGAAAGAGGAGAGATTTAATCAGTTATTTAGAAGAAATTTTTCACTCTGAGGGTGGCAAGGTGCTGGAACAGGTTGCCCAGAGAATTTGTGGATGTCCTATATCTGGAATTGTTTAAGGCCACGTTGAGCAACCTGGTCTAGTGGAAGGTGTTCCTACCCACAGCAGAGGAGTTGAAACTGGATGAGTTTTAAGGTCCCTTCTGACCCAAACCATCCTATCCTTTTAAGTACCTGACTCTGGTTTTTTTACCTTTCTGTGGGGATTCAAAATAATGAAATGTCTCACCCTATTTTAAATGGTGACTCACCTTCAAGGCAGTTGCCAATCCATGGCTACATGAAAGTCTAGGAATTCCCAAAGATAACACTAGAAATAAAAGGATGATCATTTCACTTGATATTATCCCTCTTTGTTTTGTTTTCCCAAGGACATTACTTTGTAATAAAAGCCACAACAGAAAAGACTGTATTAAGATGTATGATGTTTATAACACTGTGATTGCCTGGAATAAGGGAATTCTCTGTTCACCTCTGACATCTGGAAGATCATTTGGGTAGGTCTGCTGTCTTATTCTTCTTTGTTTCTCATTTTGTGAAGCTGACTGATGCTTCCTGCCCTTTGTTCAGGGAGATGGTGGAAATTGTCTCCCTCTCTCCTCTATGCCAACAAGAAGTCTCCTGCCAAGCTGAATTTGATTGATGAGGCTCCAGGGAAAGAGGTCATTGGCAGAGGATGATGTGTGGCAGATGGATGTTAACAGGCATGTTAGGTGGTCATGTGTTAATTTAGGTGCAGAGAGCTAATTTAACAGCTAATTAACCACCCCTTGAGAAGACCTGAAGTAACCATTTCAGAATTGCAGTCCTCTCCCATTGAGAAAGTATTGGTCATGGGTTGACATGATTGAAAATTGCAGCATAAGAGGTAAAAATGTTCTTCATGTTATGTTTGAAAGAAATAAATACTTTAGGTAGAGTTACATAAATAACTGGGTATTTCCTCTTGCTGTATGGGAGTCCAGACTGAAAATGCTCCTTGTTAGCCTTAAAATGTGTTCTGATGCCTGCAGCCCCTCTAGAGAATGGTTCTTCATACACTCTATTTACAGCTGAGCAGAAGAGAGGCCTCTGGGATGGTACTGAAGCACATATAATGGCAACAAGGAGATAAAACCATCCTGGCTGTGCTACTCACCTGACAAATACCGTGCTCTCAAGAAAGCCACAAAAATGTTTTGAAGAAAGCAGCATAACCACTCTCCTGCTGGTGGTTTGGTGAACCTCACGGGGCGGCCCACAATCGGATGTCAGCCATACTTTCCAAGCAGCAGCAGGGCTGGTCAGTGGTTTGACATAAAAGGCAGCCAGGCTTGTGCTTTGGCTCCAGGTAATGCCACCACAACCTGTTTGGAGTGTTTGCTGTGTTTATGGTTAGCAATAGATGTTTTGGCCAGAACGGACCATCACAAGCACCTTCACGGTGAACTTCGTGCAAGTTGCCCCGGTCCTGGTCTTTCTGGCCAAATCTCATGTAAATGCTAAATGCTCAGATTTTCACCCTCATAGAAATACAGAGCTTTGATGCTATGGGCTTGCATGGTAGAGGACTTTGCCAGGTTTTCAGGCAAGGCCGGTATGTTAAATTATAGTAAATGTAGTGCATGCTTCTCTCTGTAGCTTGATAGCTGTAATTTGTTAGCTGGAAATGCACTATTACATACATACTGAGGTTTTGTGGATTTCCTGGCTTCGTTGTTACAATGAGGACAAGTGATTAATCATGTAACATGTCTAGTGATGAGTGAGTGCATCCGGTCCTGTTTTTATTGCTGTTTTATTTTACTCCCTTTTTCTATACCTCTCTAGCTTACACATAGTTTTATACCAGTTCTGCTCAGTTTTAATCTTTGTACTAATCACTGACACTTTCAACAGCCTTTTAAGAAAAGAATGACACAAAAATAAGGCTTTTAAATGCTAAGAAAATTGTCTATACTCATATCTATTTTTTCTTTGGAGATGTATTCTCTTAGTAGGTAAGAAGTTTCAATTGTTCATGTCTTTTACATGAAGGATAAACATAAAACCCTGGATGCAGAACATAATATTGTGGGTTTTGACATTTTGTGAAGTAAATCTTTCCTATCAGGTCCGTATTGTGTACTGTATCTGTGAGATAGATGTGTCTTTATATTCAGCAGCTTTAAGTGATCTTCCACATCTTCCACCTGCCTCCCACCTTCATTTGACCAAAAACAGTCAGAGAGACTCAGCATCTGCAATATCGCATAAGTAACATCCTGAGACCATTTAGAGGATATTGGCTCATTTTTAGTTCTTTACATTTTTCTGCATCTCCTTTTAATAGCTTTGCTCTGGAAATTAGTAAAGCCTGGCTCATAACTGAATTTACTTTCAAAAATCTTTGCTTTGATTTAAATCCCTGTCACCTTTCTCCTCACCACAGTAGGAGTGGCAATTCCAGATTGTAGGAAATTTGTTATGGTTTTGTGATTTCAATGCTAGAATTAAAGAAAATGCAGATTTACCCGGCTGTGAAGATGACCGAGGTGGGTTTCTGCGAAGGGATTTTCCCATTTGATAAGTGTTGCAAGAGAGTGAGAAGAGCTATTGGCCAAGAGGTGAATGAGGTTACCCACAGGCACCAGTGGTGCACCCAGTATGGCTCAGTTGCTGAACTGTGGGTAAATGGGTCAGTGAAAAGAAAGAGATTACTGGAAAAACAAAGAGGTGTTGGAGCTGGGGAATTCTAAGTAGCAGAAAAATAGGCAACATAACGTGTCCGAGTTTTAATGCAAAAAATGAAACCAGACAACTTTGCTGTAAGGTGAGTGCTCGATAACAAATCTTTGGAGAAAGGCATGGAGCTCTTAGCTTGTGTACATACACCTCCAGCCAGTGTGCAACCAAAGAAGAAAACGTCACACTTTGCAGAACCAGAAATAAAAGTTCAGATAGAGCTAAAACTACAGGCCCAGTGAAAGCCAATGGTAGTAACAGATTTTCAGAGATGGATGTGCTTACTACTTATGTCATCAAATTTGGCATTGTCTACTTTATGCCTGTCTGCTTGTTCCTCAAATTGGCTATAAGCATAATCTCACATTTAGCTGAACACCTCAGCTGCTCTGAATGTGCAAACACCCAGGTTTAAGCCCAGCTGCAGATGTGTGCATGGTAGATGGAGAGAGAAGGAAACTCTTCTCAAGTTTGCAGTTTCACAAAGCTTTTGAGTTACTTGGAGGGATGCATTTGTGTAGGCACAGATGGCTACAGCCTAAGGATTTTAATGCTGAAAATCCTGGTCCTAATTTCCAATTAGGCAATTATTCAAACTGGAATTTATAGTTATTGGAAAGACTTTTAAGAGTGATGGCATTATGTAAATAAAGGAAGATTTTTGGAAGTACAGCAATCATGTGGGAAGATGACACCTTTGCTATTGACTGCTGCTAGGAACATAAAATGAAGCTGACGAGGCTTGTCATTCCCGTGGCTGTTCTTACCTTGAGCTTTTATAAAAGCCAATGCATCTGACAAATCGAGATGATTTATGGATGGCTGAGATGCAGATATCTGGCATCCTTACTACTTAACAGTGAGGTCATCTTCTACAGAAACTTCCACATATCCTCCAAGGTCTGCCCTCTGTAAAAGGGGTCAGTAAGATGCATTTGTCAAAATGAGTGCCTGTTTGGAAAATTGCCATTTTGATACACTAATGGGTATGAATCAAGAGGAAAATAATTACCTAGGACTCCTTACTGGTTTATTGGCTTTTTTTGGGTTTCAGAATCAAAAATAAACACACAGTGGTGTCATTAGATTTACTTTATGAGACCAAAAAATTGCTATCAGAATTTAAAATCAGGGTGTTTATGTAGACAAAATCTATTTCTTCTGTTAGAGGCTAATTTTACAGCCCTTAACTTTTACTTCTCAGAAATATGCAGGACAATGTCCTTGGTCTGTGTATAAAAACCAGTATTTGACAATGCAGTAGCATGTGCTGCTTCATGCTGAAAATGGTCTTATCATCCCATTAGAGCAATGCAGACATCTCTCAGTCAAAGCCTGCTGCTGACTGCCTCTCTTGGTTTGCCTGTCCTCAGGTATGAGGGCAGCTTGAGACCATTGATGGACAGGCTGAGGACCTGCCATGAGAGTTCTGTTGTGTGTAAACTTCTGCAGTGAACTTCTGAATGGCTGAGAGCATGAAATACCTGATCTGCTGCAGGATGTCTTTATTTTCTAAAAACATCTCCCCTCCATTCCTTTTAGCATGGCTGACAGCATAAAGCTCCAGCCAATGAATAGTCAGGCCAAGATCTGTATGCTAAGGTGGACATGGAAAGACATTTTCCAAAGCATTTAATGCTTCATTTCAGGAATGGGCCTGGGACCCCCTTTTGGCAGCTCTAACACAACTGTTTATGCATTTTCTCCAGAGCAGCTTAAATGAGATGTGTAAAATACATAAGCAGGCCTAGAAGAGAGGCCAAGACATTCTCTGTCTTCAGGGAAGAAGCCAATTTATAGTGCTACTGCCAGAACGCTCCTCTTATTTCTGTTGCTCACTCTGACATTCTCAGGGTATTTTGCAGCAAGGCTTGGTTAGAACTGTAAAGTCAAGTTTTGCTGTAGCAGTGATGAGCAACTCTTGGAGTACAAGTGCCTTGGTGGTTTAAACCCCCCTCAGAAAAGACAGGCACAGAAGCATGTGCATTCCTTCTGGGAGCAATGTTCCTACCAAGAAGCAAGTATGGGAACAGCAAGAGGTGCCTCAGTTATCTACAGATCTCCTGTGAGTCCACATCCTTTAGACATTGCTTGAGTGGAATGGTACTAGCCTCCCCAGTGAATTTAATAAGGTTCTGAATCCCTTCCCTCTCCAGTCTGGAATTACAGCAGAGATTTGGGGTACATCTGAAACCCCAGCCATAAAACCTGCAATGTAATAAAAGAATCCTACTTCATAAGCAAAATCTCTATCAGAGCTGAAATGTCATTTATGAGAAATATATGCACATAAGGTGATTCACCTTGCACTTAAGTTGGAATCAGCTGCTATAAGTTCCCTGTAGGACTCAGGGGAAACATTCTGGAGCATGATTTGTCTCATTTCATGGAGACATTTAAAAACATAGTCAATGTCTATTTCTATTAACAATCACAGAAACAGAGAATGATAGAATTGTTAAGGTTGAAAAAGATCTCTAACATCACAGAGTCCAAACATTAACCCAGTGCTGTCAAGTCCATCACTAAACCATGTCCTTAAGTGCCAGATCCACATATTTTTCAATGCTTCCAGGGATGGAAATTCCACCACTTCCCTGGGTGGCCTCTTCCAATGCTTCACCATCCTTCCAGTGAAGAAAATTATCCTCATATTCGATCTAAACCTTTCCAGGCACAACTTGAGGCCATTTGCTCTTGTCCTGTCACTTGTTACTTGGGAGAAGAGACTGACTCCCATCTTCATACAGCCTCCTTTAAGGTGGTTTTAGAGAGTGATAAGGTCTTTTTTGAGCCTCCTTTTCTCCAAGTTAAACAACTCCCTCAGTCACTCCCCATAAAACTTGTTTCTCAGTCCTTTCACCAGCTTAAAACCATAAAGGAGTCTGGATTAGTAGTTAATGTGTTGATATGTATCACAGAATCATGGAATAGTCCAGGTTGAAAGAAAACTTGAAAGATCATCTAGTCCAGTGTTTTGGGGGGACGGGAGCCTTAATGAGGTTATCTAGCACCCTGTCCAGTCATAACTGGAAAACTTCTAGTGATGAGAACACCACCATGCCCCTGTGGAGGTTGTTCCAATGAATGATGACACTCACTGTAAAATTTTTCTTTCTTGTACTGGGATGATTATATAGTAGTTGTTTGATGTTAGTAGAGTTGAGTCCCACTCTCGGCATCTGGGCCTTTGGATTAAGTGCTCAGTCCCATAAGATATTTGCACTAAATTTCTGTCTCTATTACCTGCTTGAAGGACTTTTTTTGGAGTAGTTCTGAGATTACCAAATTCCTGGAAGAAACCGCGAGCAGGAAATGGACCTCAGTTGCAGTCAGTGCTTGGAGTGGAATTGCTTGTTTGTGCAGAGTTACTGCCAAGCAGAAAATGGACTGGAGTGTTTTCTTATGGGAGTTTCTTCCTAGAATGGCTGCCATAAAAGAACTCTGCATTGCCTTCGCTGGGCCAGGTAGTATTTGTGGACTCCCTGAATCTGCCTATAAGAGGCAATGTAGAAAACCAAATGGCTAATCTTGAAACTGTTCTATCAGAGAGAGCACAGAGAATGAAAACACATTAGAAAATGCAATTTACCTGAGAACTTCTGAAGAATGCACCTTTGCTTACCAGACAACTCAATACAACTCTAAACTCACCCTGTGTTACTTTTTCCCCAACCCTTATGACTCAGCTAAGTATTTTGATAGAAAAACCCAACTGTCTAACTGTATTTCCACCAAGAATATAATTCCAGAAGTCTTGAGCCATAGCAGAGAAAGTAATTAAAAACAAACAAATAGCAGGCTGCATGTACTTGTGTTCTTTTCCATCCTAGTCAGTTATCAGTGGTCTTGAAAGATTGCACAAGTTCTGTGGCTGACAAAGTTAATTTTAAAATAAATAAAAATCATAATGTCTATCAAAGGAAAGACCTATTTGTTTTACAGTTGATGCTTAAAAAAATAAAATATTCTGATAATGTGGAAGAACATGTCTTGGAGCTGGGAGAGGCTGTCTCACCAAGGAACCTCAGCCCCTAGCATTGGAGGGCTGGCTTGAGGCAGTAAACCACATGTTCCTTGGGATGAGTGATTATTAGTGACAAACAAAAGCAGTTTTGGCAACCCCAAACTTTCAACACTCATGAGTCAGGACCCCAACCAGTCAAAACTGAGAGATGTGCAAAGAATGTGTTTTGCGTTGTTTTTATTTTCTTGCTGGTGGTTGAACATTCAGGGCTCACATTTTTGTTTTCTTTGTGAGATTTGAGACAGTGAACAAATTCTTTCTGTTGGGTGTTAGGGGTAAAAGGGCTGGTTATCGTGATAACTACAATGAAACCTCAAAAGGTTGCAAACCCACGTTGTTTGTTTTGAACCTGAGCTTTCTTTCCATTTGCTAACCAATGATTCCTGATGGTTGTGGATATGTTTTTTAGCCATACTTAAGAGTTGCTTGGAAATTCTATCTTAAAAATGGAAAATGTGGTTCTCATAAAAATCAAAATTTACCACAGGAAGATGGTTTATTTTTTTTTCTGACTTGTTTCCATCAACACATAGCATTTGTTGCCTCAGGTTGGGAGGATCCAGGATGCTTGGTGACTTGCTTGACAGAATCCAAATGAAAAAGAAAATATTAATTTAGTATTAATATTAACCCATGTCCTCTGAAGTTCTAAAGAATTTTTTGAGTTCTAGAGCCTCATTTTTTTTTTCAAAGAGTAGAACTCTCCAGTTGCTATTCTAGGCTTTTGACGTACATTTTCTGTATGAGATGCATCACAGATATCTGTGGCTGTCATACAGCATGGAGGTGTGGTCTGACCTGATAGCCTAGATAGCTGCCTGAGCTATAACTTCCCTACAATATAGAATTCATACTTCTACCCATATTAGGAAGTGTGATGAGATTTGGACCTACTCAGTTTTCTCACTAGAGAGAAATTCCTCTTTTTCATTAGCTGTGTTCATTGGTATTATTGGATCTATTTGCATAAAAGCACTTCTGCATATAGATTGTTGAGAAAAGGTTCATTTTTCCTTCTCACCGCATTGTTTTGTTATACAAAATGCTGGGGGTTTTTTTATGATTACAAAGAGAACCAGACAGTAATTAAAGCAAATAATGTATTTCTGGATGAAATTTCAGATAACCAAATATATTCCAAAGTGCTTGAAATGTAATTGACTTTTTAACATCTTCATAAATGTGATGGCTTTTTGTTAAGGAAGTCTGAGCATTTGGAAAGCACTGGCAGTTGCATTCCAAGACCAGAGACTGACACTGGTGGATCAAAGCCCCTTTGCAGCGGGTGTCTCCAGTGACCAAGGTGTCCCCCTTGGCTCCCCACATACCCACTCCACAGTCAGACCAGGTTTCCTCACTGGTTTGACCCCAGGTTTCCCACAGCAGAGTGTCAAGCCTCTGGTTCTTTGAAGAAATTTTATCATGCTGCAGCAAAAAGTCTAGCTGGTGCTTTCAAGGAGGGATCCTGAATTAAAGTAATCCTGGGTTTTTACACCCATAGCGTCGGTGTGCACAAAAATCTGAATTCTTCCAGTTGAATCCTTGGCTCCTGCCATGTGTCTGAGTGATTGGTCACCTGGCTGGTGCCACAGGTCCCTGTGCCCTTTGTTGTGCAAAGGGTCTGCTCTGCCTCGGGCTCCCACCACCCAGAGCTCAACCTGCAGCTCCCACTGTATCTTCACACTGAGCTACTGGACCAAATGTATTCCTCAACAATCTTCAAATATTTTGGAAAGAAAAAAAAAATTAAGTCCCACAAGAATCTCAGTTTGTTTCTCTCTTATTTAAGTGGCTAGATTTACAACAAGATTTAGTTACCAAATTGCCTTGGCTCTCACTATCTGCAATGGAGTGATAGAGGCATATCCAAAAGAAGATAAAGCAGCTCTCCCAAAGTGTGAATTGGCTTCTGGATGTACTTGTCCAGTTGCAGAGACAGTGGAAGGATTCTAAGGGTATGTCTACACTGCCAAATAAAAAAGGGCTGGGAGGTGAGCCCCAGTTATCCACAGTGCTGAAGAGCTGGCTTGCTGTCCGTCATGGTTTCACACTTCCCACAAAGGTTGTCTCCAGGGCAAACCTGCTATAAAGAGGGGGTTAGATTTGTGCAGTGAGGACAAAAGCCCATCCAAGTTCAGGCATTCACCTTCTTTTATTTATCTCTTAAGACACCAAATTGTATAGAAGAGGTAGAAATCTAACACTGAAATGTTGCAAAAATCAATGTTCTTTGGAAACCTAGCCCCCTATACAAGTAAACCCCTATTTGTGCTGTAACAACAATTCACTTTTCTTCTAATCAAATTCTTCTGAGCATTTGTCTAATTTGTCATCATGGATAGACCTAGATTATTCATAAAAACTAATCTGACAACAATGGCCTCTCATTTTCAGTGCCTCAGCTATTTAGAGGATTGATAGAGACCAAGAATTTAAAGGAATCTGCAATCAAAGTCAAGGGGAATTGCAAATAGTTTTTACCTTTAAAAGCTTTGCTTGGGAAGTAGCATGTTAGAAGAGCCTGAGGGGGAAGGCATGTATATTAAAGATGCCCAGATTTTTAAAATCTTGTAAGATTTTGGCTACACAAGTATACAAGAAAAGAAGGATGAGAATGATGATTCAGAAACACATTTCCGCCTTAGTGGTTCTGTTGGGAAGAGGCAAAGTGATACATAATCCTAATCTGCTAGGTTTTCTATTGCCTGGCCATCTCTAGAGAAGAGCAGCATGTGGTCTTTGACAGTATTTGAGATCAGATTCTCCTTTCATTCTTTAGTCTAATTAAATTAGTTGCAGTTCTGCTTCAACATAACAAAATTGCTACACAGTTTCAACTTGAATTGTTTTGAATTCAGCTTTGTTGTTCTTTGGACTGATCCCCTGAATCCTTCCCTATATCACTTCCTTCTTATTCGCCTTTCTGTCTTGTTTTTATGTGCAATCATGGTACAGCAATTAGTATACACTGGCCTGGCAGTCATTATCAATTGCAAGTGCTTCTTATGCTTGGCAATTACATGCTGGTTCAGCCAAACCAGGCAGGACTGTGTGACAAACCCGTAACATCTGTGTCCTGCCCCATCATATCATTAGAATGTATATATTCACGGAGTATGGCGCGCTGTTGGCTGGGAGTCTGAACAACAAACCATAAATAGGATAATGGCTTTCCTCAGTACATTATCATTATTCAGAAAACAAAACCTCACTTGTTTTTGAGGACCTTTTTGGTTTGTCTAAATTTCTCCATGGATATGGCTTGCTACTAGGGATTGATGGCAGAGGTGCACGTTTGTTGTCATCTTAACCACTAAGAGCCCTGTGCCCCGTCTGCGGTACAGGACATCCTCCCCGTGTCTCCTGTTACGTTTCCCGCCCTGCGCTGCGCACTCGGTCTTGGCTCTGTGCCAGGGGGACAGGCAGTCGCCAGCAGGTCATCTCCTCTCTGCTCGGGCAAGCTGTTTCAGCTGTGTAACGGGGCTCTGTAAACAAGGGCAAACCCTGTTACCTCGAGGAATGAAGAATGATTGTTACTTATTAGTGTATTTTGACTCCAACAAATTTAACCTCCGATGCAACCAGGCACCTGTTAACTCCAGGGCTAAATGAAGCATGATTTTTAAACTTTCTAAACCAGGAGATGATGAAGAGGTTGCTCAGCCTCCTAGGTGGAAGATGCCGGCTCTGTGCACATGCATTCCCATATTTTCATTGGTAGGAGGCATTTTAGACTTTGTATATACAGGAAGAGATGGATACATTGGCCCCAATTAGGTAAAACAAACCAAAAGCTTTTCTCCTAATTTCCTAGGTTTTAATGATATTCAGCTTCTTTCAAGATTCATTTTACAGCAAGTTACTCAGTGTATCATGGGGGTCCACAAACTACTCCATAGATTTTAAATGATGCAAATAATTACAGTAGCCAAGCACCAGTGTTCTGACTAGAGTCTGCCATTCAGCTTTGGGCCTCGCACTGGCATGTGTATATAGCACATAGAACAGCAGCTGAAAATCAATTAATACCTTTAAATATGTATTTCATTTTTTTTCACTCAGAGAATCCAAGGGAAGATTCATAAATGTGATGTTTTTCACTCAGGGAATCCAAGGCAAAATTTCCAAATATGTGTTGTATTACTAAATTGTTATGATGACAGGCCCACTGTCTGATCCCTAGCATTTGGGTCCCAAACCTTCCCTCCTATGAGCAGATGTCAGAGCATATCTTTCCTTGTCTCACCTCTTGTTGACCTGGCATGGATAGCTGGAGCCTTTATGCAGATGAGTACACTTTATGTTATCAAAAAAGCTCGGCACCTGCCTCCCTCAACAGGAATGGAAAACCCTGCTTCTGCCTCAAGGTTCGGTTTCACAGCCCATGGTTGAGTTTGTGCACTTAGCTGAGCCTTGATGCATTTGCTCTCCTTTTTCAGTGCATGCTTGGGAACCAAATGGTTTTGTCTTTGTGTCTCATGCCTTTACAGAACAGAAGAGTAGTGGCATTACATAGCACATTGCCCGTGATTCCCACACACAGTTATTTGAATTAAACTCATAGGGAAAGATGCCTTTCTTTTGGGTAGAACTTTGTACTAGTCATTGAGCCTTGTTTTCATCACTAGCTATTGGTGATTTAGGAATCAAAAGAGAAAGGTTAAAAAATGCCACCTGGGCTCTACCAACTAGCAACACTGGTACCATTGATCAGCACATACTGTGCAGGCACTGGAGGGTGCTGTGGCCAGGGGATCTTTCCAAATGGAGGGTGTAGAAGAAGCAGTGCCATTGTGGGATGGAAGAGTTCATATGTGCAGACATTAATTGTGTTATGCTTCCTGTCTTCGGGCTGACAGAACTAGTAGAGGTGTACCTGGGCATACAGTAATTTAGAGAAATATTTAGTATCCTGGGCAACAAATGTTTCCTATCACAACCCTAACACAACCCTTCAGATTTTGCCTTTCAGCTTTATGTTCATCAGAACATTTTAGAGACTTCTCCTGTCAGATGGTAGGCTGGAAGTACTCTTGCCTGTAAGAAAAAAAATATTCAGGAATGTCTTAGACAGCCTTTCCTAAGGATGATGTTAAGAAGAGAAGTGACACAGTTCTGACCTGCAGATTGTCTAAGTGCTTTTGCAGGAATTACATACTTTTGTGCCTTGCTTTTATCATTGTGTTTCAGTAGCAACAGTTAACTTGGTTCATCCTTGAAAACCCTTGTACTCTTCCCTGCCACTAGCGTTGCTGGTTCCTGATGGTGGGCAGCCATCCCACTTGCTTGCTGATAAATATTGTGACAAAAGATGAGCCTAATGTTCCAGATTTAAAAGAAAATATCTAGTCATCTGCAAAGATGAAAGAAGCAACTCTTGACACAAGCAAAATGAATCATGCATAGGAATTATTTTTTTTTAAACTCCAGTCATCCACAGAGTTTAGTGCCACAGAAGGGAATTAAAAAGCACTGGGATGAGGTGGGGAAAAGGCCATTTACTTACCTATAGACACCATCAGCACACTGGGCATGGTCTGATGGCTGAGCTGACAGGATGTGGGTCACAGAACAAAGCTCAGCTGCCAGGACGAGAAGTACAATGGGAAGAGAGGACTGACAGCAGTTGAGAGCACTTGAGAGCAGTTCTCTGATAGAAAAACTAGAGGGAAAAACTGGCTGGAACAAAGGAGAGAGAGAAAAAGAGAGAAAGATTTTCTCAACTCCAAGAATGATTGATGGCGTGTGGCTATGGGGGCAGTTGATATCAAAGGCAACAAATGCGGAAGCAAAGATAATTGTATGCCTTAGAGGTAAGACAATGAGGTAGTTGGTGAGAACCTCATGCAAAGAAGGCTGTGAGGACACTAGAAGGGATTGCAATGAGCTTTGGGAACCCTGAGAGAAAAAAAATGGATGGGGAGGCCTTTGTTTTGTCCTGTATTGGTCTTCTGTAAGTAGAAAATATGTTCACAAGCCTTGACAAAGCCAGCAGTACTGTTGGCTCTGGTCGCGTGCATGAGAAGCAATGACTGAGAGCCTTCAAGGGCTTGGAAAGTGGGTGCATCCAGGTGGGATGTGCTGGCTGGACCCAAGGAAGCTGTAAAGTTGGGGTTTCATGTCAGTGTTTGCTCCTGGCCCACCATTGCCCCCCTGCCAGGCCCACCTCGGCCTCCCTGCACCCTCTGTCTTGCTGGCATTGGGTCTTGCTGCCCCTTGGCTGCTCCCTTCCACTGCTTGAAAATTAATTGAGAAAATAGTTTAAAAGAACCCAATTTGTTGTGGCAGAGCACTCTTTCATGCTGGCCTAGTGCTCTCACAGAGCTGGCCTGGAGTTGCTTCCAGGAAGGTGGAAGGCTATCAGTTGCTGGGGAGGAAATTAAGTTTCCAAAGAGAAACTTTTTGGCCCATCAATTTGCCGAATGACACAGCAAATGCAAAGTTACTGGTAGTGGAGCAAGAAACCAAGCCACCAGCCAGGCAGACTTTAAAGCTTTTTTTCAGAAAACTTTCAAGTGGGTGTTTTTAAGGCCAGGCATGCACTCTTAGCTCTTTTGTGTCAGAGTGAGCTGCCAATAAAACATGACTCTCGAGATGGATAGCCCATTTGAGACATTGAGGTCCTTTTGGAGCATGAAGTGATAAAATTTCAGGACAGGGTTCAAGGTTATTATTTTTCTTGAGGCTTTGAATGGCAAGCTGTGGATTTATTGTTCTGTATCTTCAGTCAGCACTTTTCAAAGCAGTTGGAGGCAGCTGTCAGTAAACCAGATGGATGAAAGACACACTCTTCTTATGTTATGACACGTCCTGCCAGTGCCAGGATATTTCAGTGCCAAAACAGCTATAGACAGGCTCTAGCAGCTCAGGGGATCATGATGCTGTACCCGGAAGGTGGGGTGGACAAGGTTTTTTTATAAGATGAACACTAAACATATCATGCTCAATTTCTAGCTATCTTAATTCTTACCCTATCCGCCCACCCCATCGCACTCTGCCTTCATTTGAAACCAGCCTATTCACAGTATGGGTCAGATTTACTCAGATTGAAAGGAAGCAGTGGAGGGGTGTGGGGGTGTGGGGGTGTGGAAATTCCAAAAATGGCATATGCCCACCACCCCAAGGCAGTAGCAAAGTGTGATCCCTCATGGCAGGAAACCTGGAAACTTTCTGTCCTTCATGAGCCACCTCCTTCACAGCATGAGGTTTGCTTGTAGCAATACACTTTGACATGCAAGAAGAGATGACAGGTCAGCACAAGAATCATTTTGGTTAAACGACTTCCAAACTGGTCTCAATGAAATGAATCATTTAGACTATCCGTGGATATTAATTTTAAGGAAAAGTTGGCTAATATGGAAGAATATGTTTCTTAGGTGCACACCTTCATAATTTGAAGCCTGATAGAAGGCTGGAGATTATAGAAGTCCTCAGGATTTGAAGAACCAGTCAAATGAATAGTGACAAGCAATACCCCAATTTGCTCAAAACCTGGGTCAGACTCCAGCAAATCAAAACACTTGCTTAAGAAACATCAGGCTCCTAGTATCATTGCTACTGAACTACTTTTATTTTTTTCCTTTATACTCACATCCTTTCCTCTCTGTTCCCTTGTGGCTTTTCTCCTGTGATCTCCCTGTGATTAAAAGCGCTTTCAGATGAAAGGAGGTGGAATTCTCAGGTAATAAATAACCTGATTGTAGGGTCTAGGGCTTTAAGAAAACAACCAAACATGCTCAGTCCCAACCATTAAACCACAAATACTGGCAACAATTCAAGAGTAATTTAGGAGTTTAGGTTTTCGTTTCCAAGTTGTCAGAAGGTGATGTTGAAGCCCTCTGAAAAAGAACACTGTCCAAATGACTCCTCAGATGCTGCCATGAAAAAGCCATTGGGAAAGTCTGGGGATAGGCACACCTGAACTTTCTCTGATTCCACCATCCCCAAATTGGATAACCAAGAACTGCCATTACACTTTTGGATAGATGAATCTTCATCTCTCAGTGTAGATTTCATGTTAGCCAATCTCAGTCATCTTCATCACCCCGACTCACTTTCTGCTCAAAGAAGAAGCACTTCTATGGAGATATTAATCTCCATGACACTTAAAATAGGTCAGAAGAAGAGAGTGGATGACAGTAATAGGAGCCTAACTCAAAAGCTGACTACTGCATGTAACTGATGTAAAGCTAGGTGAGATGCAAGGCACAGCCAGTGTTGGTATTTCCATTACTGAAAGCAGGTGAGGAAGCACAGGATACTTTGTGAGGTGTTATAAACACTGAATTGTTTCTTGGGCTCATTTCTCTTGTGCAGACATGGTGTGCTTGCAAAATACCACTTTGCTTCTGAGTAGCAATATCTGGTTGATAGCTGTTGATGGAATTTGTGAATCTTGTTTCCAGAGCTCTGCAGATATTACCCATCCCTTGCAGATGTTCTCAGTTAAATTGGTTGGCTCTTCTGGCAAAATGAAACACACTAAGTGTCCTGACATTTTTATCTCCTGTTCTCTTAAATTTGAGTTCTTATTTCTTGGAATAGGTTTGCAAAGCCTCCTTTGGACTGTCTTACAGAATTAAAACACTGCAAGTTAGCTGATCCTGGCCTGGCTTTCAGTAAAGTTCTAACTGATTTTGTATACTCGGTGAGTACACCCTAGTAAAAACAAGCTGTACAGGACTGTGTGACAAACCCACAGAGGTGGCCCAACCTGTTACAGCATTACAACCAGTATTTCTCAATATACAGCATCATGCCCGCTCTGACCCTTGAAAAACAAACCATAAATAAGATAATGGATTTCCTCCGTGCAGTATGATTACAGAGACAAAACCTCTGTTATTTTGAGAACCTTTTAGTTTCTCTAAATTACCTCATAGATACTTTGGTCTTTTGACTGTCATTTTCTACTAAGAACTGATGACAGAGGTGTGTATTTTAATCACCAAAAACTCCCCAGACTCTTTTTGGTACATCACATCCTCCCTAAGTTTCCTCTCAGCAGGTCTGCCCCATGATGCACACGCAGTGTGCAGGCAGGAAGAGGCATGACGTATTACTTTCTTTGGCTTCTGCTTGATGCTTTTGGGAAACAGCTACAGAACCACACCACATGGACAAAGAACCTCATCTTTTCTTATCTATTTCACCAAGGAGGAAGCAGCCATTGCCTCTTTAGGCTCCTCCTTCATATCCATGGTCCACCAGTAGAAATTCCTGATTTCACCTTATCTGGGGATTGAGCCTTGGAAAAGAAAGGAGACCTCTATGTTGGGGAGGTGTTAAAGAAACAGAAGTGGAAAGGGATACAGGGGCTTTTAAGCACCTTAGGAGAGGGGCCCAAACACAAGAGTGATCATTCTGGACATTTCTATTATGGAGTTACAGGCCTGCTCTTGGCATCAAGGATCAAACATGCTCTTGGGAAGCCTTTCCAAGTCAGGAGGAAGGACCAAGGATGCAGGGATGCCTTAGAATCCCCACTCATAGTAATCTTAATCTATTTTTTTTCTAAATCTATGTCATTTCCATAACACAGCCGGACAGTTGTGGGGTCAATAACTAAGGCAACAGATCTTCAGTCAGGTGTGGCAGGGAGGTACATAGATAATGATCTTTGAACAATGGGTTGGAGTAATCATCAGTACCAGTATAACATGGGCTGTGGAATGAAGAGATTGGGAGTGGCCCTGACGAGAAGGACTTGGGGATATTGCTGGATGAAAAACTGAACATAAGCCAGCAACACTTGCTTGCAGCCTGCAAAGCAACAATGTCATGGGCTGCATCAAAAGCAGAGAGGCCAGCAGGGTGAGGGAGGCAATTCTGACCCTCTACTTTGCTCTCATGACTCCTGTGTTGAGTACTGTGTCCAGCTCTGGTGTTCCCAGCACAAGAAGGACACGGACCTGCTCGAGTGAGCGCAGAGGAGGGTCACTAAGATGATCTGAGGGATAGAACACTTTGCTTATGAGGAAAGGCTGAGACAATTGCGTTTCTTCAGCCTGAAGAAGAACAGACATCAGAGAGACCTTATAGTAGTCTTTTAGTCCCTAAAGGGGGCTAATAAGAAAAACAGAGAAAATTTTTAGCAGGGCCTGTTGAGATAGGACAAGGGTTAATGGTTTTAATCAAAAAGAGGGTCAATTTAGATTGCATATAAGGAAGAAATGTTTTATGATGAAGGTGGCGCATGTTGCCCAGAGAAGTTGTGGATGCCCTGTCAGTGGAAATGATAGGAATTGAATAGAGAAGGAAAGAATAAAATAGATTTTTCAGTTTGAACAGACCTACAATGATCATCTAGTCAACCGCCTGACCAGTTCAAGGCTGACCAAAAGTTAAAGCATACAATTAAGGGCATTGTCAAAATGCTTCTTAAACTAAGATAGGCTTGGGGTATTGACCACCTCTTTAGGAAGCCTGTTACAGTGTTTGATTACTCTTTTGGTAAAGAAATGCTTCCTAATGTCCAGTCTAAACCTCCCCTGATGCAGCTTTCAACCATTTCCACACATTCTATTACTGAATCCCAGGCAGAAAAGCTCAGACCTTCCTCTCCCTTTCCCATGCTCAGGAAGCTGTAGAGAGCAGTGAGCTCACAGCTCAGCATCCTTCTCTCCAAACCAGACAAGCCCAAATATCTGTAGCTGCGCCTCATAGGACATTCCTTCTAGCCCTTTCATGAGTTTTGTTGCCCTTCTCCTGGTGCATTCAAGTACCTTCATGTACTTCTTAAGTTGCAGGACCCAGAACTGTGTGCAGCACCCCAGGTGGGACTGCACCAGCACTGACTGCAGTGAGATAATCACCTCTCTTGCCTGGCTGGTGATGCTGTGTTTGATACACCCCAGGATGTGTTTTTCCCTCTTGGCAGCCAGGACACAGCTGGCCCACACTGCACCTGCAGCCAGCCAGCATCCCCAGATTCTTTTCTGCAGGGCTGCTTCCCTGGTAAGTGTTCAAGGTCAGGTTAGATGGGGCTTCAAACAACCAGACTGAGTGGAAGGTGTCCTTGCCCACACAGGGGTGTTGGAATTAGATGGTTTTAAAAGTCTCTACTGATTCAAACCATTCTGATTCCATGGTTCTATGATCCCTGCCTGCAGTGCTCTCTTGCAGTGCCCTCTTGCAGTGCCCTAGTACAGGAGAGGAGAGGAGAGGACAAAAGTCTAATTCTGTAGCTTCCTAAGATATTGCTTTACTTTCAGNGAGAGGAGAGGAGAGGAGAGGAGAGGAGAGGAGAGGAGAGGAGAGGAGAGGACAAAAGTCTAATTCTGTAGCTTCCTAAGATATTGCTTTACTTTCAGTGTGTGCTCTGAACTCAGACCAGGGTGCTACACTGGGGCCCTCACTGCCTGTGCCAAGGGCCGACCCGTGTGCTGTGCTGGTGGAGCAGCACCTCTTGTTGTGCCCAGGTGGCCCTGGTGCCTGTGAGCCACTCAGCAGTTCTCTATCATAGCCTTGTCTGGCTGAGAGCTGGAAACCCCTCCTTTTTCCCATTTAGGACACGAGGCTGAGAGCAGTGCCTCGCTGGCTCAGCCTCCTCAGTCCGGGAAGAGGCATTCAGTCAGCCAGCCACTTGGGTCACAGAGTAAAGCTCTGGCAAAGTTTATAATGAGCAAAAACTCAACAAATTGCTGTTGCAAACACTTGGGCTGACTCCCTTCTAGGCTGGAATCATCTGCTGAAGGCGGCAAGAAGGGAAAGATTTTTCCTTTTTTATCGTCAAGCTGCTGCCTGCAGAATGTGAGAGCTCTAACTAGTGTGCTGACTCTGGCAACAAGTCAGCCCCAGTGTCTGCATAGCTGTTGGCAGGGAACAATTGGACTCACAAGTTTTCAAAATATTTTCTTTTTCTCTCCTCCTCATGATTTTCTTTGTTTACCCAGGAGAAAGAGATTTATTGGTAACCTCTGAAGATATAATAGTGTCATATTTCAATAGAGATCAGGACATATAAGTCATTTACTCCATTTAAAGTTATTGTATTCCAAGATCTATGAACTACTGTATAGATTATAATTGCTTTCAACAAATATGTTAGTGAAATTGCAGTGTTTCAGGGTGAACCATATAATCAGTCTTCTTGGAAGCTTTGGAGACAGGAGTTAATAATGGGTTATCTTCTCAGTTATGCTATGATAGACCATTTCCTATCTGGAAATAGGTCATGTCAAATAGTAGCAGCAGTTTATTTTTGCTATTATTTGTAACCATCAGTCACTGCTATCAAAACAGGAACCTCATTTTGCTGTGTGGATTGAACACGTGAGAAGCAAAAGCACCCCTTAGCCTACAGACTTTGCTAAAAGTAAAATGCAGTAAGTGGATGGACCAAATATTTTGTTGTAGATTAGATGCAGCAGAAATAATAGCAAGGAAAATATTGTTATGAATGCTGACTGCATGTGCAAAGCAGTTTTCCAGCTGCTTATCGACTTTCTAACAGCTAAGTGGTCTGGTGGTGCCAGAGTGGACATTTGGTTGGAGAACACCCGCATGGCCAGATGATTTCCTGGCTCACAGAAAATTCCACCATGCTTTGAAAACTTGCCTGATGTGCTGTATTTTCCTGCATATATGGAGGACTGGCTTGAAGCGACCTTTGAACTTCTGGTATTAAAGGGGAAACAATTTATTGAAGTGATTTTAGGATTGGGTTGGTGTCTTTGGGTGATGTCTCCGTAAGTATCCTTGCTGACCAGAGGGTAAGTCAAGAGCTGTGGAACTCTGCTTTCCTAGCCTACACTTCTGACACTGAGGCAGGATATCTGTCACTCAACTAGGAACCATCACAATTCTTCCACATTTCTCAGAAATGTGACATCTCCCCCAGCCAAGACCAGACAATTGATTGGCTTTCCTGATAAATATGAACTTGGTTGTTGGGAAATGAGCTCAGGCTACCTAAAGATGGTAGGAATATTTTCTTCAGCATGTAAAGATAAAAGTGTACGCCTCACACTACTATAACAGGGGGATATTTTTACTTATTTTCCTATTTCTTTTTTTTTTTTTAATATACTGAGAAAAAAAGAGATTTCAAGGGACTCAGAATTCTCAAATTAATGTGAAGTCATTGTGCTTAAATTGTGCTTTGGCTTTGACGAATGATACTATAAAACCAGTGATGTGCAGGCCCTTGTTAAAAGTGTCTTTCTGACTCAATGTCATTCACACTCCTTGACAAACAGTTTTATATGTAATACAGGAAAGGACAAGCATGCACTCTCACAAAGTCATTCTTAGAGACATTATAAGCAGAAATCTTCTTCTCAGAAAATTTTGCCACCTCAACTTACCATAACTACCTTCTAGTACAAGACAGTGGTGGAGGTGACATCTTCCCTTGAAACACCTTGCTGAAGTAATTTCTAATGTTAGAAATAGAAAAGCATAAATCAAATTGCAATATAAAACCAAATGCTGATATAGTAAGGGAGGAAAAGTCCCACAACATCTAGTGATGAGTCACATTTCATTATTTCCAAAAGTTTTGTGCACACCAGCATTAAACCACAGCCAGTTACAGCCAGTCACCTTTGCCAAGAGCATTTCCAGTCATCTACCCCTACCAACTTAGGTTAAACTGAATCCTCAGAGGGTTGCAAATGCCACAAAGAGCTGATATGTATGTGACATATCACCATAGAAACAGCTGTACAATTCCACATTCAGGACCTCCTTACTAAGTGCAGCCAAATGAAAGAAGTAGAGCTGCTAGACAATTGCAATGCTGCCTGACTTCATGCTCCGTGTTATTATATCTGCCCTTCAGATTATGTAGAGTGTGATCATTCCCTCCAGTAATGTAAGCAAACAAGTGAGTAATTTTTTTTTAAAGACAATACTGAACAGGAAACAAATAGAGAAAACCACTATGTATTAATTCATCATAGTAAAAATATAATGCACAGTAGGCTACTTGTGGCTTTGCGCAATTCAGGGTTTCCTGATGTGCTCTGACATCTTGGTATGTGAATGAGGTTTTCTGATGCAAGAAAGTGCAATTCCCTAGCTCAATGTTAATCTCGTTTAACAGAAAGTGGGGAATACTAAAAAAGTAATTCAGAACTCTCAGTGTTCACTGTCTTGACTTAAGGACATTCCCATGTGGAATACAATAGACTTTTCCTGTACACATCAAAATTTTATCAAAACTCAGTCTTCGGTTATGATGGAAAGTTTTTTTTTATTCAACAAAAATATGACCCTTTCCACTTTGTTGTATCAGATGTCCCCAGTTTGTCTTTTATAATGGATCTTTTCTGGACCCCAGGATCCCATAAAATTCTGGCCAAAATGACAGCTCATGGTTCTAAAACTTTGAAATACATTTTTTTCCCTATTAAGAGAAATTCCCTTTTCCCCAAGCACCTCAGTCTTTCCTGGATCAGAAACATTTCCAGCTGGAACACTTGAGGGCTCGTCTGAACAGCAGCTGGCACACAGGTGTTTTAATAATATAAACTGAAATTGTCATTTGGGCATCCTCAGTCTTGTCATTACGCTGTTACCGCCTTCAGATACTTGGAGATCAGCCTTAAAATCCAGGATGTGAGAAGGAAACGAGCAAACGCATCCTGCCGTTGTTCTGCCTGCTTAGGGATTGCCAGGCAAATGTGTCCGTGCAGGTCCAGCCATTTCGCCCGCTCTCCAGGAAAGAAGATCCTGTTCACGGCTTGTAATTAAGACTGTAAATCTGTCATTTCTTCCCGCATTGCTCTTTCACTCAGCTGTCACTTTTCAGCTGCTCTTGCAGCTTGGTCCTGCCCCCACCAAATCGTTCTACTCACTTCTTGCTGGAGCTCTATCCGCTTTCCCTTGTGCAATCTGTTCTCTTGCTCCACACATCCCTGTGTCCCTAAATCCTGCTCTCTCTTGCCCAGCTGTTTCCCTGTCCCCTCTTGGTTCCTCCTTCCTTCCACCCAGTCAACACTTCTGGACCAAGCCAGCATCCAGCTGTGGTTTTCTGCTGACTTTTTCATCCTTGTCGGGAATGGACATAGAAAAGGGGGAAGCGTCATCCTAGCCGAGACAGTGGGATAGGATTTCTTCTTGTTGGAAGCAAGCAGAGACAGAAACCCTCCTCAGAGGCAGCTCTTTCGTTTATTCCTTCAAAGGTTTGGGAAGGCAGGCAATGATCTTGCTCTGGACAGACTTACTCCTACACTGCAATTCATGGAAACTCTTGACCATTGCGGATGAAAATCACAAATTCATGGGAATATTTCTGGATTTAAGACTACTAAAGGCTCTTTGAAAATTCCCATGTGAACAGAGCTGCCAGAAAAATTTGCTGTGTGGCAACTTCTGAGGTTTCTGTTGTTGTTTCCATTCTGTGCTCACAGGAAAATACAAGTCTTCATTAAAAATGGGAGGTGGTGGGATATGGTCTAGAGACTGGCAGCTGATAGACAGCTTGGTATAAGGTGAGCACAAGCTCAAGAGATTATTCTGTTTTAGCAAAATCAGAACTGTATGGAGAAAGAACTAGACTGTGCCTCCCACAAGAAGCTGGCTGTCACCTCCCTTCTCCCTCCACAGACGCAGGAAACTCCCAGGAAATTGTTTCTGCAGTAAACGTGAGTCTCGGAAATGCAGAGTAAAGTGCCAGGTTTATATGGCAGCAATCATAAACTCAGTCCTTGTATCTGCCAGAAGGGCTGGGCAGTATTTTTTAATAAATCCAGAAATACTGGGAAAATGCAGAGAAAAGGGTAAGATACGTCCAAAACTTGTAAATATTTTCCAAATCTTAACGATTCATACCTTTTTAGCTTTATAACTCTAATCTTTCTATTGAGTAAATGCACAAGATCAAAGCTTACACTTATAAATATGGACTTTGAGAAGTCCAAGCCCTTAGAGCTGCATAAAAAACCATTTTAAACGCTGAACCCCAAGACTCTGAAATGTGGAATAAAGAGAATTCAACTCGACAATTTAAAAAAAAAATTGCGTTTCTTCTAAAGCGGCTGTAATTTTGGTTTCACACCTTACGATTCTCGAATGTCTGAGGTTAACACATTATGGGTGTCTAGTGGAGGGCAGCTTTACACTACAGCCACATGTCACTGGGTGGGTGGAATATCAGAAAATGAGGGAATAGCTTGTGCATGAGGCATACACAAGGGAGTGAAACAGCAAGAAAAAATGCCATTGGTAGCTGGTAAGAGAAACTTCCTGGCAGTAAGAGCTATTATTTTGTTGTTATTTTGTCTGACATTAGCAGCAAGATGAACTGAGTGATCTAGGAGTGTTTTGTTATCTCTTACTTCTAGGAACCCTGGAGCCACAATGCCACTTGGACAGAATTTATGGACAGCTTTTCAAAACAAGCAGGCGAAACATGAATGTGCATCCAGAGGAAGCTTGGGCAAAGATGTCTTTGGTTTTCTTCTTTCTTTTTGTTTACTGGAGAAAAGATGAACTTTTAAATAAATGAATAATTAGGCATCAATTTAAATGTTTCATACACTACAGTGTCAATGTTTCATATGCTACACACCCTTTTCAATTACTTAAAAACCCCACAAGTGTCTCTGTACATTTTGAAAGAAAGATGCCATTTAAAAAATAGGAAAAAATATCCAATATGATGTTTTTAAAGTGATGGAGTTTCTGTCAGCTCTTTGTCACGTATCGCAGAGTGCACTGATTTTTCAACTGCATCTCTTAAGTAATGGAGAGATTTGACTCCTCTGCAATTGCATACTTGAAAAAAGCAGAGGTTTAAATACACATGTGCCTCAACTGATCATTTTCTGTGCTCTTACATATTTGTGTGTGCCCTTACGAAGCGGATGTGACTATTTTAAAATTTTTTCAAAGTTTTTGCAAATCCCCTTTAGCACTCTTTTTTGCGCCTATTTTTGTTCTGTTGTTGTGGTAAAGCTTGCAGTCTTACAGCTTAAGCCTCAGAGATTTAAAGAGTTAATCAAAAAATAGCCTCACTGGGATAGCATAGATGTATTTAACATCCATGATAGAACTTTACTCTCATTGTCCATTTCTTGTAATGCAAACATAAAATTGCTCATTGCCTTGCTCCTTAATATTTCATTAAGCTAAAATTTGGACAACAAATAGCTAGAAATGCTTGAATGGAATTTATCTGTTTAGGCAACAAAGTCCCATTAGGAGTGCATATTTAATTACAGATACTACATACCAACAGGCCTATTCCATGCTGCTCAATTTAAGCATGATGGACATTTTTTTAGGCATACATTTATTAATTTGAAAACCATAGTGACTTGGCATTTATAAAAATAAACATATTATCATTCTACAGTATTTTCACTCACTTAAAAATATTTACACTTTTGAGACTGGAAATCTGGCTTGCTTAGTTAGAGAGTTCAGACTCTTGGGATTTTTGAGGCAGACTTTCCCGTATTTGATAGCAATTTTCAGTGGCTTTCTTTCAAGCTCAGGAGTAAATATTTGCACGGGCTTCTTTACATCTCTTGACTTCATGTTGTAGCTGTAGCTTGTTGCCTTTGTCTGTATTTTCTTTGGCTGAGGAAAGGTGGAGTATTGAGCACTTCTTTTCCTTTCTTATGATCATTGCCATTAAATCCTTGCAGTTTATCATGCTTTTCTAAAGTAATTTTCATTTCAATTTCAATTACAGATTTGATTTTCTTAAGCATTTACCTATAGTCTTGGGGGACTATATTTTAATTCCTTTTTAGTGTATTAACACATCTGCTTTTTAATGCCATTCTAACTGAATGTGTGGGGTTTGTGATGCCCTTGCATTGAGCACACATAAATGAGTGATTTTGTATGAGCACGTAGGAATGGCTTAGCTCTTCTTACAGTGTTTATGTAAGCTTTGTATTAAACATGTCTAGGAAATTCAAAGGCTGCAAACTATCCAGATTAATTTCTTTCCTTTTGCATTGATCTGTCATACTCCTACTGTATTCAGAATGAGCTTTATGGCACGTGGAGTATACTGCTAGGAAACTGCTGTATGGAAAAGACCTCTATCCTTTGGCAGAGGAAAGCACATGCTGCATCACATGGGCTGGGGTAATTACAGTGTATCTGGAGCTGTAGGCGTTCAAGATGGCCACAAGCAAAATTCGTGTGAGATGCTGCAGAACATAATACCCTGTGCCATCTATAAATTTAGAATATTTAGAGTTGCTTTCTTTTTTTTCTTTTTAGAATTTAAAACTGGAACAGAACATTGTTTCCTGCACTGGGGGCCCAATCCCCCAAACTCTTATGTAAATCATTCCATAGCCTTTTTTTTTTTCTCATTTCTTTTAACATAAAACATTCCTATAGTAAATACCAAAGGACAAAATACAACTTTTACAGACTGCGTCTGTGCTGTTAAAGTAATTACAGGCATAGGCTGACCGCTTTTATGGCCTCTTGGCTGTTTTAGGGGCTCTGCACACACAGTCACCTGGTTCACACATGCCAAGGCAATTTTGTTAAATTAGCCATGCAATTTCACTTGATATTTAAACACACGGCTGGAAAGCCGTGGTGATTTGTGAGAAAAACATTGACTCTAAAAGGATCTGTATGACAATTTGGTGTATTTAATACTTCCCAGTCTGTAAACTGGCAAACTTTGCCTTCATGCTTCTTTCTAGAAAGTGCTGGGCTCCCATATTACCTCACCTGTACACTTGGGATATAATGGAACAATAGAAGCCATCATCTGCTGTGTTTCTGCACCTCTGCCCATCATCTGCATCACACTTAATTCTGTAGCTTTTGGCAGTGTGGATTATTCCTGTTTTGGAGTTACACGATTGTATCACCAATCTGAATGCCACAAATACATGGTTTACTGCCTCCCCTCTCTGGAGTAACCTCATGCTTCCTACCAAAATTAGGCAGTTGATGTTGGACTCAAAAATCTCCTTTTTTAAAAGAATTTAAACTCTGTGGAGACTTCTGGATTTATTTATTTTTCTGCCACTGATTAATCCCTTCATTTGGTATAATCTGGTAGAAGAAGCTGTCTAGCTTGTCAGGAACCAAAAGCTTGTCAGTAAAGGAAGTCAAGCCAAGAGAGGTGAGGCTCTTACCTGAAAGGAAATTGCCTCCCCAAACCTGTTCATCTAAATCCTGGAATAGAAACTGGAAATGGCTGCATTCATTCTGGCATCTGGGAAGGGGATACTGAATGCGACAGTGAATTATATCCCAGAGTCTTTCAAAATAAGTATATTTTGTGGTATCCAAGGTCATAGAGAAAAGCAAAACTGATGCTTCACTGTTTCATTTCTAAGTTTGGTTCTGAGTAGGATGAGCTGCTTCAGTATTGATAAAAGGCTTCTTGTTTGGAAGGCATCCCTTCAATCATTTCTCCGGTCTTTTTGCAAAGCATGTGCCTGTATTTGGTTTGCATAACAAGGTTTTGGTAGTGGGGGGCTACAGGATGGCTTCTGTGAGAAGCTGCCAGAAGCTGCTACTGTGTCTGACACAGTCTATGCCAAGACAGACACACCACTGGCCCAGTTGGAGCCCATCACTGATGGTGGCAGTGCCTTTGGGACAGCAGACTTATAAAGAGGAAAAAATGCTGCACAGCAGTAGCTGGGAACAGGAATGAGAGTATGTGAGAGAAACAGCCCTGCAGACACACACAGGTGGGTGAAGAAGGAGAAGGAGGTGCTCCAGGCACTGGAGCTGAGACTCCCCTGCACCCCGTGGTGCAGACCATGGTGAGGCAGCTGTGCCCCTGCAGTCCATGAGGGAGCAGAGATCCACCTGCAGCCTGTGGAGGACCCCACACCAGAGCAGATAGATGCATGAGGGAAACTGTGAGCTCATGGGAAGTCTGTGCTGGAAGAGAAATCTGGAAGGACCTGTGGCCCTATGGAGAGAGGACCCCACACTGGGCAGGTGTGCTGGGAAGACTTGAGATCCTATGGGGGACCCTCACTGTACCCCATGGGAGGGGCCTATGCTGAAACAGTTCATGCAGAACTACAGCCCAAGAGAAGGATGTACATTGGATAAGTTTTTGGAGTACTGTCTCCTGTGGGAGGGAGCCATGCTGGAGGAGGGGCAGAGGAGTCCACCCCTTTGAGGAAGAAAGAGTAGCAGGGAAAACACGTGATGAAATGACCACGACTCCCACTGCTCATATCCCTGTGCTGTGGGGCAAGAGGAGGGAGAGTATTTGCATGTGAAGCTGAGCCTGGGAAGAAGGGAGGGGTGGGAACGAGGTATTTTATTATTTACTTTTATTTCTCATTATCCTCCTCTGATTTCATTAGCAATAAATTCAATTAGTTTTCCCAAGCTGAGTCTGTTTTGCCCATGATGGTAACTGGTGACTGATCTCTCCCTGCCCTTACCATGATCCATGAATGTTGTATTTGTTAGGTTTTCTCTCCCCTGTCCAGCTGAAGAGGGGAGTGCCATCGCTTTAGTGGGCACCTGGCATCCAGCCAGGGTCAACCCACCAGAGTCCATCAGCTGTGGAGACATTTCCCACCAGACACATCTTCTCTTACCTTGGAACAACCCTATTTTTCTTGGCAAAGGCATTTGGAGCAGCTCCAGGAGAGAAGATCTTATCCTGAATGTCACTGCTACCTGACTGCATTCTAGTAAATGGAGAATATTTGTGTCTGGGGGTGGCCTTACTCCATACTCACTCGAGGCTGTATGGATTCAGGCGTCTGTGTATGTAGACACTAAATCCTGAACAGACACTCTAGGAGCACTTTGCAGTTCTCAGATCCAGATGTGCACCTAGCCACATCCCGACTACAATTTTGGGTGAGATTTTCTGCCTTTCCTGTGTCTCTTCCTCCTCCTCACTCCTCAGAAATGTTGGCTTCCCATTAGTAAAAGGAAATTTAGTGAGATGAAGCCTTTGAGAGGTAACGGCATTCTTCATTAGGTCCTGTGTCTGGAGTAATCTGGAACATTTCTGCAAGCAAAGATTATTCATGGGGGTTGGGGGGGTAACATAACACTTATCCTGTCTGGAAGAGTAAAGAAAATATGTATTTTCTCTGGGTTTTTCTTGTATTATTATTTTAAAAATATGTGACCCATTCTTGCTTTTTTGCCAATAATAATAATGCCATAGATATTACAAGTTCATTTTTCTGTGCTGTAGATGCTTGCATATTATAGCACTTTAAAATAAAATTAAAATGAAGAAATGGAGAGTAAAACCTCAACGAAGTTTCCAAGGCCTTGTTTATGATTTTCTTTAGTATCTTAGTATGTCTTCAAGAAAGAATAATATTCCTTAAGTATATTACTTTTTGCCATAAAGATTAAAAACAGACTAAATGAGATAATTTTTTTTTTCAAGTAAAAGATTTACAGAATGAGGTTGGAAAATTGCGTGTAGGCTGATGTTTTATGTTGTAGCTGGTTATTACTCAGTGAGTCACTAAGTTTCCAGAGCTTGCCACACCTTAAGGTTAAACTGCCTCAAACCAGGCAGCAAACTGTTAGCTGAGGTGCATTGAGTGACTTTTTAAAATGTAAAAATACATATACTTAAACAATAAAAAAAAACTTTCCTGAGACTACTCAGATCCTCTTTCCTTAAAAATTTTCTCTGCACACTCTCTGTTTTCTTTCATAGAATTAAGCATAACCAAAATAATTATTTAATCGTCATAGTTGCCGGTGTTTCCTAGGAAGAGTGAGAGGCCTGTCTACTGATAAGGAAGAAGCCAGTGCCCAACAGCATAGTCACACCAATTCTTATTTTGGGGATTTAGAAAGACATGTCAGAAATCCACACTGAACACTGAGTAAGCATGCGCCTATGTCTAAGTTGTGAAACAGAGGAAAGGAAATACGTGGAGCCAACATTCGTCCTTTCAGTTTAATACTGATGCCTCAGTGTCTGCCTGGCTGAAAACTGCATGTGGTATTTAGAATAAATACTGAAACAGCCAGTTCTGGAACCATTATTTTAAAAGAAATGTAGTATCAAAATAATTAATAAATATGGATAATAAATATAATGTACTGTCATCCACCTATTTTCAGTGGGGGCTTAATTCTGAAAATTGGATGCTTCAATAACCAGCCAAACACAGAATATGGATCAGCTTAAAGCATATGATCCACTCCTCTGGGCTCTGACCATTGTACTTTGTTCTCCTTTAGGTGCTGTATTCTCAAATGTGAGGTATATTTTGAAGGCATTTTCAAATGCAGTAGGAACTACACAAAATTTTCTTACCCCATTAAAAAATGTTCATAAACCTTCCATTTAAAGCTACCTTAATAAAAAAAATAAAAGAGGAAATAAAACAAGATTAAGTAAATAGGTGTTAGGAATATTGTCAGATTAAGTGAAAATTGTATTGAATTTATCAAAATAGAGGAAGGTATTCACAAGACAAAAGTCTGTCACAGTAAAGAGTCTGCAAGAATGGGTAGCTAAGAAATCAATAAGATATGTAGATAAGGAGAAAATTAAACACTTCCCTCCCTCCCTTTTTTTTTTTTTTTTTTTTTTTTTTTTTTTTCTTGTTTTTTCCTTGTTTAATTTCAGGGG
>VWZV01011147.1:63941-327176 GCA_013397155.1 Irena cyanogastra
GTAAATTGTTTATTTTATTGTTGATACACAGGTGTTGAATGTTGGTATCCAGACTAGTTTCAAGTAGCTACAGAGACATATAAATCATGTGAAGTAATAAGTGAAAGAAGGGAAAAATCCCCATTTTCCCGAGCTACTTACCATGTTTCTCCTCTTTGCACGTTTAATGGTAGACACTGACTATCTTATAAAACCCAACACTGCAAGCCTTCGCTCTGTACAGCAGGAGATGGACAACAGGAAGTGTTTCTTTTTCTTTCCCCATTTTTGTCCCATTCTGTTGAGGTCAATGTCTCTTGCTGCTCCTTGGAGTACTTGTTCTGAAAATGGGAGCATGGGTGATGGTTTTGAATTTGCTTTCAGTTAGTGGTAAACATTTTTTACTTTGGGTTGTGGGTTAGCCCTTAATTTTCTGGTGTTTTTAAATGTATCTCAAATTCTTAAAAATGACTCTCTTAGGCATACAGCAGTAGGAGATTAATGAAGAGAAATCTTCATTATCTGGTCCTGTGGAAGGGCTGTTACATGCAAAACACAGTAATGACTTGTTTTTGTAACTTGTTGCACCTTGCCCAAGGGTTTTCTTGGTGGTGTTACTAGAGCTAATACACTTTTTCACAGGGTCCCTGCAGGTTACGGTGCGCTGCACTCGATCAGTGGAAAGCTGAGAAAAGCAGTGATGCCTTTGAAGAACCCTGGAGAACAGATTCATTGAGTGGAAAACAGCAGATTTTCTCTCTGTGTGGATTAAAAGAATACTTTCAATAGGCTCCTGCCAGGTCTGCAATCCTCTGTTAATGGCAGCTGAAGCCAACCCTGGAGCTGTTGTACCACCGTGTTTTCCAGGGTGCTTCCTCTCTGTTGGCCTTGCCACGTTTGACTTGAGGGTTGTTCACTGGACAATGTAGGCAGGCATCTCATATCTTCACAGCCTCTCTACCTCTATTTCTGTGAGATGTTGCAAAGCCCACCAGGTATAAACTGCCAGACAGTACTTGCAGAGACCTCTTCAGGGGCTCAATGCATCCCAGCCAATGTCACTGAAATTCAGAAAAGTCTAAGACTCTGTGGAATAAAGTTTCAGCCTGGAACCTTCCTTCTCACCAAGAGCTATTCACAAAAGATGATTGGGTTTTCAGGGCAGGGTTTCTTTCATGGCTGTGAACACTTCCTAAGTCTAAGCACTGATCTCCCGGCCATGCACAAGCTGCTGGTTGGGTAAAGAGAGCTAGCCAGCCCCTTCCTCAGAGTCAGGGGGCTGCTCAACCAGCCAGACACAGGTGTCTGCTTTAGGGAGAGCAGAACAACTCTCCAGACTCCTCTGCCCTATGGACTAGTCTCTACCTGCTATAATGGGAGCTGGATCACATGAAGACACTCACATTTAGAAAGTATATTTATGTGTCTACAGTCTGGACCTGAATATCAAACATTTGTGGCTGAGGGATTAGGCTGCCTAAACATAGATGCCACGTGGTGTCTGAGACATCCAAGGTGTACTTAGGGGTAGGACACAAAAACTATGAGGGAGCTGTGGACCAGGAGATGGGCTCTACAGGGAACATCAAGTGCCTCTAAATATCTGTGTGTGGGCAAGAGACCTGAGCCTTTAGTGATAATTCCCATTTACAGATACCTTCTAATCTTGTTTCTCCTGTTTAGTCTTCCGTTGGCTTCTTCTTCTTCTTCTTTTTTTTAATTTTTTTTTTTTTTTAATTCCCAGTTTTCCATGTGAAGTGGCTATGTAGTAAAGCCAGGAATTTAGTGTGACCAACTACAAAGAGGAAGCTAGAACTTTGTTTTACCTGATGCACATTTATTAGAACCTCCTTGAATTCATGCCCCTCAAAATAGAAGTCTCTTTCCTTGACCTTTACTGTCTTTCCCTCCCAGATAAATTAAAAGAGGAAAAGACAGCAGAGGAATGATAAGGCTCCAAAGAGAAGTTGCTCTTTAATTTACGCTGAACCATAACTCTATACTAAGTTTGTTGTTTCAAAATACTTTTCTGATACATCTGCATCAACACCAGTTGGATATTGAGAAACAGCATAACCCTTGCTTAAGTGGTTTAAGAAACCTCTCAGAACATCTGACATAAGTGAACATGTTGAACAAATAAACAGATGTGGAATTTCCCCCCTCAACAGCCTTTCATCCAGGACTCTGCAGCTGGGGATGGAGGAAAAGTTGAATGTCAATGTGGCAACTACTCCTATGCTTCCTGATCTGCCATATGGCCAGTTGCATCCTATGTGATTTTTCACATGGTGGGAGGAGCAGAGCAAACAGTCTGATAATTTGTGATCATTTCAGATGTGCCAGAAGGGCCATAAAAAGGCGTGTAAGGGGTGATGAAGTGTTAAGGCACAGGAACACCTGTAAACATCTTGCTTTGCCCTGAGAATTTGGAGTTCTTCTTTCCAAGCTTTAAAAAGTGCCTTAAGTAAAGGCACCTCCATGGTAAGCAGCCATAAAAAGAAGCAGAGCACAAAATTTAACAGTCTGCTATTGGGATTGATGCATCTTTTGTTTGTGTAGTGGACAGAATCCCAGACTTTGTGAAAGACTGAGATATGATTAGAAACATGACAGACCCATCAATGAGAGCTCAAAAAGGTGGGTTAAATTTGCTGCTATAGGACTGTTGCCAACAGAAAGATTAAAAGCATGTTTCTTTTTTTCCTTCTTACAGTGCTTTTTTTTATTCCCTGGTGTTCTTGTTCTCTCACAGTTTAATATTCTATTCACATAGAAAGGAGTAGGCACAGCCTGAAATTTCCTTTCTATAGCTGCCTTACAGGAAGCATTAAGACTGAAAGAAGGACAGGATTTCAACATTCACAATAGACTTTAGAATGGAAACATGAAAAGTTCACATCCATAATAGGAGACTCTACAGGCAATTTCTGAGACAAGATAACTCTGATTTTCCAAAGTATGTATTTTCTGTGTTGGTGCTCTCACCATGGGGTCCAGAGCTTCACAGCACTTGTCTCCAGGCCATGAGAGGGCTGAAGCTCAATGCCATAAATACATGGTGCCTCACTGCAGAGGGTATCTCTTTGAATAAAAATGCAGTCATGTTTTGAAAAAGAGTTAAACTGAGAACCCCAGTAATGCCTTGATCCTGGATTTAATGCCATACAGGCAGATTGCAGTAGGATCAGTACTGGAGGTGTTGGCTTGGTCTGTTGACATTACATAGTTTACACACAGGCTCACTCTGATGAGTGACTACAGAAAACAAATAAGATAAATATCCGTATGAATGTTATTTTGAAGCTCAAAATGAAATCTCTTTTGCAATGTCTGCGACAGTTCTAAAGTTAATGATTGGTTACCAGGAAACAGAGGCTACTTGTTTTCAAGCTTGTAAAAGACCTCAACACAACATGGGCCAGCTAATTAGGATGATGAAGGTAAAAACCTGTATGTTTTACAATCAGAGAGGTGAGACAACGAGTGGGTTTAAAACCAGCTCGTTTCGTGACGCATGCCTGTGCCAGATTCTGTTGCAGTTTGGAGAAGCAATTATGTAAATATAGATTTGCAAACAATTCCACAAAGTGACAGAAAAAGTGTTAATTACCAAAAATGTTAGTGATCTGTCTAGCCAACCACAGAGTGACGAAATCATGGCCATGTTGAAAATGAAAGCCTGATGTAACCTCCCTGGGTTGTTTGGGGTTTTTTTTTCAGGAACATTATCTTTCTTCATATCTATGACTTTTAACTCTCAAAAGCATCTTGATCTATTTACTTTTTTAAACGAGGCCCAGGAAAATGGCACACAGTGAAAATAATGTCCACTCCTATTGACAGATGGGAATATCATGAGTAGCACCACCACAAATCTTCACAGACCTAAAAATCAGTTAATTTGTGCTCAAATTCTCATCCTGAACTAAATAAGATTTTTACTTTGCTTTTGATAGAAAAAAATCCAGTCTATTTTCTTTCAACAAATGAAAAAGCAATATTGATAGTAACTTTTTCATGTTTTTGACTTGCATAGAGTTTCTTACATCACATTGTAATCACAATATAATAAAGCTCTTCTTTAATATTAATTTGATTCTTTATCTGTCTGCCTGGAAGCTCAGCAGTTCAGCACTGCAATTTAAAAGGCTCATTTCTCAAGAATGCAATCAGTGTCTTTATTGCACTCATTGGCTACTTGGGCATTATAAACATAATAGATAAACAGCAAGAGACAGAGTAGATCATACTGGTACTAAATACTGGTATCCAGTTACTCTACTTTCTTCAGATTATGGCTATAGATGTCATACAGGATTGACTAAAAACATTCTTTGGAAGGACAGTAGAAGTTCACATCAAGTTTAGAAAAGGTTCTGGATGCAGTTAACCATAAATAATGGTTATTTTGTAATATTCAGAAACATCTTATTTCCACGGATAAATTACTACCTTCTCTTTCTCTGGTGAAAATTTAAATAGTAGCTTCAAACAAAAGCTGCTTCTATTCCTGCCACAAGCTTATACAACACTATGTTGATACAATTTAAAGGAGCTGACATACTGCTTAAAATATGGATGCTGCATATGACTTAAATAATACGAATTACATGCTGAAGTCATTACTGAGTTGTTACCCAGGGAAAACATAGTGTTGCTTCAATAAATATTTCAGGATTCAACACTATAATTCTTAGGAGACATTTTACAGAAATAGGATGGATAGTAACTTAAAAAATGCTGTGGAATTAGTATTTCAGTGTTTAAATATTTAGCCAGCACTACACTAAAATAGGATTGTTTCTCCACATATTTGTTAACCACGTAGTAAATTTACGAAGGACAGATCATATCTCCTATCTTCTCAGTCCCCATTACATGAATGTGTAATAAGAATTCATTCCCATTCTCCTGAAAGTCTGGGCAAATCAGTCTTGCTGCCTATGTCATAGCATGAGAGTGAAGTTTGGATGAGAATATGTCTGTGAACAAAATCTAATCCAGTCTGACCTTCAATCTAACACATGAAATAAAGATCTATCTTTTAATCAGAAATTATTTTCTGTAAAGAACATTGGAGAGACCCCACAGAACATTTAACACAACTTTTATTTCTGTCATACTCAGAAGAGGTTCCATTTCCACAGAAGTAGAAATTCAGGTGCAGAGAGACTGTGTGTTTGATGATAGCCCAAACCTCTGAGCTCCTGCTTTTCAGTCTCTTTGCTAAGAGGTTCAAGTTTGAATCGCAAGATATGCTGCAGATTTCCCAATGCTTCGCAGCCAGTGAAGTGCAAACCCCAAGAAAAATAGGTTTGGCATTTCTATGGCTTGTGATCTATAACTAATAAACTGACTAGGAAAGGATGTAACTGGTAGGCAACAGCAGTCTTAACCTATAGCAGCAGATTTGTCATGCTACAGACTGGTGTTACTCTTCAAAAGATTCTAGCATGCACATATAAAATGCACATTTAACTCCTGCCTTAACTCCCACCTGCAACATCTGTATGAGTGCCAAAGGCATAACTTTCGGTTGAAAATGAATTAATATTTGTAGAGGATCAGGCTCTTACCTTGTATCTATATATGTGTATTTCCCATAGTTACCAGGTTAATGGGATTTGAAATCTCCAATTATAAAGGTAACTGTTATAAAACATCTCCTTACTCTGAGATGAGTAATGGAAGGAGGCAACTTTTGAACTTCACTGTTTAATATATTAAAGAGTGATGGCTCTGATCCAAAACGAAGTAATTCAGCAGAAAGGTTCCTACTGATTTCAATGGGCTTTGAACCAGGGAATGGTCTTTAAAATGTTCTATGCTTTCCTCCTCAGATATGAGAAGCAAAAACTGAAGAGAGAGACTTTTTATTCCTTTAGTGTTTGGGATTACTCAGACACAGCAGACTGCTAGGAAATTGTATTTATACCACAAGGACAACACTTATTGCAACTCCTTAGTCATCAGAGAGTGGCAAAACTTGGTTGTAAAGTCTGGTACAGGGTCACAGCATATGGTTTTTGGAATATTAATTTACTTATTTAACATACGGATTTTTAAGATTAATCTTATCTAGGAATTGAACATTAAGGTGTTTCGCAGATTTATTTAATCCAGAATGTTGTGGATTAGTGGGTTATTTCAGTAACACCCATTGATTCCAAAAGCAGGGGAAGCAAATCGCACGAATGAATCGGATGTAACACTGTTGCCAGCACCACCACATGAAATACCTGCCAAGCATCAGGGATAAGAAACTTCCTCTGAAAATTTCCTAACAGAGAAATGATCCTCCTGTTTAATCTCCTAATTAATTCTATTTGGGTCCTGCTACTCAAAAAGAAAAGCTGCTACATTTTAACTGTCTTCAGCACTTGCACAGCTGCCCATCACTTTGGTGCCACATTCACATCTCCCCAGATGGATGCACTACAAATCTTCGCACATCTGAAACCTTTAATTTAGTGGAGTGAGCTCAACCTTTGGCCTGTGTGCAGACTCAAGGATTTCTTTAAAAAATCCCTCCCAATTTTAATATCCATTTGATATCAACAAAGAGCATTTTGGCTGTGTCATGCTGTGCTAATAGGCTGCAAGATTTCTTGGTTGGTTTGACATTCTGCTGCCCCTAGGTAGCGAAACGCTGCGGTCTCCGAGGACAACCCTCAAAACTCAAAAGAGCTGGGTACTGACTCCCAGCAGGGCTTCCTTTATGTGAACTCAGCCAGCCAACAACTCCATGACTCCAGCAGACGTTTTTGGCCTTCAGACCAATGGGTGAATTTATCCATCTTCCCTCATTCCCTCAGTGATCTATCTGGCTGAAGCCAGCATGGTTAAACCTGGATCTGCGCCGAGGGCAATCAGGAATGAAGGGCTGGCCCGGTGAGGTTTTCCAGCATGTATCAGACAGATCGTATTCAGGGGCAAAGGGTCCATGCTATATAAGTGCCTCAGAGCCTGTACCAGTGTTCTTTGCTCCCCATTGGGCTCTCTTTGATTGCAGGTTTTAAATATGTCATGTATTTCCAGATGCATTACTTATGTTTGCTTGTGTTGTTGTGCAATTTGTGGCAGAGTGAGGGGTCTACTGGAAAGCAGCCCTTGGTTTAGCGGGCAGCCCTGTAGCAAAATATTAGTAGTACAGAAATCTGCTGCCCTAAGTGAAATTTGATTTAAACACAGATGACAGAAAGTATTCAAATAATTTATTATTTTTTAAAAATCTTGGCTACTTTCAAAAGGGATTAACTAGAAGTATAGCTACTTCTAGTTTTTATCTTCTGTTTCTTGTTCTATCTTGCCTCGTCTTTTTTCTTTCCCTTTCCCTTTCCCTTTCCCTTTCCCTTTCCCTTTCCCTTTCCCTTTCCCTTTCCCCTCCCTTCTCATTATGCTTCATGATAGGAATGAGGACACAAACTGTGGCTTGATCTGGTGATGCCTGAGCACTACCAAATGGGGAGAAGTGGGTGGTGGCTGTTCATCCCTGTAGCAGTGGCTCAAATAAATAACTTTTTTTCAGCCAGTCTGGGTAGGAGGCTGTGTCTGCTTCTGAGTCTAGACTCAGACACCAAGAGCTGTGTACACACCAGCTGGAGTTTAGGCAGTACCCCTGCCATAAAACTGTACCTTCACTCCCTCCAGAAAATGAAGCGAAGCACAACTATCACATGGTGTAATGTAGTGCCAGCTCGTGACACTGGTGTTTCACAGTCAGTCATCCCAGAGTTTATGGTTTCCAGCATAGTTAACTCTATTTGCATTCTGGCTTGATTTGCTCGGTTAAAAAATGGATTCTTGATTCATGCCATACTGCCTTGCAATCAGAGGAAGCATTTAACTAGGACTATCCTGACTTTGAAGAAATGTACTTCCAGAAGTGCATCCTTCATGTTGTAGTCTAAATTAGAGCTTTTCCTTTCCCAGACCAAACAGTCTTAGGGTAAATGCTTACTTATACATTTGTGTATAAGTTCCAGGAGTTTAGAGGAAAAGTGTAGTTAAGGCCAGATAATTTGTGGTAAAACATGGTAGCTAGCCTTGAACTTAATATTTGTGTGAAATAATTTCCAAGAATGATTTCATTATTGGTGCAATTTAAGTTTTGGGATACCCTAAAGTGCTTTGTTTAGGAATCGGAAAAATCCATGAAGTTACAGGAGTGATAAGTGATCGTTGCATGATCATGACAATCTTTTTTTTGCTTGGCTGACCATTAATTTGCCTTAACTACCACCTTTGTGATCATCCTGCTCTGAATGTTATGTATTGTATACTGAAATTTACCCTACTCATCTGTGTGACCACAAAAGGAATCCCCAGGGCCATCTTTAATTTCACAGTCAAATGCACTACTTGACTAGCAGCCTTGAAAACAGTGTGTATCCTACATTTTGGTTCTCCTCTGGGAACAGTATTGAACAGTTAATTTAACTATTTTGCTTCATACATGAATCCCAGCAGGAAGATTTTGGAGAGGTGGTGCTGGAGGAAAAACAGGGATTGGGAAAAAATATATGCTCAAGTCTAAAAAAAAAAAGAATATAGAGCAGGAGCCTTAATTTTTTTTTTTTTTTTAACAAGATGTAATCAGTTGCCATAATACTGTACTGTTTGTTTGACTTTTTTTCAATGTGGTTACTGTTACTTCATCCCTGAAACATTTCCAATAGAAACAAGGGATTGTCCACAAGATAATCACCGCTGTGTCTGACTTCCCGGTGTGCAGTATGGTGTGTCACTAAGAGAGAGGTATTATCTCCATCCAGCCTGTGAACAAAAATCAAGAGTACTCACTGGGGATAAAACTTTAAGTGCAAAGTGGTCTGTAAATGGATGATTTCTCAAAAAAAATGTTCCTTGCTGCTTGGTAAAATAAGCACTCCGTCTTTTCCAGTTTTAGTATTCCCCTTGTGAGGCTGAGCATGGTGAGCCCTGCTCCTGTGCTTTCAGAGGCTGCCAGACACAGCCAGGGTGCCTGCTGTGAGCTGGGCTGTCCCCATGGCTCATTTAATTGTTGCCCTGTCGGCAATAACCAGCATGGGTGAATCTCCCATGCTACAAAATAAAAGGCAAAGTTCACCAATGCAGTGTTCCCACCCTGAAATACAGCCTTCTTCTCCTCAGGTGTAAATGCACACTATGAAAATAGATGCTATGAAAATGTCATCTTTGAGATGGTGCAGTCCCCCAGCTTGGGGTGTCATCTGGCAGAGACTTCAATCTCTAAGAAATACCAAGGATCTCACACAAGCTACAAGAGTCACCAGAGCCAGCTTTCAGGTGGGCATGTTCACTCAGCACAGCACCCAGAGTAAATTTACACAAGTAAACAGCTTTTTTTTTTTATGTTCAATTTCGATGTTTACATAGGATCTATTCAGCCCAGCTTACCAGGGAACCTAAATTTGGCTTGCTTGATGAAACATGCTTTCCTAATAGGGTTCTAAAACTCTCTCTACAGTCACCAAGAAGAGGAAAGTACCTCTGGAGATATTCAGAGGATCTAGCTGTCACCCAAAGTGGTTTCAAAAAGGCAAGCTGCGTGGTAGCATGTATTAATACACCAGCACTGGTTTAGGGGAATTTTTTAAATTTTTGGTTCTCATTAACTAAATAAAATGGAATCATGTTAATCAGTTCATGCTTAAAAGTCCTTCCCTTCACATCAACAGTTTACTTGACTGTCAAATAATATACTTCCAGAATTAGATCTATTAGCCATCTTGTGGGTTTCGTTATCATTTTGCCAAGAATTATTTATGTTTCAGCATCATGGAGGAGCTTGCTTTTACAAACATAGTAGAAATAGGTGTAATGAGAGGTGAGCAGCTGATGGGTCTGCTAGTAAAATCTACAGCTATTCAATTTTAGAGTGATTATTTTCTCAAAACCTCTGATGTTTGTATTAGAAAAAAAGGGTACATTTTTGATATTTTTAATACTTGTTGGATGGATTACCTTAATTCCAGCATGAAACAAGATGGCATTTATACCCAGGGCCAGTATGATTATTATACCCAGTATGATGATTTATACCCAGTGCCAGTATTTACTAGTTTGAGTAGGTTCTTGCTCCACAGCTGATCTCATCAGAACAAATTTCTGCTTTTTGTGCATCAGCTGGCAAGGTCTGAAGAAAGACAGCTGTTGGCCGCTAACGTAAAATCAGACAGGAGTTAGTTGTAATCAATTCATAGGTAATCAGCTAGCTTTAATAAATCCATAGAAACTATGAAATGCAGTCTTCCAGTGTCAGAACACCTTGCAAAAAGTTTTCTGCGCCTCTTGATTTTATTAGATTTTCTATGGACCAGTGAAGAGGGTAATATGTTTGATGTATTTTATACATGTCAGCACTTTTTGGCTAGAATTGAATAATTACATACTCTCATAGAGAAAATTTGCTTCTGCGCTATGAAAATGTCCTCACAAGCTGTTAATTCTGTGCAAAAATTGAGTGATGATAATTAGCAGAAGTGAGTAAAAAATACCAAAAAGCAATTATGCAAATCAGCAAAAAAGCTTGTAAAAATGTTGCGTAGGTGCAGCAGCTTGGAAAGAAAGCCTTGACTTTGTTGTTCCTTTTCTGTCCCATGACTTAAAATACAAGCCCTCTCTCCTACGTTGATGGGAAAAGCCAAAACATATGCTTTTCAGCTAACACAAAAACAACACACAAGGCACAATGTTATTGCAAGTGTAAAACTAAATGGAACTTTTCCATAAGCCATATTCAGAGCAGTGTCAATGGCCACAAGGCCAGCTTCAGCTTGCTTCTGGGGGTGTTGGAGCCCACATGGGCCAGCATCCAAACACAGTAGAAATACAATACAACAAAGTTTTTGCCTCCCGGTGCTTTTCATGAAACCACCAGAAGTCCTGCATCAGGAGCATAATGTATCAGTCTAGCTTGGGAGTTCAGGCTCGGGAAAACAGCTGGCAAAACTGCTTCATGCATCATGCTTTACAAAACTTGACTGCTTTGCATTTGAAGAGGCATAATTACCTGTGTTAAATATCACTGGTTAGAAGCTGCACTGAAAAAGAACTGACATTTTGGTGGGTTGTTAAGGCAGGGACAAGATGAATAATTTTCAGCATTTTGACAAAAAATAATGGTGCAATTTTGTACCTCAAATTGCATTCTTCAGAGTGACTGTGTGAAAAGGGTGTTTCCCACCCAACATACTTATCCTCGATGTGAATTTAGTCTTTGCTGTCTTTATTAATCAAAAGAAACATTGTACAGTTTTACATGCAGAAATTCTGCTGAGCCAGAACTGAACGAGGAGGGAGAGCTGAAGGCTTCTATATTAATTGTCTGCCAGAAGCACTGTTAAACAAACAATGACTGAGTGTCTCAGCCCTTCACCTACAGGCAGAATACTCACATCCTCAGGTGAAATCCTGTGGAATAGGTTGGAAAGCAGTGGCAAGGAGCATTTCCCCTGTAACATTGCTGCTAGTGGTGTTAATCAGCAAGCCAGGAAAAACATGGCTTGGCTTTTGACTCCTCAGATGTGTTGACAGAGCTGACAGTTGAGAGCTCTCTCTTTTTTTAACTTGTGAAACGTGTGTGTTTTACCTGGAATTACTGAGTCACGACAAATATGGAAAAACCGCTCCCATGCCATTTCCCAGAGATGAGCGGTCATTTAATAACAGCATGTTTATACAATATTTGTTTCCACTGTCCATGTTAGAGCCTCAAAGCACTTTGCAAATGTTAATAAAACTATTCATAATCCTTTCTAGCTAAGCAATTTATTTCTGCTTTATTGGCCAGAGCCATGAAGACCCCGCTAATAGCTTTTATCTGTTACATGAAGAACTTCTGAGCTGTGGCTTTCCACGTTCTTTGAAAAAGAAAAAACAAACAAAACCCAAAGCTTGTTATTATTAAGCCTGTTTTACAGATGAAGAAATCAGGCTTTCAAAAGAACCAGGACTGACTGATGGATATATAACTAATGATATATGATATATATGCCATGTACATGCAGCATGTTCATTGTGCAAACTGTTTTCACCAGTCACGGGGGATTTCTGGGGCAGTGGGAAGAACTGGAGGGCCAGTGGAGGAGAAGCAGCCCTCCTGTGCTCATATCAATGTGGTTTTTTCAGGCTGCTTTGACTGCTTGTTCAGTGAGCACATCCCAAAGTAGACAGTCCCGTGTATGTCCTCATGGTGGGCTGTTGCACACATTCTCATTGCAGTGAAAGCCCATGTGCATTGCACATTTGTGCTATAGGGCCTCTGGTACTGACAAAGCCTTGCACCAGTTTCTTCAGGGCTGATTTTCTTCCAAAATATACATATATATATACATATGTATATGTATGCACACACACACACGCACACACAAACACATACATATATATCCTTAGAAAAATGATATATGCATGTGCCTCTTTCTCCAAAGGCTTTGGGAGTAGGATTGCTTGGTGGACATGGGAAGCTTCCCCCAACTCGCCATCTTTTGGCTCCAGTCTGAGGGCCTTCCCAACGGAGGTGGTCCACAGAGCTGGTTTGGGAGCTGTAGCATTCACCACAAGCCCAAGCACAGCCCAAAAAACCGCAGAAGACAGGTGTGGGGGCACTGTTCTTGGACTGAGGGATTGTAAGTGGGGGACTTTGGTCACTGAAGATTTTACCTCAGGCATTGAGTCAGAGGAAAAGTCCCTCACCATCAAATGACACACACTTTATTCCTGGCAGGAGGCAAGAAATATTGTTGTCTTGAACAACATTGTTGTTATTCTAGGCTGTTGACAATGACCAGGTTTTTGGGCCAATGTCTTTGGTGCCCTGTTGTGGTCTAGACATCACCTGAAGCTCCAGCCAGAGATAGCTTTGCCTCCACATTTTGAACTGCTCTCAGCAGTCTCTGTGGCATGTAACTGAATTATCCTTTTTTTTTTAAATTATGATATGCAGAAGTGAGTTCTCACCAATACTCATTCTTGCCATACTTTTGCCTACTTTGATGTAGGTATACTGGCATTGACAATGTCTTTTGGAGAAAAGAAACTCTAATGAGTGTGTATGGTTCATTTTCTTGACCCTTTGTAAGGTATTTTGACTTCTCTAGCATCACTGTGGAGGTATCTTTGATCCTCTTACACTGACAATTCTCCCTAAAGTGTTTTTCTAAACTCATAGAATCACAGAATGGTTTGGGTTGGAGGGGACCTTAAAGAGCGTCTGGTTCCAACTTCCCTGCCATGGGCAGGGACACTTTCCACTAGACTAGGATGCTCAGGGTCCCATCCAACCTACCTTGCAACACTTCCAGGGCTGGGGCATCTACAACTTCTCTGGGCAATCTGTGACAGTGCCTCACCACCCTCTGGGTAAAATTTTTTTCCTAATAGCTAATGTAAATCATTTCTCCCATCTTTTAAAATAGTTCTCCCTTGTCCCATCACTATCTGCCTGTGAAAAAGTAATTCATTAAACACGAGGAGAAATTCTCTCTTTAAATTTATGCTTTACTCAATGATTTTCACAAAGGGAGGCTGTATTAGCATCTCTCTGTGTGCTGGAGAACCATGCCAAACAGTCTTGAGACTGAAATATCTCAGGCTCCTGGTTTCACCTGAGCATGTTTCAAATGACGCTGTCTCACAGCTGTTGCCTAAAAGAGAATTCAAAGAATGGCCCTTCAGCTATTACCCGTCAGAAAGAGCTGATAGGTTTGGATCCAGGATATCTTCATAGAATCAGCCCTCCACCATGAGTGCATGAGTCAATGAACTTTAAATACAATTACTGAATTTTGAATTCATGGTCCATGGAAGTGGTCTTAGAAATGTGCAGAGAAATACCGAGGCTCCTGATTGCAAAGTTCACGTTACTGGTAAATCTCCATTCAAAAAACAACCCCAAAAATGTGGGAAAGAGACACAGATCAGTTTTTAAAATTATGTTAAATTTTAAATACAGATTTATTAATTGCAGTTTTAGGTTTATACAACCAAAGTCTACAGATGTAAATAGAGGTGTCATAATAGAGGTGGAAAATAATCCATTGGCAAGCTCTTCACGGATAGCTTTTATTCTGCCCTTAGCAGGTTTTCAAGAATATTTTCACTGGCTAAAATTCCCCACAAGATGGCAGTGCTCAGTACATTAACAAGCAAAAGTAAAATAATTATTTTGCTGCACAGCAAAAATGAAATATAGAAAAAAATACCACGCACAAGATCAGTGGCTTCTTAACCCTTTCTGCCCATCCCACGCTAAAAGTTTCCCCATAAAGAGCACAAGAATGCGTGTGTAAAATCCACAGTGAATATCCACAGCCCTGAAGAACTGCCAAATCTTGCTTTGCTACCCAGATATACAGCAGTGTTTTGCTTAGCAAGCTAATCTTCTGTACAGCGAGAGAAAATGAAAATGACACCTGAATTCATCCCAATTTGTAATACATACATATATATATATATATATATATATATATATATATGTATGTATGTATTTCTTGTCTGTGCCTGAGGCTCAGAGCTTCCAAGATGGCACATACCCAAACTGCAAGATTTTTTTTCATTTTCCAAACAGTGTGTAAGATAACAAACAGACAGGCTTAGCCTCCTCTAAGGTTCTCTTTCTGCTTGTTTGCTAATACAGCAAATGCAAGGATTTCCTGCATCATTGCAGTGCAGTATTGTATTATGGCATTTTTAAAGAGACTGTTTTTTTCTTAATGAATTTTCCCAGTGAGTGCACAACATCTCTATTTGAAAACATCTTCATTATTTAGCTTGAGAGCCGTTCAGAGCATGCCAAGTTAAATATCTAAAAATAGAGAGTATGACTTCTCCTTGTTCAGAGCATCATTTCATAGATGCAGCTAACCAACTGCTGAGAAAACAGAACTCAGTCCAGGCTCCTGGACACCCAGGCTTCTACCCAAAGACCAATGCTCAGCTTCAGTTTCCCACTTCTTAGGTTATACTCAGTGGCAGGAAAAGGAACAGAGGAGCCAGCAAACCTCCTGCCTGTCTCTTTGCTGGAAGGACACAGGTTCAACCCTGCCTGGCTGAAACGATGCTGCCCCATAAAACTGTGCCACCATGCCCCATTCTCTGCCTGTGGTGTGCCCAAGACCAAGAAGGGCAGGCCAGTCCCTTTCTTGTAGGCACAGCCACAAGCTGAGTCAGGCACTTGGCACATCTCAGGCTTTCATCAGCATCAGTGTGAAGCCATCAAGGGACCACAGCAGGGACTCCTGAAAGAAAGGGACCATGGTTTTGGGGAAAAAACACCTTAAACCACAAACCAAATACATAATGGCTACAGGTACTCAGAGATTTCTGCCTGGTGCTGGGGGAGAAAAAAGGGGGCAAAGCCATATGACAAAGTCCCAAAAGGGACCTGATTTCCCTGAGTGAACATGCCCAAGTGTGTATGGGTATCCTTGTCTTCTGGAAGGACATATGGTATTCCAGGGTCTCCAGGATACTTCCAGACATACGAAACATGCAGCTACCAAATGATGACTTCCCTTAACTGGAAACACAGTCCTGGGAAGCAAGAAAATGCCCTTCTTCAGTATCATCCCTCCCCTCACTGCAGTCCCCACCTGGCAATGGGCTGCAGCTGGCAGGGCATTCACTTGACAATGAGCTACTTTTCCCAAAGTTATCAGCTTTTCCCAGCCTTTTCCTCCTGGTATCAAGCCACCACCTTCAATCTTCAGGCAGACGTGGTAGCCAGACCTTCTTGTAGGCAGAGTCTGCTGCCCCCAGCCCCATCCTTGCAGGATATAAATGCTCGCTCTGACTTTATCAGCCTCTTCTCAGTGCCAGAATAGACTTTGGGCAGATGTTGAGCCAGCATCCTGGCAGAGGATTTCTCCAAATTATTTAACTTTTGTGCTGCTTGGCTTTGCAGTAAATCCCAGCTCTTCACAGGTGCAGAAAGAGGCCAGAAAAGTGCTGTTCCCCTTTGCTGCACAATGGTTTGGAATCAGGAGTAGACAGATACCCTGACAGCTGCATCAAGATCCAAAACCTTTCATGTTTGAGTGATTAAAATAATTCTTTTTTATGCTGGAGCAGACAAACAGTGCATCTGGAATAACATGAAAATATTTGTTTGTCCTTTCTATTTTTGCTGCGCTAACAAAAACAGTTAAAATAAAAATAGCTCCTGCAACAAAAATATATGGTTTAAAACTCCTAACAGAACTTCAACTTTTTCTTAAGTTCTATTAAGCACATTTTCCTCACAGCATATTTATTGTTTTATTCAGATTTATTCAAAATTATCATGTTATTTTAGTTTGCCAAAAATAAATAATAAAAAAGGAGAATTGAGTCACCTGGCATACCTATAGAACATTGGCAAAGTAGCAACAGATTCTAAAAATGAAAAGACAACTGTTCCAAAGTCAGCACCTGCTGCTGTGAGTTTGGTATTATTGTTTTTGCTGGTACTTCTATTTATCATGGTTTGTCGAAGCAGATGTTGCCATTTGGGAAGGTCTCTAGTTAACAAGACCACACTTAATCAATCACAGTATTTTTCCAGCAGATTTATTCCTTATGGCAAGGTGTGCAGTTGCACAGAATGTTCACTCTGTGCGGGATCAGAGCTGAATGAATGTAACAGTTCCCCAGCCCTCCAAGCAATAATACCAAATGACACAGTTAATGCGGTTCCTCATTAAGAAAATGCAATGACTGATTAACTCTTCACTCCTTCACATCTGAGATCACCCACATTCCCACAGGACATCCTTTTATCCTTGTCAAAACTGTACAGTGGGAAGGGAATGTGGCTGTCTCCCACAGGCTGCCTGGCGATGTTGGCAGTGTTTTAACATGAGAGGCCGTGCCACGGTGGCTTATGCTGCAGTACTGGTCTGCTCCTAAGGTGGGATTGTGAGGCTCATTTTTGCATGGACAAAGTGAACCTGAGGACCCACTCACTGCTTAGAAACAACACAGCAAATCACTGCTGGGATAAATGGAAGCTGAATTTGAGGGAGCAGACAATGTCGATCTCTGTTGTGGGATTTTAGTACTGCTTGATTGGGCTGCGTGGAAAGGTGCTGAGCTTGTCTGGAAAATCCATGACCACACAGAGGACATGAAACCTAGAGAGTAATTTGTGGTTCTTACCATTGTAGGTAAGTGTGGCATGAAATTAATTGTTTAAAAATTGCACCTTGCCGTAAGAGTGGTTATTCAGATATGACATTCATCACTAGATTCATGGCCAGAGGATGTACATGGAGGTGGTGATGCAGGTGCATGCCTTGCTATAAGCCCTCTCCCACAGCCACAGCTCCTACATTGTGGTTGTGTAACAGCTGAATCTTACGTGAGCTGAAGATGATGTGGTTCAGCTCCCCTTCCCCTGCCCTTGAATTCCTTTCCCACCCACTTCCAGTGCTGGTACCAGTGAATGTGAACAGAAGCAAGTCAGTTCAGAAAGGTGATACAACCAAACTCTGACCTGACATAGTTGTGTGGCAACTTCTGCTGGCAAGAAACCCCCTACAAGTCATTATTTCATGTCTTGTTTCTCCTAAGCAGTAGCACAAGCCACAAACATGGCTTTGCAAGACTTCCCCCTCCTCTGTCCCTTCTGTACCAGTCCTTCTTTGCCTTGGGGTGGCTGAACTGCCATGACACTGGCCAGATCCTAGGTTTAGCCTTACTATCAGCTTCCAAATCCCCAAACTCATTTTTCCCTACTCTGCTGAAAGACTTAAGCTTATGTTGAAGCCAATTTGTGGAAATTCTAAAAGGAGCATAAAAAGAAGAAAATAAAGAAGATCTTAATGATTGCAGGGAAATGTGATTCAGTAGTAAGTTACTTGTCTAGGGATGTGCTAACATTTCATATCAAATTAGTTTCTTTTTACTGAACTTATCATTTTCAAATTACTGTTCTCTGTATGGTGGTAGGAAATCTCCACTTCTCTCACTGATCTTAACTATTCACAACCACTCTTCTATTCTTTCCCATCTTAAAAAGTAATTTTATTCAAGGCAACACTGCTCCTCCTAAACCTAAATGTTAAGAGCATCATCACCACATGCCCAGTTTGCTACTTTTGGCCATGCTTCAGCAGAAACCAGTATGGCCAAATTGCAGGACAAGGAATAACTCTTCACTGAGAGGGTGGTCAGTCCCTGGAACAGGCTCTCCAGGGAAATGGTCACAAGCCTGTCAGTGTTCAAGGAGTGTCTGGATGCTCTGAGTCATATGGTTTAGTTTTAGGTAGTGCTAACTACCAGCAGGGAGTTGGGCTTGATGATCCTGAGGGGTGCCTTCTAACTCAAGATATTCTGTGATCCTGTTTCTATGAACTCTGGTTCAGGCTTTTGTGGACAAACCTGGAAAGTATAAAATACCAGACAAATCGAATTTTAAATAACTAAGGGATAGCCTTATATTATAGTGATGGGACACAAACAGTCTCCATGGCTGAAGACAGATCAAGAAACAGTACTCTGTGAAACTGTATTGACAGGACTTCTGGGCTGGACCAACTTTTTTTGCTATTGAAATGATGCATTCCCCCCCGCTCCTCTTATTTTGTTACCTAGCAACTTTGCAACCCCAGGCCTGGATAAAAGAAGTCAGACTTTATGCTTTTCTAGCTTATGTATTTCCATCAAGACTGAAGATTGCATGCCTGAGACTTGGCAATAACAATAAGAGGCAAGAAGAGAAGCAATAAACTTATTATGTGTGTCAATAAAGTCAGCAAGTAAGTCTTGGAACACACACATGGAGTGAAACTGCTGAGTAAGGGAGAGAGACTTTTCCAATTATAACACCACATTAACACCCATGTCAGAGGTTGAAATATTAAAAAGCAGTTAACAGGTCTCTTGAGAAGCCCTGGTAATGCACAGCAGCTCTGCATACTTGCAGACAATGTAAAAAGCCACAACATTATCCCTTAATACCGCACACTTAATGTGCAGAGCTCAATTAGTGAAAGCTGTTCAGGAACTGAAATGTTAGTTCTGCTGGGAGATGCCCTGCCTGCGAACAGAAGTAACAGCCTTGTGCACCCCAGGACCCAAATGTGCACTGCCTGACACTGCTGAGGGCTATCTGAAAGCCAGTAGCTGGAGGAAAAAATAATGGTGCTGCGGCCTTTTCATACAGACAAACGTCCTTACTCATGGCTGGTCTTGGGTTGTCTATTGCCACCCACCACACCTGATGTAACAACACTTTGATTCTAACAATCTTGCACACAGTTTCAAGCACATCATGGACCTTCAACTAGAGCTAGATTTTTTTATAGAGGCCTACCTCCAGTTAGTTGCTAACACTCTGTATCTCTTATGGCTCTTACGCAATTTATCACTCTCAACCTACAGACTCTTACTGAGCGTCACTGGCAAACACAGCACGTGTCCTTTCCAAGCTCTAGCTGCAATGTTCTTATCAAATATGTTTTCCAGCATGGGTGGCTTAGTGTAAGGGGTTCTAGAGCTCTCAAAAGTACCCCAGGCTCCACACATACTCAACTGAGTCCCACCTATCTCACAGCCCCATGCTATTGAGGAGCACATTGTCTGCTTCTCTGCCCTACAGTGTTTTATGATCTTCACATCTGGCCTATGGGACACATGTTGATGGACTAAGGTCAGTATGGAAGCCCATGAGTGTTTCCAGCTTATCTGCTGAATTTGAATCACTGTTGTACTGCATCCATGCTTGGCCTGCCATTAGGCACACATGTGTACTGACTGTCCCTCCTAGCTATTCACTGGTTTAGGGGAGAAACTAACTCCTTGCTAAACAATATTTGCTTGCTTGGTATTACTGTATAATTGCATCTAAGTCACTGGAGAAGAGGCCTTAGTTTGTCTGTAAACGCCACGGCTTTTGTGGTTTTGTTGCAATGATTTCATACCCTAAATTTAAATAAACTGGGAAATAAGAGACTGTTGTAGAGCCCACCCAAAAGATTGGTGGTCTTCCCAGTGGACTGATCAGGCAGTGAGAAGGGAATGTAAAACCTACATCTGACCAAAACAATATGAAACCAAAGTTTCTGCATGCGCCACACCAAACAAACAAATGCTGAACCTAGCGATTTTTGCAGTCAATATGCTCCATCAGCTACATGATAACTTGGGAGATGCAGTCAGGACAAAGGTTTCCTTTCAGTCTCGGAGCAGAGGATGTTCAACAGTGAAATCATGACAGTTGCTTCTGCTAAGCAAAGCAGTGCCTGGCTCTGCCTGAGATAAAGCTCTGCCTGTTGGGAGGAAAATCTCAGTCACTGTGGCAATGTCATCCTCACTCTGGGTGGAAGCTGCTTTTATGGGTAACAGCTGTTATTTTCATTGAAATCTGAAAGACCTGTCTACATGTTTTGGTGTTGGTTTTTTCCCTCAGTATAGGATGTGAGGGAGGGAAAAATAACTAAATTGACCTTTCAATTGACAGAGATGCAGTGTAAAAAGAACTCCAAGAAATGAATATCCTTACAATTATGCATAGTAAGGCATTCTTACTCAGTTTTTCTCATGTAAAGAAAACCAAGAAAACCAGAGCTATTATGACTTTACCCACCTACAGACAAAGATCTTCTGAGAAGATCCTATTTCTCAGACCTTTGTCAAATTTTCAGTCTATCTAGTGGGAATTCTTTTTCCTCCCTTAAAAGATAAATATGTAAAGTATTCTCAAAGGACAATGGCTTTTCATCTGAGAAAACAAATGTCATCACTGTTTCTCATTCTCAACCTTGTCTCCCTTTCTCTGCTCTGTCTTTTATCCCTATCCTTCTAGCCACAGGATGTTAACTAACAGGAATAGATATTCTCTTTCGCCATTAATCCCTTTTCCTGAGACCTTAAAATTTTTGGGCACAATATATACTGAGACAAAAGTTTCACTTGAGGAAAACAGCCTATCTTTCTGTTTGGTTTTAAGTAAAATGTAGTAGAAAAACATCAAAAGAATGAGAGTCTGGTGGCAAGAGAAGGCAAGGAAAAGGAAAGGGAAAGGACCTTTAGGAGCCATAGCTAGGAGATATTCAGAGATCTCCCTCTCACTCTGAAATAGGCTGGGTGCACAGTTGAGGCCCAGAGGACTGAAAAAATTGTGGAGGTACATTTTTGCCCACTTCCATGGGGTCACACAACACATTTTCTTTGTGGTAGCTGGTCTGGAATTGCTTGAGACTCTAGAGAGAGAGTTTGGCCAGTTCTGTACAACACTCTGTCTTTTGATGCTTCATCCAAAATATTTATATCTCCAAGTAAGGCTCGCTAGAAAATAAACAATAACAAAATACTCAAGAGATGAAATTTGTGTATGATTCTGATATATACAAAACATACTATAGTGTATATATGCCCACCATTTTTCCTAATTTCCTTTGCTTTCTTTTTTGTGTTTTTAAAGGATTTGCGTGTCTCCCTCTTAGATCTTTAAAGACAGAAAACGAAAGAATAGAAGTCCCAGGGCTCAGCAGCATTGTGCAATGTGCATTTGAAGGACTGGAACATTTCAATCTAGTACATGGGCTTCTGCCATTTGAACTAAGGAAAAAACTGTGTTTGTGGGTAGTGTAACATAATTGCAGGGAAAAACCCTTTGAAGCCAGATACTGAAACATCTGCAGTGCAAAATGACTTGTTGTCTGCCTTCTGATATCTCACTGCCCGTGTCCAAAATAAATGGTTTTGACTTTTTATTTTTTAAATTTACCCTTGTCATATCCAGCACCAACCATTTCAACCTGGACAAGGAAAGATCTACTGACTGATAAAATGTTAAATTAGATCTGCATGTTATAACAAAGAGCATAGAGTGAGACTAGAGATAGGCAGAGCCACCTTTGCATCTACCTAGGTGAGGAAATAAGCCCAAATGCACCTCCAAATTTGGTACTAAGTCACAAGGATGCTGTTTTGTGCAAGAATCTCAACGATCCTGTTTACTTTTTCTCTCTTGACCTCTCTCACTTCTGTTCTCTTGAATTCTTTGGTACTCATTGCAACATATCTAAAAGTGGATTACAAAGCTGGTGTTGGTGAGTCTGGCTCATGCTCAGATATTTTGGTATAGCAGCCTTATTTTGGTGTAGCAGTGACCATAGTTTGGGAGCTTAAGAGGTATGATTTAGGCTGTTACCTAAGATGGCCAAACTATGAGTTCACATTCAAGAAACAGAAAGGTGTTAACAATGCACAGATCCCTACTGCAGGTATCTGATTTGGCAGTGACTTCACACTGAGAGCCAAAAAACTGCAGCCTAGACTTCAAATATTTGTATCTTTGTGGTGCTGTAGAGAAAGCTGATTTCTTCATGCAGCCTTTTAAACCAGCAAGCTCAGGGTGACATCTAGAAAGAAAGCTATGTTTGGGCATTTTTGTCTTCCCACTGCCCCTTCCTTGCCTTCTGGCTTGTGCTTGGAGAACGGGAGCTTTCCTGCATGCAATTCCTCCCTGCTGCCTGCTGTCTTTGAGCTGACTCTTGCAGCTGTACTGCTAGACGTGCTGGGCTGCAGGCTCAACGACACTATGCAAATTCACCCCCTAAGCAGATTACCTGTTACTGTGGGAACTGACTAACCTGCATCTGCCAATTCACTTTCACTTTTACTGGACAAGGTTAATGATGAAAATAAGCTTCATCTTTTAAGAGGTTAAGCAATTTATTGCAGAACAGGAAACTCAGTTACAAAGGACTGCAAAAATAAAGCAGCGGTGCTGCTGTCTTTACTTGGTTCCTTCTGGGTTTCTTTTCAGCATTTTGAATTTGGTTACTACTTGGGAAAGTAGTATTTCCTCATTTTGGCAGATGGATATTCTTCATATTGGCAGGTAGATAGTCTATGCTAGTAAAAAACAGATCTAGTTAATTTCTTTGATAAATGCTGCTAGTTTTAATTGTATCAGAGAAAATGAATTGCCCACTCCATCTTGTTTGTAGGTTTTAGGTTTTTGTTTGTTTTTTTTTTTTTCTTTTAGTGCGTTGATGGTACCTTGCAGAACTACTTTCAGGTCGATTTTAAGCTTAATCCACTTCTTATCCCCCCAAATTCAACCAATAGCAACTCCCATACAGACCGTATAATTCAACTTCTAAAAACTGTACCTGAAACTTAAATTTTAACATGTTTTCAGAGTGAACAACTCTCAACCTTTGGGAAACTCTTACCAGAATGGAGAGATACGCTTGTTTTGTGATAACTGACTCCCCAGGTATTGAGGTCTAATACTGAAAATGGTGTATTGCAAGCAAGTGAAAAGAGCAAATGGAAACTGCACAAACCAATTTGCACTTTTCACTTATGCTTCAGAGCTCTGAATGTCATCTTGGGTTGAAAATGTCTTAGCTGTTTTCTCTAGCCATCTGAAACCATTCTAATATATTGAAAAATGGCAGTGACATTTCCCCAAGATATTTTTATATGCGATACTTGGTCAATCCTATGTGAGAAGTGTTATAAACAACACAAACAGTGACCACAGCAGAACAGCTTTTTTCCCCCCACAATATATAGATGTTATTTCAGATTTTTTTCTAGAAGAATAATTTTTAAATATCAAAAACACTGTATTAAAAGTACTGTATTTTTAATTCAGAAATATAACTGAAGTAATAAACACCCTCCTCTCCTGTATTTTTTTTTTCTTTTATGCAAACAAAACAATTGCAGTTACAATTCATTCACTTGCCATTCTCTGGTCAGACTGAACAGAGCCTCTGAGTGCAACGTCCTCAATATCAGCAAAAGCATTTGGGCTGGCAGACAAAGAGCCTCATTAAATGGATATTTCCTTTCTCCCCATATGATGGTGACTGAGCTTTAAACAAGCCAGTGAACTTCAGGTGAACTATAAACTTCAGGAGCGTGTAGAAACTGGGAAATAGATCCAAACCAGCTCTGGAGTACTCATTTACACACATACCAGGTTTTATAGTATCTTAGGGTGTTGCTTTGTATGGAAGAATGTTTTACTCAGCATCAGAATAACTAAGGAAAGGCCATTTTCATGTTTTAGTTTCTCTTGGAGAACCTGGAATAATGCTAGGCATATCAAGATATGCTGTTCACATTGTCATAGATGAGCAGGCAACAGGTAGCAACATAGGGTGCTATAAATATTTTTGGCTATAAAGATCAACACATATCCCCTAGAATCAAGATGGATTTAGAGCAAAACATGCCCCGGAAAAGGTGAATGCTTACATGCTCCTCTTCTGGTAGAGCAAGATGACTCCACAGTCCCATGAGCATCTGGTGCCAGCTCTCCTATTTCTAAAGATAGAAATTATTTAATATGAGACCATGACCTGCTCTGTAATAATTATCATCACTGCCTCTGAGGTGATGTAAGCTAAAATATTTCTTGCTGAATTAAGCTACAACCCTTATGCTTGCTTATGTGCATACATGCTAAGAAAATAAAGGACTAATTTCTATTGTCAAAAAGAGTCATAAATTAATATTTTCCAAGTGATATTTTATTTTGGACTGGGACCAAGTAGGAGTTACTTTTACTTCTGTATTTCTCACAAAAAATCAGAGATAGGCTTCTGCCTTTAATGAACAAGAGGGGAGATACTGCCCAGAGAGGAAAGTCTATGACCTAAGACCAGAGGTGCTGTTCATGGATGTATGATTTTTCATGTATGTGTGTAAGCTTCACTCTGTAAAGAGCAGAAAAGCAGCTGCAAGAGGAGAAGGAAGAGGACAAAGTTTCTGTGTATCACTTCAGCGGGTGAAGCTAAGAAATGGGCACCAGCATCTTCAGTGCTATTACTATCTTATATAGCTAATGTCCTGCCACCTTCATGTCTGTAGTGTAAACAGACTGTGGACACAAAGTAAGGCCAGCGGGTGGGAGAATGCATCCATACCTGTAAAAAAATCCAGGTAAAGCACAGAAGTGCCCAAATGTAAGTGATGTGCAGCCTTGTCTGAAAGTAGCAGTGAGAGCTGGAAGGCCAAATAGCTCACTTTGAAACTCTCAGATGAGAGGCTGCTCCTTATTTGTTGTTTGGGTTTGGCTTTTGGTTTTGTTTTGATTTTGGTTGGGTTGGCTGGGTTTTTTATTTTTTTATTTTTTTTTCTTCAGGGATGTACATGATAATTGGTGTTCATTCAGATAATCAGCTTCATAGACAAGATTGGGAGCATAAGCTGGATTTTCACCCTGACTAGAACATATTTGAGAGAATCACTAAAGTAATTGTAAGAAAGCACTGGAAACACTGGAAGTAATTCCCAGCTGTCATGTTGAATTATAGAGAGACTTAGAGCTGCTAAGTTTTCTATGTCTCTGTTTAATCCTCTGTAAAGTGAGCAAAGTAAAACATATCTCAGAAGGATGTAGTAAGTTACCAAAATGATATTGTGAAAGATTTCCTGTCTCTTTGGAAGAGGTGAGCTGTCTAGTGCGAGGTATTAGTGCTCATCTGTGATGAAGCAATCCCTCTCCTAGATAAAACAAAGCAAAATCCTGTAATTTGGTGCTTCACTACTGATGACTGACAGCTCACTTTCAATTCATAATTATAGTCAAAACCCACATCCATTTCTTCATAATAAGTGTTTGGATTTGTGTAATTGTAATGTAAGAAGAAAATGTTTAGACCACTTCTTTAATTTCTGTAAAGAGGAATATGGGACTAGCATGAGATAACGCACCAGTTTCAAAGAAAAAACATCAAAAACATATCTGCATTTTGCTTTCCTGTATGTTACACATTTTCCAGGTTACGTTAGAAATACATATTCACTTCATATGTAAAGTATTTGCTATTTTCTGGTCTTCTTCCAAGACATTTTGCCATTATCCTGCCAGGACTGTATGTTGTCTGACCACTTCCCCATTGCAATTAAGGACTGAAACCACTTGCTTACGCACAACGGAGACCATCATACCTAACCCCAAAGGAGGCCAGAAACTCCTAGCACACTGCATTTCCCAGACCAACCAGGAGGCCCAGGGCACAGAAGGACAGCATGCTATTTGCAACAAGGGCTGGCACACTGACAATCCACATGAGTGCAGCTATTCAAAATAAATTTGAAAAACCCCAAAACTTGTGTGTGTGGGGATTTAACACATCTCATAAAGAGACACTGACTGAACTTCCATAATAAAAGGAGATAATCTGCTTCAAAATCAGTTGTAAAGAAGGCGCTACCAAAGAACCAGCCTCAAGGAATGATGTTTAACCAGAGGTTTTTCTTCAAATCATGCAGCATATGTTTAGTAGATAATGTGCAGAATTGCAGGCTTGATTTGAACAGGCATCAGAACATGAAGCCTGCACAAGAAACACAGCCTTTCTTAGGAATTTCGCTTTGTCCCTCCTACCCCTTCCCTGCTTTTCCTCCTTTCTTTCTCCAGTGCCAAAGCCAAAGAGGAGAGATGATGCCTTGGCGTGCTGGAGGTAGGGTGTAAAAGAGAAGGAGGATGTCTTTGACTCTAAATGGAAACATTTCATTGACTTTGGTGTGAAGATGAAAGTGATTGCTGAGTCCACACTGCAGTTTTCATCTGTGTGTGTGTGTTTGTGTGTGTGTGTGTGCGTGCATGTGTTCGGGGCTGGAGATAGTACTAATAAATCATGTTTATCAACCCATTGGACAAATCTTTAGTTTTCATAAGGCAAAACTTGTCATATTACAGAGCACCAATGAAGTGTTCGTGAATCTGTAATCCGTGCTGAAAATAATCTTTGCAGCCATCTCTGCTTCAAGCCTAATATTTAAGGACCTTAAAGTGAAAATTGGTTTGGATCACCTGAGAATACAGGAAAAACTGAGAAGGAACAAATTGTATTTGATATCTAAGTCCACGTGGCAACATTTTTGAAATGCTCTTGCACAGTTAAAACGTGAGGACATGGTGTTTTCTTAGGATTAGGAAACACTGAGAAAGGAAGAACCCTCTCAAATGACATACTGGCACAGACATGCATATATACAGACATAGACCTTAGGTGGGGGGAGTGCTCTGTCTGTGTGCATATTTAGTTTGAAAATGGTTCTGTAAGAAAGTTCCAATTCAGCAGTTAAGAGGAAAGATCTTTTTTACCCTTTAAATTTTCATATTAGTCTGAAGCGAGCCACGGATAGAAAATAAGAAGCTGTTTGGATTTATTGTGTTCTGGAGCCATTAATTATAGTGAGTCCTGTTTCTGTTTATTTGTCTTAGTTCTTCTTGGTGTTGAAACACTGACCCTCATGGACATAAAAAAGATTATCTAGCTTCATCTGTCTCACCATCCTCTGCGGCTCAAGTCCTTGTGGTAGAGCACTTCCCCAGACTACATGACACAGCCAGATGTAGCAACCAGATACCAGGCTATGAAACAGCATTAATTTCAAATGTCAGCCTTCACACTCCATAAAACAGGGAGCATATTATAGTGTACATTAAATTCCAGAGCAAATAATACTTAACATCTATGAGGATGCATTGTAGATTTGAATAATCTGGCAGACTGGAAAATATCTGGAAATATTCTCTAAATTTCCTCTGTCCCTGCCCTGAGACTGTGGTAAGTAGCACAGAGACCAGCTGTCCAGCCTTGTTTTTCTAAGCCATTGACTAAACAGTGAGTTCATGTTCAAGATAACTGTGGGGAACCAGTTCATGAACTTCTTGAACTCTGCTGTCCATAAGTGTGGTGATGGGATAGAAAAGCTGCCATTTAATTAATGATGAGTCTTGTAGCTAGAAATGAACCTTGGGACAAGTGATGCTTATTGGGGTTTTTTTTGTTGTTTTTGTTTTTGTTTTTTCAATTACAAGATGTCTGGAGAGCAAAAATAAGTAAAATCCATTGACTTGTTGCCAGGGAAAGGCATTGCTCCGTAAAACAGGAAGATAAAACACATCACCTGCATAAACAGTTCAAGGACTTGCAGTGCATGTTGGCTGCAATGCTAGGGCATTAATATGGAGCAGAATATGTGCTCCTTTCCAGATTCACTTCCCAATTTGCAAAATTGTTAGCACGGAGGTCTTTCTACCAGTGGCATCTATTTTATTGCAAGAGTTTGAAATGTTCCCTTTTCTTTGTGGGATTCAGTTTTCTGCTAATTACAGGCACAATACGTATTGGTCTCCAAGAGAAGAAAGTTGCACCAAACTTAAAACTGAAATCTTGTATTGCAGTTTCATTCTCTAAACCTCTCTGTTCATGTGGATAACAATACCTAGATATTGAGTCTTTACCCAATAAAACTATTCACTATTATAATTTTAAAACTGCATGAGAAACAGTCTTATTTTATAGATCTAAGGTAGAAATCACTTAATTCCTCTGTGCTTCAATGCACTTTTCGCAAGCATAGGATCATCTTCTCCTTTGTATTCAAAAGTTCTTGATATCCAGAAGCAGAAGTCACCACAGGAGGAGGACTGGAAAAGATCTTTCAAGATAGATACCTGCTAATGCAAGACTTATAAAACACTTAAATAACTCCTTTCACAGATAAAGTCTATGTCGTGAGGTTTCTGGAGAAGCTCCTTGCTCCATTTACTCTAACTGATAGGTTATTCCATTAACATTACTCCTTAAATGGGTAAAAAAGGAGCTATGAAACTGGTGAAGGGTCTGAAGCACGTGTCCTGTGAGGAGCAGCTGAGGGAGCTGGGGTTTACCCTGCAGAAAAGGGGTCTCAAGGGGTGTAGTGAGGTGGGCGACAGCCTCTTCTCTCAAGCAACTAGCAATAGGATGAGAAGAAATGGCCTCAAATTGCAAGAGGAGAGGTTTAGATTAGATATTAGGGAAAATCTCTTCAACAAAAGGATTGTCAAGGGTCGGAAGGGGTTGCCCAGGAAAGTGCTCCAGTCACCATTCCTGTAGGTATTAAAAGACAACTACGTAGTGCTTAGGGACAAGGCTTAGTGGTGGAATTGGCAGTGTTAGGTTAATGGTTGGACTCGATGATCTTAATGGGCTTTTCAAACCTGAAGTATTCTATTATTCCATGAAAGCCTTTTTCTGATTTCCTGCCTAGATAATCATTGGCAATTTATATTGATTTGTTTGTCTTTATGTTAAAAAAGATCCTTTTCCACTTTCATATACATAATGTATTTGTGACAAGTAATTATACACCTTTAGCCTTAACTGAAAGCTTTTCACCTCTCTGATATTCCGATAGCACTTCTTTGTTCTGCTTCCTGTTTGAAATTTTTCTTCAGTGTGGGTACCAGATTGGGACAGATCGTGAGCTTTCTCCAGGGCTTTAACTCTATCCCCATGTGTAAATACATCTGGAACGAGAGCGCTGTATTTGGAGTCCCACCTAACTTCACCAGCTTGCTGGTAATTGCCTTTGAGGAAATAAAGCAAATGCAAACATTTCAAACTAAAATTAGTAAGATGTTCTCAACAAGCAAAGTATTATTTTCACACTTCACTTTTATATGACGCATCAAAGTATTTTATAATGTGTAATTAGGACTGAGATTTTCAGAAGTGTGGCAGAATAAACAGCATTGTTCCCTGTTTCAGTTCATTCTTTTATTGTGCTTTTGTATGATGAAGCAGAATATGGTATAATTGTCTGCAAGTAGTTATTCATGAAGAAACTATCCTATTTCTTCAGGCTCTAAGCAATGCTGAGGGAGTGGCTGCTTTCTACTTGAATATTTCCTGAAACCATTGCTGATTCTGTGCAGTTCTGATGCATTTGTTGAAAGGTTTATACAAGTTCTAGCACTACAGCCCTACTGACAACTGATCAATACAAAAAGAAAGATAACAAGTGCATATCTTTGCTATTGACTATGCCACAGTGGCTATGCTATGTTAGGTGGCCTCAGACTGTGAAACCTGCCTCTGCTTTATAATGCTCCTGGGCAACTTTTACCACAGTCTTTGTTTGAACTGTTAAGTGGCACTGGTTGCACGATCAAATGAGGTGATAAAAGAGGGAAAAATTAGTGAATGTGTGTTTCAGCAGGTTACTACTACTGTGCAGGCTTTGATCATCTGCAGTGCACTGAGGCTGGCATGTCGGGCACTGTGACACCAGACTTCATGTTGTCCTTAGCAAAGCCTTGGGACACTGTCCTGAGCTGGGTCTGCAGCCAGTTTCTCCACAGCAGGTACTTGGAAGGAAACTCGTAAGGCCCAGTGCTGAGTGCAAAACTCCTCAGACCTGCATCCCTGCTTTCAGGATACACATCCAACATAACATTATAATTTACAGGAGATCTTTCTCCAATTCATGCCATCTCCCTTGATGCACTGAGCATCCTACTAAGTTGGAAAATCCCTATTTGTTTTCCTTCTAATCATTCCAAGCAATGTGGAACAGTTCTGGCAGGTGGGCTTATGCAAATGCATTTGCTCCTGCGTCAGAAGAACAGATTATTGTATTTCTTTTTGGGGATGTGGGACAGGCTTCTGTGCCTTCATGGAGGCAGAATTGAAACCAGATGCTCTTGCCCCATGCTTTAACCACTGAAATACATGGAGAAAAGAGGAAGTGTGAGATGAAGACAGATGTTCCAGAAAGATAGATACAATCTCTAAGGCAAACACTGCTTTCTATGGGAACACACCTATATACCACCTCCCTCCCCCATATTACTCTTTTACCCATTTCCTTCCTCTTCAAAATCCCTAAAACTGTGGAAATTGAGAAAGTGAATCCTTCAGGCAGCACACAGATATGTGGTTAGGATTTCTTCCTAGGGATCCTGGAATATTTGTGGGCTTGAATCCCACTGGAAAAAAATAAATATGAAGGCAAGTCTCCCACATCCTGTGGAGTGACTGTGGGAGCGCCCAGCATCTCCTCCTCAATGGCTGTTCTGTGCCAAGCCCAGAGAGCACCTACAGACCTGACCATCCCCAATGAGATGAGTGGGAATAAAGCAGTTTGTGAAATTTGATGGGATTTGATGAGAGCACTGTCAAAACTTTAATGGGAAGGGTAAAGGCACTGCCTTTCCTGTTCCAAAAGGAGATTCTCTTTTGTCCTCCCATATGGCCTGGAATGGCATATCCTTCTTGTAAAGATGAAGGTTTGTCTACATCAAGTGGACGCTTAATTTATCTCAATCAACTTCCCTTCCAATATCACTTAGTACTAAGATGATCTTAAAGCCTTTCTATGATTTAGTTAAATTTTAAGACAGAGAGGTTTTTTCTGCTGTCCTTCAAGTGTTTCATCTTGCTCTTTTCCCGTGGGTCGTCATCCAGTACTTCATGTTTCCAGGTCTCCTTTGTTCAATATCCTCTCTAAGGGATCTTTGCTACCTCATCTGGTACTCTCTGTCCCCTCTTGTGAGCCACAAGCCCTGCTGGGCATGTCTGACAGCTTCTGACTCATATTCCTTATTGTGATCACTGCTGTCTTATGCCTTTTCTTTTTTCATGTCACATCTTCTTGTCCCTGCCCCATCCAAGACTCAGCTCCCACCAAGGCTCCATCACATGTCCACACACCATCAGAATCATCAGGCAGCTTCAGGCACAAAGTTAAACAAAAAAATACCACCTCTGACTTAGGGCAGCTCTGAGCCACAAGCTGCTGGAGTGTACTGGGAAGTCTAATTACATGCTTGCCCTGTTCTTTTATTTCTTTCTTGGGCATAAACTGTTGGCCACTCCTACTTCTGAAATCAGAACATTATTCTCTTGTCTTAGCTGGGTTTACTCACTACTGATTTTGCGGCCGTTGGTTTCTTGGGCAGCAAGAGTCTGGATATTGAATGAGCATGAAACTATTCTGCTCCCTGTCACTGTGGATGCAGAACTGCTGCTGCTAGTGCATAATCCGGCCTGGGTAGGGAGCTGTTGTTGTTTGTTTTTTTTTTTTTCCTCCCTGAACCAGTCAGTTTGAGAGTCTCAGATCCAGAAATTCCAGCATGGTGGCTGGAGCTCCAGACTCCACTTGATTAACAAAACCATCCCTGTGAAGGACAGGCTCCAGGCAACTGCAGTCTGGTTTCCAAAGAGCAGGGCTTGGGCTAGCCACACTGCTCTCCACAGCTGGACATGGCTACTCCAATTCTACAGCAGCTGCCACCCACACAGGCCAGCGTGAGTCGATGGGTCTCCGTCTGACTCAGTACTGCTCTTCCCCTCCTGTGTGAGAAAGCTGTCCTGCGGCACAGCTGCTGACAACAAATCATTTGTTTCCAGTAGCACATACCTTCAGCAATAGGTTCTTCCTTGGCATCAGAGCAATTCTATCATTTCTAGGTAGTGCTGAAGGCAGTAGATGTTTAGTAGCAGCTTGGAAGACAGCCATAAGAAGGTAAAGTGATACAGTTATACATTTCCTAGCTGCAATGTAAATTGAAATATTTAAATTTGGGCAGATGGTCTTAATAAAAACTTAGGGCTGTGTGTATTTCAACATAAAATCATGGGGAATGAAAGGCTGCTCAGTGAAATACAATAGAAAATGTTCATCTAATTCTGACAGCATAATTTAATGAAAAATACTTTCCTGAAATACTTTAATATATTCAGCTTATTGTATTGTATGATGTTTTGATTTATTTGGAAAATAAAATTGAAACACTTTTAATGTGTAGCTTGACCAGATCGACCTTGTTCAATATCAAACTCTTCTCACCAAAGTGCTTCACTGCCTATGCTCCTGGTATGGATTATAATCACTGGGATGGACTCTTATCTGTCTTTAGACTCCATCTCAGGAGTTTCATAGCTCTGCACGTCACCTGGAACTTGGATATGGACAAGGATACTTGAAACTCAGACCTCACAAAGAAATACGCCATAACAGTCGAGTGACAGTAAAGAAATCTTTTCTATTAAAAATGTTTCAGCATACCTGGCTTAAAAAACATCCAGAAAGTCTCTCTTCTGCAAAAGAGCCTTGAGGTGCTGCAGTCCTAATGCGTGAAACCTGTACAATACAAAAACAAATTGTGCAAATCCATGTAAGGTGACCTCAAGCCTTCTTACTGGAGAAACCTGATCCAAAACATATTGAAGTCCTGAAAAATACATTCATCAATTTCTCTGAGCTTTTTAACAGACTCTGAGGACTTTAACTACTGATAAGTAGTGTGGGGTTTTTTTTTTTGTTTTACCAAACCTAGAGAGATATGGACTCTTTTCCTAGTATTTTCCCCTATCCCTGTCACTGTCTTCAGCTCTAAAATAATGTAAGAATGTTCCTACAATTTCCTTTCAGTTAATTTTTCCTGAACAGGAACAAAACTACTTCTACTACCTTAAATTAAGTGGTTTTACGTAAACATAAAAGACTAATATACTAATTATTTCTGTTGATATTTCAAAATCAGTTTCATTGTTTTGACCTTTGTCATACCCACTAGACTAGAAAGAAGCAGAATGGCAATTTGCTGGAAAACTTAAATGACATTTTAATGCATTTTTCCAGTCTTTTAAAATATAGTAATTATTTCCCAGTGTATCAATTGCTGTTTCCCAGACTCTTCTAAAATAGTATTTTAAATAAAAGCCTAAGTTTTCACTAAGTCATTCTCATTATTGGTCATATTTTGACATCCTTCTCTTTACACTTACATATTTACTTATATTAACCACTGTATAGCATGTCAAGAAGTGGAAAAAAAAAAGGGAAAAATCATTTCATTACAGTTTTGGAAGCTGCAGAATTTAATTTCCTACCAACATACATGGAATTCCTGCCTATTTTCACTACTTTCATCAAAACATCCCTATTCACACTGAGTATATCAGAGTTCCAGTACAGGATTCTCTTTACATGCCCTAAAGAGTCTGTGCTGTTCCTTGGAACCCCTACTGTCCAAAACATGCTAGAAATTGATAGAACTCAATTAAACATTTGTGTCAGGTCAAAAACAACCTTTGGCTGATTAAATAATTTCACTGACAATATTCCAACCAATAGTAATACCAGAAACTTCAGTTACAAACATATTTCCACAAGAAAAAAAATCTTTCTGGTGTAAGAATATAATACTTGTTTAACTGCTTTACCAAAATGGAATATTTCAGCTGCATAATCTCTCTTGAGGTAAAAAACACTGTATTATTCGAAGTGTAGGTTAGGACAAGAACTTTTTGTGATTCTCTTCTGAAAGAGAACAAACTAAAATTAAAAAGCCTAAATTTTTCCCCCCTAATGTTTTATTTTGTCCTGCAGGCTTGTTGCTATTTGACATTTCCAGATTTTTCAAGACTTTCAACTTTGCAATGAGAATCAGCCTCGCAATGGGAACGACTTTCAACACAGCGTTTTTATGTAAACACAGTTTCCTGTTTTGCTTCATAGCAAAATGATGAAAAAAAAATCCTAGCAGCCATGCAGTCTTATCATAACAGGTACTATATTTGTGATCATCTCTTGCAACACAAGTATTTTGTAGACAATAGGAAAGAGCTGTGTTCTGCTCAGGGGCCAAGAATCCATGTTACAGAGCCAGGACTTTGTTTATGGGAACTTTTGTGTATGTCATTAGTCCTCACACAACCCAAAGAATGACACATATTTTAAGAAGAAAGTATTTTTATTAGGCTCACAGAGACAATTGTGTAAATGAGATTTTAGATAGAGCAGATTAATTTTCATGCAGATGAACTACTCTTTGAGCCCAAAGTACAGAGAAAATATGAAAGTAATTGTAGCTCGTTACTTTGAATTCTATTTGATTATCTTAATCAGTCGGATGTTTGAGAGAACTTTCTATTTTGGGACCAGAGGGTGATCCTGACCCTATTAAGAGTATAAGTGGTGACAGAAGCGAAATGATCAGAGCAAACAGTAATCAAAGATCAGCAAGACTTGAGAAATAGGGAAACTCAGAAGTCTTTGTTAAATTCATCTGATATGAAATCCGGTATCTGATGGAGTTGCACATTTTGGTTCTCTGGCCCATCTTTGGTCTTGCAATGTCAGGATTGCAAAGTTAGAGATGGAGCAGTTGTTTTGATAATCTTCCAACTGGTAACTGGGTGTCGCTGTTCTTTCCTAATTAGGTATCCTGTGGTGGATGTTTGGTTTCAGCCACAGAGCTCCCTAAGAGCACAAAATGCTTTTTGTGTTGCCTATGGCATTCAGAATGCTCATGTGTAGGATCTGTACATTTTGGTGGTTCTGCTGGAGCAGGTGTTTATCGTGAGGGCTGTGGCAATATTTGGGTATGATTTTCCTGAGCTATCTGGCTCTAGCCAGCATATACTAGTCTGTCAAAATTTGCTTTCAGTGATGGAGCTAATGATAATGAGTGTGGTTTGAAGGGAAGGATGGGTGTTTCTAGGAAAAATAACTTCAAGGTATGATTTTCTTCCAATATAAGCTGCAACTCGTTAACATTTTCCAGTATACATTTCTTGCATATTGTGGTATATGATACCGAGTAGGGGATTTCCTCTCTGTATTGTAGTAAGTTTGGAAAAGGTTTAGGTGGCTTCTTCAAATATGCGATCCTAGAGGAGTGTCACCATTGGATGGGCATCTTCTGTAGCTTTGTGAGGGCGTGTCATGAGTGCTTTCCTCAGAGCAAATGAGGTGATGTTTGTGGGCTATATCAGTTTTTCTAGTGTGTTTTGGATAGCTGATGGTTTGTGGAAGGAGGTGTGTTGGTCTGTGGATTTTCTGCATATGGTATTTTGACGGTTGCTATTTTTTATGTTGACCTTGGTGTCTAGAAAGTTGATGCTGATGTAAGTTTTCCAAAGAGTTTGATGGGCAATTCTGGTTGCTGGATTTGTGGTAGAAATCAATGAGGGAATCTAAGTTTTCACTACAAATGTCATTTATGTACCCCTAGCATACCCTAGGAAACCGTGCTGGTTTGGTGGGAAGTTCGTGTTTTACGCGAGGTGACTCCTGACGAGCCTGATGTCCTGGTGCTTGGATGAAAGTACCTGGGTGCTTGTAGTTGTATCTGAGATTCCTTGAGGGTGAAATGGTTGGATGAACATGAAACAGATGGGCTTGACTATTCAATGTCAAGAGACTGGCACATATAAGACACTTATAGGGGCATCAGTAACGGTTCCCTGGTGTAGCATACGATGGCAATATTGGAGATGGTAGAGAAGATAGTTAATGAAGCACTGGTCCTGGAGGAAGCATGTTTGTCCGGAGAAAGTTGTTTTCATATGTGACAAAGTATTTAAAGATGGTGTCTGCAGATCCTCATAGCTCTTCGCTGAAAGTCTCCTTATGTTTCCTTCTGCAAGAATCTAGAAGAGCACCTTAAGATGCCAAGAGCTGACGTAAATTTTTTTCATCTCCATTAGGAAGACATTTGAACTCTAGGGTGAAAAAATCAGAGGTCTTTCTTGAGTTCCTTCTCACAGGAAAGCATAAAAAATCATGTGCTAGCATCACTGATACTATCCTATCTTCTCCTTCATCAGTTGTTTAATAACTAATTGGTGACTAGGTTTTAAAAACTATGTAGACCCTTAAAAATCCCCATTCGTACCTTTTAAAAAATTCTTTCTGCAAGAATTGTTTTTGTAGACCAATGTAAAATTGATTTAGGAGGGTGCAGCTCACCCTAATGTGAGATTATTTTCATGGTTATTTTACAGGTAATGGTGGCTAGTTTGTCTTTTCTTCTTCTAGAAAAGTTGAGACACAGTTACAGGAACACTTCCTCCAATTGGACTACGGATCACAACGCTTCCAATGTTTCCAAGAATAAAAGTAAGCATTTAGAAAGAAGAAATAGTGGGAGATATTCAAGATTGGGATATTCCTCTCAATGACTGTGTGGTGAGATGCAGGTCTTCTCATCATCATTTCTCAGGTGGTGTCTTGTTGGTGAAGGAATTGCCATTGCGCTATTTGGGTTGAGGGCGAAACATCCGTTTCTTTTGACAGCAATTTGTTGCATGGTGGTTTGGTGAGTTTCAGTTTCCTTTACTTTGTTGGAGCTCATAAATATGTCAGGTTCCGTCAACCTCTCTGGAAGGTAAAATTTTCTCAGTTCCTTAGGTTAGAGAGACCTAAACAGGATATTGTGTCATGTATTTGAGTTGAAATACAGACTTTTTTCTACAGACAAGATGACCTGCAAGACGGATCTGTGTCATTCTCCCATGTTCCTCAAAGCCTGAGCTGGACTTCAACTCACTTTTATACCTGGCCTAAACAGGACCCCGAGAGTATCACGAGAAAGAAAATACCTACAAACCGTAGCATGACTTTATGAAGAGTTTTGGTATTGAATGTAAGCTGGGACATGGAGAACACCAAAAGATGTTCCTAACTAAGGGTTCAGAAATGTGTCTCTAGCAGGCTGGCTGCATGTGGGAGATGAGGAGGCTCTGAGCTGGTTTCACTGGCAGCCAGGTGCCACCACACCTCTGCCAGTGTCTTCAACCCATTTCTTTAACACGATTGTGAACTGCGTTGCTTCTTCGGACAGCACAAGTCAACAGTACTTGTGCTCATTTTAGCCTGGCTTGAGTGAGGAGTGAGTGAGACAGGGAGGGGCTGGCAGGCCTTTGGTCCCCTGAGGGCTTGGACCCACCAAAGGGGCCAGGGGATGTGCACGGGAGGTGCACGCCGACTTCAGATACTGGGAATTCAGGGGAAAGGAGCCCTGCAGATGCAACCAGGGGCTCAGGGAAACCTCGGCTACTGGGGAGCGCAAAACTGAGCGGTGCAAGGGTGAGGAGGGGGCAAGAGGCGGCGGAGGCACGGCTGCCCGCGCGGTGCTCAGCCCCGGCGGCGCGGTGCTCCGCTGCGCGGGGCGGAGCAGCGCCGACCGCCAGCCCCGGGCGACCTGCCCGGCGGCGGGGGCCAGGGCACCGGGGNCGCCCGCGCACCCGCACCCGCCGCCCGCATCCCGCTCCCTCCTCGCCGCCCTCGTCCTCCTGGGGCTGGGACAGGTGGTCTGCAGCGTCGCCCTCTTCCTCTACTTCCGAGCTCAGGTAAGCGGGACCTGGCGCGGGCGCTTCCCACTGAGGCAAGTGCGGCCGCCTCGCCCGCTGCAGAAGAGGGGAAGGGCCTCGTGTTGGTGCGATCAAGGGGATGATCAATGAAAGAAAAACTAAACAAAAAGTTTTAGAACACGCTTAACTGTCTCAAGTTGATCCAGTTCTGAGGGGGGTCGGGCCAATGGGCTCCTAATGCCCTGCCCAGCTTGTGCTGTCCCCTGATCACTGGAGCTGCTCAGTACGAGAGGTTCCAGGTAGCGCTCCGGACATCGGGTACATTTTGGGGTACAGGGCTTCGCTGCGAGGTTGCACGTGAGGGGTTCCCTGACTCGAGGAACAGTTTAGTTATGATCCTTCACCTGAAGTCTTGGAGGGCTTTGGTTTTTAATGATCGGCTTTCAGTTTTCCACTGGGGAGAATTTTGACATTGGGTGTTAGACAAAGGTTCTTCACCCAGAGGGTGATCGGGCACTGGAACCTGATCCCCAGGGAAGTGGTCACAGCACCAAGCATGACAGTTCTAGAAGTGTTTGGACAATACTTCAGGCACATGGTAGGGTTTTTGGAGATGGTGCTCTGTGGGGTACGGAGTTCGACTCTATGATTCTTGAGGGTCCTTTCCAGCTCTGCATAATCTGTGATTCTGTGACATGGCTGAGGTTTTTGGCTGCCGTAAATGTTTCACTAGCAGGAGAAAAATGGCTTTAAGGACAAAAAAGGTCATCATGCAACATCACTCGTGATGGTTTGTCACTCAGGCTGCGCAGGACAGGGGAGCTGGGTCTGTGTGCACGTGGGCATCGGCCAGAGGTGCCTGCCGCAGCTCAGGAGCTTTTTCTGAGATTCTGAGCATTTCTGTGAGAGCGCCGCACCTCACCTGCCAGGCCTCAAGCGTGGCGGGATGCCTCAGGAGAGGCAGCGGTGCGTGCCGAGAGGAGCGCGGGGAGATATCGCTGTGGGGGCAGATAGGCTGATGGGCGGTTGGGCTTTCGGAGAGGAGAGGAGTCTGCTTCCTGGAAATGGCTCGGCTGCCTGGATTCCCTCGCTGCTGCATCTCTTACCCTGCAAGGCTGAGCCCTCTCGGAGGAAGTGGGGAGCTGCCAGCTAGTTGGTTCTCAGGGGTAGGTGTTACATTTCTGCTTGGCTTTATTGTCGGATGCTAGTCAGTTCTGTTAATTGGGTCTGACTGCCGTCATGGAAGTGGTGCTTCTGTTGTGTGTACTTTTCATTTGAAGTCGGCAGAGACTGGAAACCTGTTTCTTTCGGTTTACTTTCTAGGTAGAGGCACTTGATCTTGAGGTGGCAGGCTGGATTTCTTAACTAAGTGCACTCTGAAAGCAGGTGTTGCACAAGTGTATGCCCTCTTAATCAGTGACTGTCAAATGTACAGTAGCACTGCTGATAATTTATTATGCAGACTAATTCATATTTTCTTACTGACAATGGCTTTGTGTTTTCCATTTTTCGAAAAATTAAATACAACGGCAATACAGCACTTAGTTAATGATAACTTATGTGTTTCAGAAGAGTGACATCTAATTTCTGGGACTCATTGTAAAGTAGCTTAAAGCTACTTGTTTGCTTGACAGTGAAATAAATTAATGCCTGCTTCAGCTTGTGACAGGAGAATGTTTTTCACTCCAGATGTTCATGAACCTGAAAAGACATTCTTGTCAAAACATAGCTCAGAGATGCACAGCTATACATTCATTAGGGGGCTTGAGAGCCATTGCAATCAAAACAACTAATCAAAGTATACCCCCTTATAAAAGACTCTTCCTGATAGGTACATGTCAGGGTTTCACGTGTGCCTGACAAAGGGTAAAAAGAACCATAATGGCTATTTTTCTTCTGCTTCATTGATGTAAAAAATGGCATGGTTCAGGTGTAACTCTGCATTTGACAGCTTAATTCTCTTGCTAGTTTCTTGTTCCTGTAGATCTGAAGTAGTGCCATTGAATGGAGTATTTCATAAATTTGAATTTCCAAAGCATCTAGAAGAGGTGATATAACTTGATGTAGGCTTGACTGAAGTCATTGCCTAAAAAAATTTAATGGAGAAAATGTCTCCATTTTGAAGTTTGATTTTATTAAGCTACTTCCGTTTGGCCTTTTCAGTGTAAATTTCACTATCTAAGTTTAGACTTTAATAACAGAACTTAATTATTTTTAATTAATTTTGTTAAAATAATGAGGTGTTAGTAGTAGAAGCTGTGCATTAAAAGATTTGAATTGTTTGCTTGGTAAATGAAGCAAGTGTGAATTAGAAAGATTTGAGTGTATAGGCTGATATTAAGAAATTATATATCTTAGAAGCTCTTTAAAACCTTATCTAAGAGTCTGAGTAAACTCTGACTCAGTTTTACCACTCACATTTTGTCTGTATTCGCATAAAATCATTTGGGCTGGATCATGATATAGTATAAGCTGAGACAATAGTTGAGGTTTTGGTTTTTCCTTAATTTTGTTTATTTTGTGGCTTGAGCATTTGGAATTTCACAAGACACATAACTGAGACTGACACTAGGTTTTCACGGGTAAACACATGTTTGTGGCCAAGAAATAATGCAGTGCCATGCAAGTGAGACAATGAGCTGGTATGTCAAAAAAGAAAGAAAAAAAGGCAACAAGTTTGAATTTTACCAGTGTACTGAAATGTAAAAACTTTAGCATGTTTTAGCTTTGCTTTTTGGGCTATCAGTGCCGTGCACTGATTCCAAGAAATTAAACAATAAAAAAATGTATTGGTCTTAAGCATTTATTTTGCCTATACTTTGAGGAATATTTTCTCATTATCTGTAAAAACGCCATGAAAATTTAGTTAAGGTACTCAGAGCAGCTGGAGGTCATCACTTGATAGAGACTCAGCACAGCACAAGGTGAGAGAAGGATTTTCTTTAACTTCAGCTGATAAGTGCTGAGGTATAGTCTCCAAAAGCTTGGCTTTTAAGTTTTCCTTTCTGGCCCATTTCCTTAGTGCACTTAGATCGCAAAAGAGTAGGAATCTGGCCTAACACTGACTGAGCTGGAGGGCAGTGAAGCAAATTGAAAGTGCTCAAAACAAAATGTGGAGGCTGGGTGTCTAATGCCCACAGTTTAAGCTAGACCTCCAAGAGTGTGCACTTTTCCCATTAAAAAGTCTGTACAAATTTTAAGTATTCTACCAGATTGAAGAGTTCACAGTTGGAAGCCCAGTTTTTATTGTCATTTCATGCTTATGTGGAATTCTGACTTTCATTGTGGTATGTTTTCAAACTATTACCTTTCAGTCTTCAGATGAAGTTTTGTGTGCATTGTGGCTAACAGAAAAAACAGCTTGCTGGGGATCATTAGTGTCTTTCAGAAGCCTGAAAGAACCCCTTCTTGGTGCTTAAAAAAGGTCATGGAGTGCAAAGTGATATTTGATAGTCTGGAAAGTGGTTTAAGTTTGAAAATAAGTACAAGTATAGATTTTAAACATTTATTGTAAGGAATAAGTATTTAATGCAATATTGTAACAGTGCATAATTGATGCAAAATTTAATAGTAAAGGTGGGCGGAATGTATTGCATCTTTTAAAACCAAACTGAGTATTTTTTACATCAGAAAATCAGTTCTTAATTCTGTAAGTTAATTTAGTCTCACCCATGGTGCTGGAGTTCATTTTGGCTCCACTGAAGTGGGTAAATAGACCCCAGAAGTGCAGCTAGAATGATGAGAGATGCTGAAAACCAGGGGTTACTGAACAGTCTGACCTGATTTCAAGGTCAGGCAAAGCAGATATTAAAAAATAAGGTAGACACTCCTCTCTTTAGTTTAATTCCTCTAGAGTATTTAGGTTACTTCACACTTTATAAAGCTTTCTCCTTTATTTTTGTTTGCATTTTGATGTATTTTGCATCTTCAAGGTATTAAATCTCTAGGACTTTTTGCTGAAGGTGCCCTGCCCTCCAAGTTAGCAAGCTGCTTCTGGTATTTCATCATAATTTTCTCATTCTTTAGAAGTTCTTCTCAAAACATGTCCTTGGAAGTTTTTCTGTGCATCACTAGTTCCCCAGTTTTGACCTCAGTGCTTGCTAGTGCTTGTTTACAGCCATGGCAGTTCAGTGCGTGTTCTTTGTAAAGACGTAAGATGCAGGATTTCTGAGAAGTCCTTTTCATGCAAGTGAGCTGATTTTCATAGTTAAATGTGGTGAATACTACTCTTGAAGGTATTCTTTGAAAAAGGTAAGGGCAACAAGTGGGCTAGCTATTTCCAAAAGCAGAGTTTCCCCTTATCAAACAGTAACTCTGGAGACTTGCAGTTTTTGTCAGGGTGGGCTGCACAGCTCCAAGGTGCTGAAACCATCAGCTGCAGTGTTTCCACTAAGCCTTCAATCTTTCACCTGTAGGCGCAGAGATTCTGGTTTTCTGTCGTAAGCCTTGAGCAGATAAAATGTAATCTGAGCAAGTGATTCTGTGCAATCTGCTGTTACTGTTGTGATACAGCATTGTATGACACATTTGAATGATTGCTGATAGCAATGAGTCTACACTGGCATGATTTGTCATGCTGAACACTCAAGCCTTTACAGATTTCATGATCTTTGTGCTGTAAAACCTAGTTTTCTTGCCTGTAATTCAGAAGATATGTTTTAATAAATCCAAAACTGGGATAGTAGTCTCCGTGTAGTAGAATTACTGATAAAAATTAGCATTTATTGGCAGTTATTTGCTGTAGTTTTCTGTGCTCTATTCTGTGATTTGTGTAGAGGAGAGAAGACTCAGATATCCCGATCCTGTTAAGAGACATCAGTTCCATCAGGTCTCTAACGATCCCAGCATGAGATCTTACATTTGAAATAAGGGGTCCTATTTTGGGTCCCTCGGTACCAGAGGGATATCAACAAACTGGAAGGTGTCCAGCAGGAAACCACTGACAGGTAGGAAACATAATGTATAAAAGAATGGAGAACTGGATTCTTTGACAAGGAGCAGACTAAGGAAGCTGTTTTTAGCTACCTGAAGACAGTCAGGCTCTTCAGAAGCACGCAGCAAAAACAAGAAGTACAGTCATAAACTGCAGCAAGGAGAGCTGTAGCTAGATATAAAACCCAGAGTGTTTTTACACACTAGAAATAGTGAAGTTTTAAGACAGTTTGCCCAGAGAAGCTGAAACTTTTCCTTAATGGACATTCCCTGAAGCTTGTCTAGAAAAGGCCTTAACCTACCTGGACTAAGTTGCAAGTTGGCCCTGCTTCAAGCAGGGGGCTGGACTGGAGATGTCCAAAGGTACCTTCCAACCCACATCATCCTGCATTAACTGCCTTTTAGCAGCTGATGGTAAATATTTTGTGCCTTTTTTTTTTAAATTATTTTAGTTCACAGTTGATTTTCTGAGCTCTGAATACAAGTGGAACATATGGTGAGAGATGCCTGAAGAGTGCAGTTTTACAGTCAGTTAAAGCTAGTGCTGCCTTCCTGATATTTCATTCTTATGCCTATCCCTGTACTGACTCCGATGCTTGTCTGATATACCTGAAGTAACTTGGTTTTGGGGAGCTAATCTTAAAGGAAATTAGGCCAGCAAAAATTCCTCCCGTGTTACTGATTTAGAAGAGGAGACTGAAATCTGGAAATTAAATTCTGTGGTGAAGGGGATGAGAGCAGAGAGATGCTGGTTTGGATCTCCTTATGCAGTTAATGAGGCTGCACTGCACTAGCTGACTTCAGAAGGCATTAGTGTAGGTTTTTAGCACTTAATTCGTAGAGCTGCAATGGCTATACACAGATTTTCTCTGGGGATTCAGCTGTGTCAGACCATCACAGGAAGATGTTACTGCCTCCAAGCCATTCTGTAACTCATCACTACCCCTCTGCTCAAAGCTGTGGCATCTTATGATCTTCAGGTGAGCCTTCTATGACCTGTTTCATTCCAAATCTGCAGGGATGACTGAGACAGCTAAACCAGGCTACAGGATCTGAAACTGGTCTGAATGAATTGGGCAAAGAGCTTTCCATCTGGAGACTTGAGCAGAAGGATGGTGATGGAGGAGGCAGCATTTGGTACTGCTGTTAGTGCAACAGATGTCTCTCTGTTGTGTGTTACTATTGGGTGGCTGCCTGGGTGGTGTAGACTTTAATTCACTCTGTAATCCTAACCTTACACTTTTAAGTTAATAGATTTCTTTTTTGAGGGGTTAGTGAGGTGAATTTATGTTCCTGTGAACAAATTATATTCTTGATTCACTCTGACTGTTTTGTATTGTGAAAGACTTCCTTTTGATAGGCTGTTTTGTTCAGCTCTGTTAGAGGAAACTGAACACTAGGCACTGTCCATGATGTCTTGGTATTTCTGAATTGCAATTATAAATAACCTTTTGTAATTCTCAAGTAAAAGTGTTTTTTCCAGCTAAAGAAAGACAGAAGTAAATGTTCTTTAATAGGCCAGCTGATACAGTTAGAGAACCTAGATTAAGAGTTTGGGTGGATAAACCCTTCTTTAAGCCTGAAGTAAAAGCAGAATTTCTGGGAGTCCTAGGCCATCTCCAAAATACAGTTGTTAATCTCTTCAGTGTAAAGGAAAAAAAAAGGGTGAAATGGTTTAAATAGTTTTTGTGCAATAAAATTTTGTCAAGGTTCCATCCTAATCCTTGGATTATCTTCCAATTTATCTAAGTGATAGAATGGAGGATTTAAAAATATACTTGATTCAGTCACAAAGACTGATTGATAAAAATGTCTTGCAGGTACTCTAAACTTACCATTCCTTGTCCAGTGATGCAGAGGTGTCTTGTGGTGCAGCTTAATCATCTTTTGGTTTTTAACTTCTGCAGTCTTCCTGTCTTTGTGACTATTTCACACAACAATATCTCTTGCCACTGTCATGGTTTAATCCCAGCTGGCAACTAAGTCTCAGACAGCTGCTCACTCCCTGATGCGATTCTGGAGAGAATTGGAAGAGTAAAAGTGAGAACTCATGAGTTGAGATAAAGGAAAAAAAGTGTAAAAGGTAAAGAAAAGCTGCACATGCAAAGGAAGCAGAATATGAAGGCAGGTGTTTAGCCATCCCTAGGACAGCAGGGCTCCACCACACAAAAAGTGACTTGGGAAGACAAATGTCATCATTCCAAATGTCTCCCCTTTGCTCCTTCTTCCTTGCCCTTTATATACTGAGCATGATGCCATATGGTCTGGGATATCTCTTTGGCCAGTTCTGATCAGCTGTCCAGGCTGTGCCCCTTCCCAGCTCCTTGTGCACCCCCAGCCCTCTCTCTAGTGGGGTGGGGTGAGAGGCAGAGGAGGCCCTGACTCAGTGTCAGCCCTGCTCAGCTCTGACAAACACATCCCTGTGTTACCAACACTGTTTTGGTCACAAATCCAAAACACGGCCCCATACCAGCCACTGTAAAGAAAATAAACTCTATCAGCAATGAGCACATCCATCAGACAGTTTCAGTGATAGCTGACTGACAGCTTCAGTGATGTAATTGCAGTGATAAAATGGTTTCAGAGATAACTTCTGTGTCTTCTCTTGAAAATGATGTGCTATAGACACATACTTTCCCCAAGTTTCTCTGCTTGGCATTCATGTGTCGTCTCACAAACAAAAGTTTTTGAGGTATGATAACTGTGTATATTTCCTGCTAAAATAACTGTGATATTGCCCTAAGTGGTTGAAATATGGAATTTGAAGTTATTGACTTTACCATAAGGATGGGATTTATCTTTAACTTTTGAAAGTCACATATTTAGTCTAAGCTAATGGAATAGGCAGCACCAGAAGATAATTCATTCTTCTATCTCACATGTTTGTTGGGTGAAGTAAACCCTGATGTTGGGAACTTTTTCTCTCTACACTGTTTATAATGAGAATTTAGATAAAAAACTTGGCCAGGGGCCAAACTATTAGATGGTTGAAAAATGTCTAACACTTAGAACTGTAGTTGTGCTTATGTTTTTGTTTCAGATGGACCCTACTAGAATTTCAAAAGAACATGCACACTGTGTCAGAACACTTTTTGGACACCAAGAAAGTGCAGATTTGCATGATGCCTCCTTTGAAAGTCAAGAAGCGAAGTTAATGCCAGAATCCTGTAGAAGTATGAAACAGGCTCTCCAAAGGGCTGTGCAAAGGGTAAGTGGCACTGACAATGGGTATTATTACTTCATGGTCCTGTTGAAATTAAAACAATTTTTCCAAAATCTGTATTCAGAGGTAAGTTTTAGAAATTATTTCCTGGTGTTTGAGTAACACCTGATGTTTTATACAGGATAGTAGTGTATTTACTGATGAATCTGGTAGTGGCTAACCAATTCTGTATTCAAGCAGATTTTATTTATTTAATTTGTCTTTTAAGAAAGGAAAACTTAAAGTTGTACTAAGAAAACTGATTGAAGTTAGGTGATTAGCCATTCTGACATTTGGATGGGCCTGAACGGTAGTCATTTATGCTAATATTTATATAGGTTTTTCAGATGCTCATAACAAGTGTCAGCTCCACATTCTTTTTGAGGGAATCTTCCAAACAAGATTATCTTAAGGTCATCAGCAAGCAAAACATGGCCTGAAGGAAAAGGAGATAGCATTTGCTCTCATTTGCTTTTGTTTCTTATTCTGGAATCCAAAATGAAGGTCAGTTCCTGCTTTGGTTTTGCTCACTTTGCCAGTTCTGTGCAGGCCATTCTCATACTGGCAGAAGACCTACTTTGCCATAGCATGATAACTGGGTGGTCTTTGTCCAGGAATTGAGAATGACAGGTTGTTTGCAAACACAAATGACAGAAGAAGTCAGCCCTGATGAAGAAGCCTAGGCAAGCTGGAAATATGCCACAATCCCCTTTAATGCAGTTACTGCCTTTGATCTCTTTTTGTGTTCATGATAGTGTTTAGTGCTAATTATGGGCTGTGTAACAGATGGATGTCTGCCATGGTATTTGGTTTTTCTGGTTTATCAGGCCCGTTACAACTTTACTGCCTCACATCTTCATAGGACTGGCCGTTTTTCATTAAGGCTACTGCATTAAATTTGAGCTGAACTCAAAATGCTTTAGCGTGAACTGTTCTTGAGTTAAATTTACAGCATTTGAATTGTGCTAATGTGATGTTTGGTTTTAGCAGAGAACTCTGAGTGACAAATCTTTTTGTGCACAAAACACAAAGATATACAGGAGTCCATGTCTTGTCCCTTTTGCTAGCCACCTCCTTCAAGAGCTTAAGGGAGAAACAAAGGGTTGTGTCTGTAGGATTAGTTCTTCCCTCCTGCATTTTACAGTGCCTCTCATGATGCACCTACATATGTTCTGTGTGCCGGGCTGCTCATTCACTCATGCCAGAGGAAGGAGCTTGTTACAGTAAGTCAGTGGGGAGCCCTGTGTTTTGGTCATTTGCTGCTGGTTACTCAACAAAGGCACTGGCTTTAGCTGAGGCTTTATATCCTGCCAGTCTGGATGGAGGTTAAATGCTGCAATGTCCGTGGCCAGGATAAGTAGTGAGTAGGGATAGCTTTTTTGGCTGATGAACATTAGTTTGAGAACAATAAAATTTCCCTTGCCAAAGTAATTAGACTCAGAATTTGAATGCAGTGGGGTTTATTAAGCAGCTGCACCAGTGGTCTGGATGCTTTGTCATCTGTATCAATGACAGAGAAAGAAATAGATAGGAAGGTGGTGACCTGAGGCTTTTTACATATTTTCGGTACATCAGAGAAGTGAAAGTAACAGTGTCAAGGCAGAATTATACTTTATCATCATCTCTAAGTTCTACCTTTTAGTCACCCTGCAACAATGAAGAGCGGAGATGCAGCTGCAACTTACTTGCAGCTGTGCTACTTCTTTGTGTGTGGATCCAGCTAATGTAACTTGAAGGAGGTTTCCTGTTGTCTGTGCTTCCTTCACTTTCCTGAAGGAGAATCTAAAGAATCTAAATTATGTGTGTTTTAAGAAACAGTATACTTATTTGAACTGGCAGCATGCTAAGTGACTAAAATGAGACACTTCAAAATACCATTTATGTTTTTTGATTTTTCAGTATTTTGTCTTTTGTAATTTGAGCTGTTCAGGAAATGAAAATAGACAAATTTATTTTGCTCAGATTTATGGTCTGGTTACAGCTTCTAGCTTCCTGCACCAGTTCTCATCGGTTTTCTTTGCACACCTGTAGACAGAGTGCTTAAATGTAAAGCAGGGATTGATGTTGAAAGTGGAAGTGCTCTTAACGAAAACCAATGTAGTAGGGCTGCAAGGTCCAGTCTAGAAATACTTGTCTCCTGAAAAAATAATAAAGTTTTTTCTTCTAATCAGAATCTAATGATTGATTCCTTAACATATTCTGTGATTAAAAAATCTGCTTAAGGAGCAGCTTACTAAGTAGAGAGCATATTTTCAATATTGCATATAAACTTTCAAGCAGACAAATAATATGCTTTCCTAGCCAGTGTGTTTGCTTAATTTTTTTCCATGTAACCCTAAAAAACTTTTGGCAGTCCAGATGCTCTAACCACAGTGCTTATGAAGTCTGTTATGAGCCTGAAGTAGAAAGGACTACAAACATATCTTGGGTCAATCCATAAGTAACTTTGCTTGGCAGTGCTCCCAGCTTCTAGCTGCTTGTGGAGTTCAGGCTTAAGCTATTCTTCCACATGGCAACAGAGTGCTTTGCTAGACCTCCAGCGCAGCATTTATAAAGAGATCTATATAATTAGATCTATATACTATAAATATACATTTAAAGAGCACATAGTTTTGTACCAAGTAAAGGTTTCACAAGTGATTGCTGTAAGTTGTTACAGTTTCGCCTGCAATTTTGTAGGTTTCCATCCTACAGTCTTACATGCTTTTTTGTTTTTTTCTGCAAGCAGTAAACTACTCATTTGGAGAGAGGTCTTATTGCTGGTCTCTAAACTACAGTCTGATGAATATAGGTTCATGTGCTTTGTATTTTACTTCCTTCCTGATTAGCATTCTTCAAATTGCTGAATTTCCGGCAAGAGAATCTGATACTTCTTCCTGGTATCAGCTGTAGTTAAAGCCCTTGGTTAAAGCTTTAAGAATCATGTGCATAAAGAAGCTGTAAGACCACATCTGAAGCAATAAGTGAGTGTCCAGAAGTTCTCTTCTCATTGATCTCAAAAGGTTACTTAGAGCTGCGCAAAGTAGATTCTGAGATATTTTGGTAAATGCTAAAGGAGACTAAAAAGCTCTCACAAATGTCATGTCTTCAGGTGTAGCCTTGTCTCTGCATCCTCAGCATTGGACATAAGTTCAAGAGCAACAGTTATTTTTGCAGCCTGCTGTGGATGAGGTAGAGAGCAGTCTCCAACTCTGCAGGCACTTAAAACATGATTTTTAGCTTTAAAATGAGAAAGTTTTAGAGCTGCTTAGTGGCCTCTTAATTTTTTTTTTTTGTTAGGATGAAGGGAAGACATGTTTTTCATTTTTGTGAGTAACTCCTTGTCTGTTGTTTAAATGGTGAGTGTGTGGAGGAGGTTGGAATGTGGGAAGCAGGCCAGCAGGGTTGCCTTGATGGGCAGTGAGCAAATGACAAAGGTGTGCAAGTGCAGCTTGTCATAAGATTGAGAGTGGGGTGATTTTTGTGTACAGTTCTGCTAAAAATAACTGAACAGCTTGGTATCACGCACAGTTCTGTGGATGGCAGTCTTAAGAGAAGTTGCTGGTAATGTTTTGTCAGCAGTTTTCATGCCATTATAGCAGTGTCTTAGTCACGAGTTCTGTTGAGCTGTTCTCCTTAATGAGCCTCTACATTGTGAATAAGTATGAGACACCTGAGAACATTCAGGAGCTGAAAAACGCAGTCAATACTTCAGTGATTTGAGAAATCACAGCTCTTAATTCCTTGCAGTAAGAATACCAGGGGATTTTATAAACCCATGGAGAGGCTACCTTCGAACATCCAGTGAAAAATGTCCTTCAGAGTCAGAAGCAAGTATATAGTTAAATGCTTTTCTAAGGTAGGTTGTGTATCAGCACCTTGAAACTGTATGAACATCAAATTAAAAAAAATCAAGAAGGGTTTAACTGTTTATTCTTTAGGAGGAAACCTACAACTCCATACCTGTTTTCTAGGGACTGGTTAGTGTGTTTCATATTCGTTTTGGAAGCTGGGGCAACATAACAAAGAATATGAAACTTGCATGAAGCTGGTCAGAATCAAGTAAAGAGCTAGACACTAGTCCAGAGCTTAGAGAACTGCTGGAGTATTTTGTTTTCTGGCACAGTCTAGCCACTTCTGATCCAGTGATAAGCTCACAGAAGAATCAATGAACATTTGGCTCAAACCCCCAGCCTTGGTGTTATTAATGCCATAATCTAACCACTTGAGCTAATCACGAACTCCAAACAAGGAGAGTTTTGGACCCAAGTTTTCCTGGGTAGCTGTCCTGCTTACTGAGTGGTGAAGCTGCAGATGAACAGCACCACCACCAGTTAGAGAGAGAGCAGCTCAGACTGATTTCATGAGGACCAGAGCCATTCTGTGTGGAAGATGAGCTGAGTCAGGCTGCTGTGTTTCAGATGAGGTGTTCAGCTGCTTAAGCTAGAGCATCTTTGGAAATGTGCAGAAGCAGAACTGAATGCTCCTAAGAAAAATCTAAGTTAAAAGTAGAATAGCAGTCAACCACTTTGGGACTTTTAAGGGCTGAGCAATTATCAATCACAGGATATATTTTTTCTAGTACCAAATCTAGATAGTAGGAGATTAAAATGTGCATGGTTCTTTTTGGATCTGCTTAGTAGGCTTTCCAGGCAAGTACATTATCACAACCTCCCAAAGTAAAGGATATCAAAACAAACTCCACATCTGAGAAGTTCTCACTAAGAAAGCAAGAAGACAAACATGTCTCTCCTTCAAGGGAAAAAGGGCTGGGATAGGTGTGCTGCAGTAATCTCTCAGTGTGGTCCATCCCCCAGGCTCTTCTTGCCTTACATCCTGTTCTCTTCAGAATCTTTTGCCATTTTTCACAGTACCTAGTACTTGCATTGTCTTGTCACCTTCCTATTTACTCCTCAAGTGTGGCTAGTGGCTGATGCTGACATGCAGCTCCTAGAATTGAACTTCATTTTCATGCTCCTAGAACTGACATTGAAGTAGGAAGATCAGAGAAGCAAAGTGAATGTAAATGCGGGAAGCGGATGCAAGTTTTGCTGCTTTTGAAGTTGTGATTCTTCTGCTTTTCTTCTCATCTCTACAGCAAAAAGCATCTTCATGATCCTTATCTATGAAATCAGCATATCTCAGCTGAAGTATTGTGCTTTGATAGTCATACTACAACTTCCACACTGCTGTGGCTTTTCATTTTGGTTTAACATTTAAACACCTACTGAAAGGGGAAAGTGAGAGTAATAAATGCACCAGCCAAGGCACTACATATTTCACTGTGGTTGCAAAACTACATTGAAGAAGGACTTCAGGTGTTTTCAGAGCAGGATTTCAACTTCTGAAACACTGCAGTGATTGAGAGCACGGTGGGATTTTGCTGATCTGGCCAAATCTGAGATGTATTTCATAGACATGGATTGACTCAGGCCAACAGAGGTGTGTGTGGCATGATGATGAAACAAAGGACCACTCCTAGGTTTCAAAGGGGACATGACTTGCTGTCTTCAGCAAAATATTTCCTTTTCCTGAACATCATCTTGACAGCTCCATGGTACGAGGTATTCAGAATAACAAACATATTACCCCTGTTTTTTTAGAAAGCAGATAGTCGTGGGGAAAAGGGAGGAAGAACTGAGGGTTGAGCTTAATACTAAGACTCAGTCTAGGCTTGTAACAAGGACAGGCTGCTTAGATTTTTGAAATCTGCTGTTTGTATATTTTTCTCAAGAGGAGTACAGTTGTGAATGATTAAAAGCAAAGCTTCTTGTGGTGCCCGATGCCTGCATTTTGTGCTGTTCTTGGGTCTGGGTGGCATACTGCTCATTCATGTTAAATTTTATCTGCAGCTTTGAAGAATCACATACTTTCCCAGTCTAGCACCCAGTCCCTTTGGTCCAGTATGGATGATACTTAATCCTTCAGTTCCTGCATACCTTGTTAGAAGTGAGCCTTGATTGTAAAGCCTTGTAGCCTTCCCTTTTGGTGGCCAAGTGTGAGGCATGGAGGTTTTCATTAACCTCATTGCAATGAAATTCAGAGTTTAGCTATCCTTAGTTGTTAGAGTGGTTACACACTAGTTCCTGTATAGAAATGCCTCTTGCTTTGGCTTTAGACTCCAAGTAATTAAATCAGTTCATAAATTCCATTGTTTGATGTGATGCCTTCTTGTCAAGCATTGTTCCATTATATTTAGAGAAATACTCTAAGTATAGTAAATAGAAAAGGTTTTAAATGTGCTGTCACCACTACAGTAAATCATGCAGTGATTGTACGTACTAGCATTTCTATCCACCTTTATTAGAGTTACCAAATTACTAGATGTAATTTGATTGTGTGTGCCTGTTACATATATTGTCATATGTACATGATTCATATCCCAGACATCTGAATGTGCTGCAGGTGGAACAGTGTCCCCAGATGCATGCACAGAGTATTGTAGGTGTGCAAACTAAACATTGTTACAAAACCAAGAAAACATCAAGGCAATGTCTCCTTCTCATTTTAGGAAGTCCAGCGTGCTATGGGAAGAACGCCACCAAGACCAGAAAAAGGTAGGTATTGGTTTATGAATAAGAAATATTTCAGTTCCATTAAACTTCTCTTTTTGAGATAATGCAATTCTTTTATCTCTAGCTGCAATGGAGGCAATAGGACTTGAACTGTACAAGAGGAGCAAACCTGAGAAGCAGCCATTTGCCCATCTCATTATTGATGATAAGAATATTCCATCTGGTAAGTTCAGTTTCTAAGTGAATACTTCTAGTACTAATATAAATGTATTGAAAGTGAAGTATATGAAGATAGTTCAGCGAAACAGCAACAGACTGGGCCTTCAGAAATGGCTTTTGATAGTGAGAATAAATTGGATGCCTGAAAGGATTTCAGAGGCAGCAGGGGTAGCGCTGAAAGGAGGATGGCTTCCCTTTGTATCAGTCTCGTGCTGAGTGGCCTCCATTTCAAATTGCCACTTTTCTTGATCAACCTCTTGAGGGCCAAATCCTGCCCCTTTGTGTGCTGTCTTCAGATGAGGAAAGAAGATCTACACTAAATGCTCTCCTCTGAAGTTTCCCATTTTCCTTTGGCCTGTGGGGCCCATCAGGAGTTTTTCACTCCCACTGGACACCTTGAGGATGCATGCATACATACAAGCATGTACCAGCACAAACATTGCCCAAGCTACTGAGTAGGGGGGGAAAAATTGTTCTTGTGGCTTTTTTCTGCCCCTATGGTAAGAGGATGCCATTCTTTTATCTTGCCAGAGCTCTTATTTTCTACACACAAGTATTCAGATGGCTTTGGGAATATCCTTGCTAGTACAATATCAGGGAACAAGACATGAGTCTGCCTTGGAACACTTTCCAGAGGAAATGATTCATTCCTAACATTTTAGGATAATGTTAGAACAGTTTTAGTTTTTGCCCTGGGGCACTGTCAGTTGAGATTTTTTGCTCTACTCTCAATGCTGTATTCTCAACCATTGGCGTGGTAGAAATAAACCAGAGTTTTTACTGAAGCTGGTAGGTAGAGGATCTTAAGAAGGGGTGCATTGATCACCACTGTCTTCCTTCTCTGAAGATTTATACGTTCTGCAGGGCTGAACTGATTGCTAATAGAGCTGTGCCCATTGCTTTTTTGTTTTATATAACCAAACCAAAGGGGAGTGGTGTGTTGAGGCTTGAAATCTGAGATTTTAGCAGCCTGCATAGTAATACCTTGCTCTTGCTCTATTTAAAGACAAAGCACTTCTGTACAGCTTCTTGCCTGCAGGAATAGGATTCTTTCAAGTGCATTGGCGTTGCCACAATCCAGAGCTTTATAGCAGAGAGCTTAAACAGCTTGTCAGATGGCAGTCAGAACTTCCACAAGATTTCTTGTTAGCTCAAATGCCTCCTGACAAGCTTCTATTTTAGTCAGATTTTGGCTTTGACCTACTTTTACAACAGGTAAAGTAAAGGATTCAGTAGAGGTAAACTTGCCTGATCATTTTATGTTTGGAAGGTTTCAATTAATTTGCTAGTCATAGAAACAGATCACTTATCTGCAGAAGTGGGGTGTGTGTCAGTGTCACAGTCTGTGAAATCCACCTTTTTCTGTGTGGACTGTGTTTGCGGCTTACCTGGATGTTGCTGTAGACTGTAATTTTACAGCTGTAATTTACAGCAGCTGATAAGTTTTATGGTTGTGCATTGCTGCATTAGCCTTCAAGGGTGTGGCACAGCACATCTATAGGTGATGGCCAGGGAGACATTGCTCTTTTTTGCTGCAGATCAGCTCCTTGCCAATGTGATGAGCTGAGCAGATAGTCCCTTCTGATCTGGCTTTTGCCTCTTTCCGAAGAGCATTGCCAGGAGTTAATCCACGAGCACAGCTTCTGCAGCCCTTGTGGGCATTGCAGCCGTGAGAGGCTGCATCCTTAGGGATAGCAGGAACCCTGAACCTGCTGGTTGTGTGGCCTTTAATATCATGCTCACTGGCATGAGGCAGTACCCACTTGGCTGGATAGCACAGAGATAAGTGACAGGCACAAAGAAAGAAGAAGTTGCCTGAGGGGTCACCAGGAGTTTTCCTCTTCCATCTTGTTTTCTCTGACTGGAAATGACAATTTCTATTTTCTTCTCCTGATTCTTTACCCTGCATGTCTGAAATCCATCTTAATTTTTCTGCCATCCCTGAGTGGACAGATCTCTTCTTAGTATTTTAAGGTTCTCTACTGTCATCAAACTCATCCAGAATAAATAGTGCCAGAAAAAAAAAAAGGTATTCATCACTGTCAAGCAGGATTTTAAGCAGTTTTCTACTGAGCACTCTTAGTGAAGGGGCACTAACCAGTGTCTGTGAGAGAACATTTTGCTTTGACCTGCTTCACAATAATGTCAGGCCTCAAGTGGACTTTTGCAGCTGGGGGGATAGTGCAAGGCAGGGGGGAAGATAACCCTTCTCATATTGTGGTGTCCCCACCCACCCTTTGGCATAGAAGCTGTAGTGGTTTGGCTTGCCATGTGTACTTTTTAAGTTTACTGCCTTAGGTTAGAGCTGGATGCTTGCTGGTTGGTTTTTACCAGAGCTCACTATAAATGCTACCTAGGTTTTAAATGAAAACAGTGAATTTTGGTTTATAAATTGATTACAGAAATTAGTCACAGTTTAAAGGGGAAAATTGCAAACAGAAATAAATATAAATGTTAAATATATCATTTGGAGTGTGAATTGATACCTTTAGCTGTCTAAGGAAATGCTGTAGTATTCTGAGCTATTTACAGCTGCAGGTTAGACTTAGCTGCCCTTTGCCTCCGAAAGACTTCGCAGAGAAAACAGTATTTTACTCCTTTTTTCAGGCTTTATTTATACCTGAAAGCTACTAGGATGCAAAAAAGTTATCAAGAGTGCTCCTTTCTCCTCTCTTCCCCTTACATCATCTTCCTTCTTGCTAATTAATTTTTTAAACTCATTTTTATTAATCTTAGTTCAAGCTCACAAAAAAGCAAGACACTGTTTTTATTTACCTTCATTTTTGAGAAGATGCGTACATTATCTTGAATTCTTAAATAATGCTTTTTGCCCTGTCTAGAAGGCTATTTTGCTCATTATCCCCAAGCCACTTCCTTCTCTGTCAACAGGACTTACCTTGTGCTGGTTTTTTGTGGTTCCAAAGTAAATTATTTCACAGAAGATGCTGTATTGCAGCACTTCTGACTGTCCCATGGCTTGGGTTATGTGTCAGAGTTTCTGATACATGACATTCATGGACAGCAGATCCGGCACTTACGTGCTCCAGTTTCCTGCACTTCCTGTGTCTTCAGGGTACTGATTGTTTTGAGGTCTCCAAAGCTGGGTGTGTTAATGACCAGAAGTGCTGAGAACCTGCTTGCTCCTTCCCTTACAGGTTGCATGGCATAGCTCCTGCCAGAGCATCTTTGTGCTGTGCTGCTGGCTGTGGCACACCTCTTCTGGAGCTCTGAATTGTGGCAAAATGCCTGTCTGCCTCAGCACACACGATCATAGCATTATAACCTAGCTTGGAAGGGACTTCCAGAAGTTACCTGTACAAATCCTGTGCTTAAAACAGAGGGCCATCTCTCATCATCTCTTGGCCTTTTGCCCTGAACATCCAAACAGTGTAAACAAAACTCACCCAGAGCCCCTCAATTACAAGCAACTGTGGCACCTATTACTCTCTTTTCCCTTCTTCAGCAGAAAATCCTCCCACTGAGGATTTCTTCAAAATTGCAGCTTGACTGGCAACTAAAAAATTGACTTGTCAGGTAGATAAAATCTGCCTAGCAACTACCCGGTGTGCCACCAGGCAATGATGGCATGCCCTTGTGTTCCATCATAGGTGTGCATTCCTGTCCTCCATTCAATATGCCTCTCCTCTGATCCAGGCAGTGATTTCTTGACTGTCCTCCTCATCTTGAAGGTAGCCCACCCTCTGTGGGGCAGTATTTCTCCCAGACTTAATGCTGTGCAGACCAAGTTCTGTAATTTCCTCTGCTGTTCCTGGTGCTTCAGAGGTGCATTGTGATTCTCCTAACTCAGTATTTTTGCGGGTGAATAATTGCAGGCTAAGAGATTAAAGATCTTGGTGTCTCTTCCAGTTAATTGATGGGTTTCAGATGGTATTTCTGAGGCACTGCAGAGAAGATGGCTTCTCTATCTGGTTCTGCTTTCATAATTTCTACCTGGCTGCACTAGACCCATAGGGGAGCAGCTACTTGTGATCTGCCTTTGACAGTGCTTTTGCTTAGTCTTTGTGGAAGAATGCCAGAAGGTTTTTGTTCTGGGCTGCTGTTAAAGTATTCCTCTCACATGGAAAAGCTGCTTGCCCTTGGCAGTTAGGGGAGATCCATCTCTCTCAAATTCCCCTGTTCCTGCTTCTCCTCCATTTCTGCACAGACCTGGAGGGGTCCTGGGGCATGCCTCTGTACATGCTTGGAGGAGAGGACACTGTGCCCTGCTGTGTGTGTGCCATGGAAAGTTTGCTAAGGATGGACTGGACTGTTTTGGTTCAATGCTGGGAGAGTAAGGTGCTCAGTATTTCAAGCAGGCATTTAGATGCACTGAGGTGTGAAGTTGTCTGGTACCTACGTGAACCCACTGCTGTGGGAGGGAGCAAGTGGAGTCAGTCATGTGTGCTGAAAATTACTTGTGGTTAGGGGGACAAGTTGGCCACCTCCCATCTGTTGTGTTATGCCCTGGGTATTACCCTGAATAATGGAACTTTAATGGCTTTTGCCTATCAGGAATTTTGTCATAAATACTTGAAGTCCTGTGTGTAGTCTAGGCAACTTAGTGTGTCGTACTAAAGATGCACAACTGTACTGACTTTCCCATTTTTTTTTGGTATTGTCAAATGAAAATATGTTTACCTTTCTACCATTACAGTCATAAGAACATAAAATATGGAAAGTATCATAAGCTTTCTCTTTTGAGGATTGCCAGTTCATAATTTTTTCCAGATTTTAGTTATTCCTTGTCAGCATCTACATGTTAAAGGCCAGTAACAAGTTTGTCACGTTCCTCTCAACTATTTGTAACTTGAATAAAGTTTTAGAGGGAATGCAATGCCTATGCAGAGCTTGTTGCATGGTTGCAGAGCATAATCAAACTGTAGGCCAAGCAGCTGTTTTGTACCATACTCCAACAGGTGTTCTGGGAGGGCACAGTTACAAGTACCAAGCAAAATCTAGGAGTGTGTGGTGAAAAGAGGAGATTTTTTTTTTAGGAATTTTTATCATAATTGTTCACTTTAGTCTATAGAACTCGAGTTGCTATTGGTTCTAAAAACATAGAGGTTGCTTTCTAGATGTTGAGGTTTGTCAAATGTTTACAAATAATTATTTTCTTTCTTTTATCTCCAGGAACTCGCAAAGTGAACCTCACATCCTGGCATCATGACAAAGGCCAGGCAAACTTATCAAATATGACATTCAGTGATGGAAAACTAATTGTTAATCAAGATGGATTTTACTATCTTTATGCCAATATTTGTTTTAGACATCATGAAACTTCAGGAAACTTGACAAAAAGAGGGCTTCAGTTGATGGTTTATGTGGTTAAGACAAACCTTAAAATAAGGCGCTTTGATGTGTTGATGAAGGGAGGAAGCACCAAATACTGGTCAGGGAATTCAGAATTTCATTTTTATTCTGTAAATGTAGGGGGATTTTTTAAGTTAAAATCTGGCGAAATGATAAGTATCCAGGTATCAAACCCATTGCTACTGGATTCTTCACAAGAAGCAACTTATTTTGGAGCATTTAAAGTTAGGGATTTAGATTAAATCTTTCCTTAGTGTGCTGAAAATTTTGTGAGTTTTCAGTTGTCCGAAAACAGCTTGAAGAACTGAAAATCTTGTGCAACCTATTTACATCTATATAAGCCACATATCCCTAAAGACACATTTTTGTCCCATGAAGATTCCAGCAGGTGTCCTGCAAATACATGGAAGGGCAAAATTACCCAGTTCTCCTGATGCAGTCTTAAAGCAGTTTTACTTCATTTGTCTCCGTTGGCCTCATCAGAGCTGTTGTGCCTTTTGCATTGGTGTAGTTGAAATCGAAACAATTAATATTATTGAGCTTCTGTTTCCAAGTTCTGCCCTGATTACCTTTACTAGTTTTGTTGCAAATATAGAGCAGGAGAGAACTTGGCTCCCAACTTGCATTAAGGGCTCCATTTTGCTTGGATTGAGTGTTCTGACCCTGAGACAGCAAAGATCATGAAAGTGTGACTAATCCCATTGCATTTGATGTGGCTTTTCAGATGCTGAGTTAGGGCTGATTTTGCTTTGGTGGATTAGCATTGGAAAGCTCAGACCATGGCAGAAATGGGTTGGAGAACACTTAAACAGTCCAACTTAAATATTACCTGATTAATCGAGCCATTCCAGGAATAAGGGAGATCATCTGGCCCTGCAGTTCTAAAAAGTTAACTGCAGGTCATGTTATTATTGTTGCACAGTTAATTGCAAATATAGATTGCCAAAATATGACGTGCCTTTAAAAGTATTACTTCGTGCCAGAACCTGCAAATACATTTTTTAAACAAAAAGTATGTATTTTTATATTCTGTAATATCTAAAGTTATATTTCAGGTGTAATGTTTTGTGTAAAAAAAAATGTAAATTATATTGTCCTATAGTATTTGATACAAAAATATTTAAAGTCTCTTGCTGTTTGTATATTTAATGTTTTAAACTGTTTTTATGTACAGACATGTTAAACTCGTGCACTTTTTAATCCCAATGGGAAAAAATGCAGCTATAAGAGATCGTTTGCAGTTAGCAAATGTAATATATATCTTTGTTCTTCTTAACTTAATACATTTCTTTTAAACTCGTCAGTATTAAGGGAGGCAAAATCACACCAATGCCATGAGTAATTACACCAGAATGCTGGTCACTTCAAACCTGGAGGGTAACTAAGCTGGCATTATGTAAAAATGAAATTTAACAAAAAAAAATGCATAGTAAGCCCCAGAAATGTTTTAGGGGTATATATAGTTACTGAACAGGCATATTTTCCTACAACAAAATCTGCCAGTGTTAAATTCTGCAGTTGAACAGTAGCTTTTTTATCTTAGTTTCCTGAAAAAGTCAAGCTTATGTCATCGCATTGCCTGTTCTTGTCTCCCACTGTAGCTGTTAAAACTCTGCACCCTCCTGCCAGCTTTGGCAGATGAATGGCAGAGTTAAAAGATATTCTTGCAGGTTTTATGAGGACAGACAGCTGAGAACACCTCAGCCATTTATACATTTGTCAGTGGCTGGCCACTGTTCATTTTAGCCGAGAGATTAACTGGGGAGGCTCCTGCGGCGCCACTTGTCGCTTGTACAGTGCTTGGCCAAAAGAGGTGGGAGGATGGAATCTGAGGGTGGGTACAGGGGGCAGGGCTGCAAATACTGAGGTGATATTTAGAGCACATCTGGACAGGGGACAGCAGCTTGTTGGGTAAGGGGATGAGGGAGGGTTTTGAAGTGCTTGTGTGCTCTATGGATGACGTGGGGAAAGCCCACTATTTATTGCAGTAGGAATCAAATCTGTAGGAATTGGGGCTTCATGCAAATCCTCAGGCTTTTAAATTTTTTTTCTGTTAAAGGAACTGAGTTGAATTCAAGCAATTATTTTATACTGTATAATAAACATTTCTTTTTAATGTTAATATTGTTTTCTTACAAAATATATTTCTAAGAAAAAAACCAACCTTGTGATTTCTTCATTGTCATGTGTACTCATATTTCTTGTGCAGCTTTGATAATTTTACTCAGGTTTCAGAATGTGCTGGCTGGATATGGTATAACTCAAGAAAACTGAGTCATAAGTCAACTATTTTGAGACAATTACCATGAATTTTATGGTGTTTTGATTTGGCTTCAGAGCTACATACACCGCTTTCAAGTCAGGTTAGATTTTTAGGTGTTGGAAATTCAGCTGAAAGTGAAGACTTCCCACATGTGTTTCACATCAAACAGGTGTCAGTTCAAACCCAGAAATGACCGAGGACTCTGGGGCGCTTTATTTTTTTATTTTCAGGGGCTACAGGTCACAATAATTTTTTTCCTACTACAGAGTAGGAAGGTATCTACTGTAGAGGTGTCCAGTGGTGGGTTGGGAGATGAATGTCTATTCTGTGTCCTGGAGGTTTAAGACACCCTCTGGGGAGATAGAGATGCAGGCTCAAGTGGTTTGAAAGTAAAGTAGCTGACTTTAGCAAATGCCCACGGATGGAGTGATATGAAGGAGGGGTGTCACCAGCACTAAATGTCACCTGAGTGACAGTGGCTGTGGGCTGTGAGTGTGTTCTGGAGAAGGTCACAGGACCTGTAGCATGTGTTGGACCCCTGAACACAGACTTGTTGGTTGACTGTGCATCCTAAGCCACCAGAGCTGAGACACGGGCTCCATAGGCTCAGCTTAGCATGCATGTTCTCAGTAGGAGGGCTGTAAGCATCTAAATTTCACAATACCATATGAGGCTTTAAATTTCCCTTGTGTGAGAACTTTGAAGCCCAAATGGTTTGAGAGGTTTTGGTGGTTTTTGGTTTTCTTTCTTCCTTAGTATCGTCTGGCTGCAAGTTGTCCAGTTGTGTGATGAGCTAGGTGGGAGGGTTGTGATAATGTCCTCATGGGCCTTTATAGGCTACTGTGAGAGTAACAATTAGAAGCCAAGCCCTTACTCTGCTCTCTACAAAACAGAAATCAAGTAAGAGATCTCACTATTCTGCCTGTCAGGCCTTGGTCCCTTCTTAGCCTTTATGCATTCAAAAGGAAGCAGGAAGCTCCATGTAGGGCTCTAGGTACATTTTGACTTTGCTTTTTACATCAGAGTAGCCACAGATTGAAAAGCTTCAGTGGTGTCACTTGGGGGAACCTGGGCATGTATTCCAAGATGATGAAACCTGCCTGCACTACCACTGACCTTCCTAAAACAAGTCTTCAAGAAATGTCTGTTCCTTTGCATGTGCTTCATCAGAACATAATTAATGAAAAGAGCGGGCTAATCAATTAGTGGAGAGAGTTACCTTGAGAAGAAGGGGATGTGCTCTAGGCCAATAAAAGTACCTGTGGCTCTTGTCTTATAATCTTCATAAGGTAATTTTGGTCTGTGGATAGAGGGTGATTATTTGCTGAAATTTGAAGTTTAAAAAAATCTTACTTGGAAGTAGTTTATTTGCAATTCAGGGTATTCGTGTGCATGTAAATATCTGTATATTCTTACCATGTTCTTGCTAAGTTAATTTTTATACATGGGGTTATGATTGCATATTTTGGCACCTGGGTACTCCTCCCCCCTCCTTCCCAAGCTTGCTCCAGCCAGTGGCTGTTTCTTTTTCTGTCTATCCCACTTCCTTTTCTCTGGCTCTTTCCAGCTGCCAGTGTGTTCTGCTCACCCCACTCTTACTGACTTACAGCTCCTTTTCCTTGTAGTAGCAACTGCCTTGGTTCAGATCTAGGTATACTCCTCCTTTTCTGGCCCACTTTCAGGTAGATTTGCTGTGCCTTTGCATGGAAAAGGACAAGAATTTTGTTTTTCCAAAGGATTTTTGAACCATTGGTGCAAACACTGAGCTAGATGAGAATGAAGAAAAGTAGTTGGGGAATAAGGAGCCAGCAGGTTGGACACATGAAGCAGTCTGTGCTGACCTTTGATTTGATGTACCAGTTTGGGAGCACTCCAGGCAATAACCACGTGTTTGTATTCTGCTGTTAAAAAAATTATTCTGCACCAGAACTTAATATGGATGGCTATCTGCAGCATTTTGCTGTGGTGATGGGAGAAAAATCACACCTAAACCAGAAAATGCTCTTGCACATATAAACAGGCAATTTCTTGTTCCTTCTCGCTCTCTGTATTGGTGTCTTGTCCAGTATTTCCTGGTTTCTGTATTTGGGATCACAACCTGCACACTTTGCCAGCTGTTTATTTATTTTTAAATAAATAGACTGGGGTCTGACTCTGTGGATCCCATACCTTTGCCTAATGTCTCCATTTGTGACTAGCTCCAAAGCAAATCTGTCATGGAAAGCTTAGAAACCTGTGTCAGCTTGAGGTTGTTTGAATCAGATTTCAAAAACTTCTTGGCAGCTCCAAATGGTTTTTTCTGCCTTTTTTTTTTTGCCTTAAGTCTGGATACACTGGGGTTTCTAGCTGTGTTTCCAAAGAAATGTTTGTGCTGGGGTGGAGGTAAGGGCTTGGGTATCTTTGATTTAGTGCTGTCTGTTCACAATCCATTTTATGAAGTTTAGGGAGGGCATATTTTCCTTCCATTTGTTCAGCACTTGAGTCATGTGCTGTTTTACCGCCTGCTCTTTTGTGCCACGCTGCTTTTCCCCAGACTGCACATCACCAAATGCCAATCAATTTGTGCCTGGCTGTGACAGAAGACAAGCAGGAGCTCCAATTGCTTTCAGCTCCCTACATGCTGCAAGTCACAAAATGATAGGTTCATTTTCCCAGCCTTCTGGATGGGATCATGATGCGGCTGCTTCCTCATCCTGTGGGTTCCAAACTCCCTTACCTGTCTGTATTATCAGGTGTGAGTAAGGATGCCTGGTGGGTGGCTCTGGGGACCCCAGCTCCTTAAGGGGAAGATTCACAAATAGGATCTCCTCCCCCCATCCCCTCCACCACAGGTGATAGAGTTTGGAGGCACTGAAACATGACATGGCAGACAACTTTTTGGGAACTTCAGGTACTCTCTTGTACATATTTTTTTTTTACTTTGTATCCCACCAGTCTGAAGGATTTTAACCTCCTTTTTGCTATTAATTGGGATGGATATAGTGTTTGGAATTTTTTTCCTTCCTGTGTCACAAAAGAACACCAGATGCCACAATCACAACCTTCCTTGGACATCATAGTCAGTTCACCACAGATGCTGGCTATGAATGCAGAGTGAAGCAGACCTTCCTTGCTTGTCCACAGTTTACTGTTGTGCCTGCTCTGACCCCAGCGTGGGCTCTCCACCCTGCTGCTGTCCCAGGGAACTGATGTACAGCAAATGGTGTAACCTGAACATGTTTATTCTGCCCTCTGGGAACTAATAACTAATGACACTGCTTTAGTTAGCAGCCATTTGCACATTGACTACTCTTTTTCTGCGTAAACATCTCCCAGATATAAAGTTTTCTGTGTTTCAGAGAAGTTTGACCAGCTCCCTGCTTGACCTGTAGCTTTTTGCAATTTTAGTGTCACTAAATGGTTTTTTTTCTGCAGTGCACTATCACATGCAGTGACACATCTAAAACAAAACAAGGTCCATCTGGTTTAATGTTTTATCACTCATCATGGCTCCAGATCTTTGCTCTGGGAAAACATCTGCAGTTCTGGAAATGGATAGTTAGGTTATTTCTGTCCTGCTAACTGGAAGAGGGCTGGAGTTACGAGGCACTGAGTGGCGCACAGCCGTGCAGCTTAAGCCAGCTTCCCTCTTAAGCAGAAGATCCTACCAAGTTGCAACCCACTAAGCTGTGTTTTTATCACATGAAACTAAGCATGTGTGCTGCATGGCCCAGGGCTCAACAGAGAGGGCTCCTCCAAGCAGGTCAAACAGGGCTGGCATGAGAGCTAAAATAAACTCGTGTAGGCAGCAAAGGTCCAGGACTGAGCCTCTGCCTTTTTTTTTTTTCCTTTAAATCTATCACTGTCAATAGAGAATAATAAATTAGAAAATATTCTGGTAGCACAAAGTATTTTTAATTTGTTTACTATTTCCTGAAAGCAACTGTTGAATTTACTGCTTGTTGTCACCTGTAAATGTGTAATTGAATTACTATTTATGTAAATCTGCATTTTTGTCTCAAATCTAACAGACCTATCATACCACTATGTAAAAGGAGAGAATTTTATTTAAACCTCATTAGTCTTATTGTATATATAAAAAGTAGTATTATGATTACTATTTTTTCACTCACAAATGCATTGCACTGCAGTCCACCATTTGGCTTCCTGTTGCATCTTATTCTATTCTTGCTTTGTTATCTGGCTAAATTTTTTTTTAATTTGGCTTAAAATAACATTTAAAAAACAATTTTTCCCAAAATATGAGCCAATTAGAAATGCCCCATGATTTATTTGAAAATATCTAAACAAATTTCCTCAGTTTTGCTCTTGTCCTCTGGTATATGCCATCTGCACACTTGCAGAATTTTGCTGATGTGTGAGATAGTGAAACAAAGCAGCTCACATAAAAAAGATAATTGAGAACTCTATTGGCCCAGCTGTGCTGTGAGACTTGCTGAATGTGAAAAATTCCTCCAAAATACATAAATTGCTTGTTACAATTCATTCAGTTTTATTAATCCTGGTTAATACTGCACTGGTAAGAAAGGGCTGAGCTTCCCACTTTTAAATCAGTGGATATTTTCATGCTGACATCAATAGCATTATCATAAATAGTTTTATAAGAGACAGTTTCTTTTTAAGCCTTTTTTAGATGGTCACTATTTTAATATGTGCTATATATATTTAATATTTGCCACTGTGCAGGAGCAACTGCTTTAATACGAAGCAACAATGCAAATAATCTTTCTTCTATTATATCTATTTCAAATACAGCATCTACAGTGTACGTATAACTGAGGATAATACAGCCCTGAGAATAATATTTGCTCATCAGTGACATACCTTATTTTTGTACCTATTGTGAATAATGTACCTGTCATGAATAAAGATTATTAACCTGTTTGCGCATTTTTGCGCCTGTGTTAAAAGGATGACACCAAATGTCTCTGACAACATCTACCACAAATGAATATGTGGTGGAAATGTCTTTGCTCACAAAACATCCAGAATGACCCATCTTTTGTCAGCATCCCAGCCAGGAACAGGCCAGCAATAGGCACAAGGGCTTCTAGTTGCTCCATGCCAAGTTTTGAGGCTATAATCTAGTGAGGGAGAAGTAATAGGACACACCTGACTTGCCAGAGATATTCACACTTTCATATCTAAAGCACTTACATTGTGTAAAATAAGACACAGGCAGAAATTCTGCCTTAGTGGTAAGGAGGCTTTTTTGGTTCTACTTGTGTTGTTTTTGCCAGGTATTGATGATGCTTACAAAACTGAAAGGAGGCTCCAGTCGGCATCCGCTGCTCCTCTTGCGAGCCAAATGCCTGGGAGTGCAGATGGCCTTTATGACCATTATGGGCTGGAGACACATTCAATGAAAAGTAATTTAAGTTCTTACAGAAAAAGTATACGAATGTGGGTTTGTTCCCAACACGAGACAGTCTGAATCAACAATGGGAATGGGCCAGTTACCAAAGAGTCTGCTGGAGCAAGTTCCCACTGCCAGGGCAGGATCTCCTCTCCCTCTTGGCCATTAGAGGGAGGAAAAAATAACAGACTATAAGAGCCACTAAAATAAGGACCAACACCAAGAATGTACCGTGGGTTTAATACCAGCTCCTCCTCTCAAAGTAATTACAGTTGATGTTGCCCAATGGTTACCGATGAACTATCTTTCATCATTGGCTTTTGTTTGGAGTCAGTAGTTTGGGTTGAACATCAAGACCAGCACACCCTGGTTGGCTTCTCACAGAGAGTAAAACAGGACTGAAGGTGACAGAGAGTGTCATGCTGCTTCGGCCATGGAGGCAGGCAGCCGAGTTTGGGCTAGACCAAAGCCCTTCCTATGTGTTCATTTCACATTATATAACCTTTATCCAAAAGTTCACCACAGTATTAATATTAAAGTGAGAAAAGACCTAGCTAACTGAAATACTGGTTATTTCTCATATTATCAACTCCTGCGTACTCGGAAATGTGGTATTTGCTAAAAATTTATTGGTAAACTTAGAAGTTTTCTTTGAATTTCATGATGTGACCTAGATTTAGGTGATGCAAGAAACCCTTGCAATACCGTTTTCACCTAACTCATTCCTACTTATGTGCAAAGGAGATGACACATAACCATCCCTATGGCTCCCCCATACTCATGTTTGTAGGGCATTAATTTTTCTTAAGAGGGAAATTAACTCAGTACATGCCTCTGAAGTCTCAAATTCTGCATCACTCCTAAATTTCAGTGCTGCATGTTTTGGTGTTTCTTCTGCTATGGAAGTGAGATGTTTGTTGGAGGTCTGGCTCATCACTCCGAAGCCACTGATGTGATGGATGTCATCATGTGTATCTTTCAATGTAGAGGAATCTCCATTTTAATTACAGCAGTGCTTCCTTGGTTAAACAATACAAGCTTTTCTGTCTAGTATTATTCCTCTTGTTCATCTGTTTGAATGTGACAATGGGCACTGCTCTCAGGTATTTAGAGTGTTTAAGGCAGAACCATATTTAATGCAGTGAAAAATTTGGAAAAGTAGCGGGAAACCACATGGAGATCTCTGCAAATGGTCATCAGCAGATAGGACAAGCTCATGCAAGTTTTGATGCCTTTGCTAGAGTTCTGATGTGCTCTGCTAGAATCACAGCAAAATATGCGTCCTTGAAAGAAAAGACAGATGGTGAGGGTGAGTCTTCTACGTGGAAATGATCTGTGCTTTTCTGGAAGCAGTTTTTCGCTTAAATGCTATTTTGGACATGGTTAGAACTGCCCCCATCTGGGCAACCTCCGAATCCAGGTAGAGATGTAAAGAGAAAGCATGCCAGTGCTCTTTGCCCCAGAGATAATAGGCCAACTGCTGTGCTAACATCAAGCCACAAAAAAGTCCAAGCTCTGTATGAAACAGTGGTTTTGCTCAGTGTTTAGAGGGCTTAAATATTCAGCCATGAAGTAGAGAGACCAGAAAAGCAAGGAAATATTTTCCTCCCTCATTGCATATTGTTTATGTGAAAAGGAAAAAAATTGGCATCTGTGCCCTCCCCACACCACACCATGTTTCTCCCAGGTTGTTCCCATGCCAGCAGTGCCAGTCACTATTTATGCTCAAGCTTTTCAACCACAGGGCTACCCAGCTGTGCCTTCAGTGGTGAAAAGTGGTCTTTAACTGGCCTTCAGATGAGTGTCCTTTGCAGGGATCAACAGAAGATCTCTCAGGCGTTTTTTATCATTGGGGCTAAATCTAGGATATCAAGTACCTCTTTTTTTTTTTTTTTTTTTGTCCTGAGCTTTCTCAATTAGGCAATATTGCTAAGTCTTCAGGGGGACAGGTTAAAAGGAGCAGTGATCCAAGGTGACAATCCAACTCACTATTCGTGAAGAAAAGATTCCTGGATTTTACAATGCTGAGTTCAGTGGGTGCAGGCTACCTGTGAAACTAGGTCACATCTTCAAGCTGTAACTTAAACTAGGTCATACTTTCTGACTAGTGAAGAGGGGGAGTATGAGTTTCAAAAGCTCGTAAATTATCATTTCCTGGAAAAGACCCAATGTGATGAAGTGCTATCCAAAAATCAACCAAGCCAGCTTGACACATAAGAGGAAGTTCATAAAACATCACTTTATCTTCCTCTGCTTCATGAAAATGGAAATGTATTTCCTTTTCAAAATAATTGGTGGTGCAAACATTGATGCTGCTTGTGGTTTTAGCTGAGTAATTTAAAGTTTTCTGAGCAGGAACATTCAACACAGAATTTTCTGGTTCCATTCCTATAAATTGCATAAGTAAGGGGGAGGCTTGCTCTGGCAAGTTTCAAAGTCACCTGGGTTTGCAGGGGCCAGAGGAGAAATTTAGAGCTTTCTAAATTCACCAATGAAACATTATGACATTAATAATACTCACAATACCATGCAAAGTAGGTAGCTCTTGGAAATCATACATGAAAACTAGAATACTCAGTGGGTTCTTTAGACCCACCAATGGAAGAAGCAGCCTGTGATGCTCCCCATGACTGTGGAATCAATTGACCAAAACTAACTCTTCTGACAATTTGACATATCTGTGCTGATTCTTGCAAGCATTGATTTCTGCACAAGAAAGGGTTGATATCTGCAGGTTCTTCTTAACATTCCCAGTGAGTCCTAACTCAATGTCATAGCAAACAGTAACAGACAGTATTTAGGATCATAAATAATGCACTTGGCCAAAAGTATCTGAATACAGAGTAACAACTGCAGTGACTGATCTGGCTGAGATTTTTGAAGCTGAACTCAAGGGTTTAGCTACTAATTTTCCAGAGAGCTGAGCACTGAAATTTTCACTGTCCTAGAAAAACCCAATCCTCTGAATTTTCTGTGTTGTTTGCTGTGTGGAATGAGAAGTGTCCATACTACAAGGACTATAGGGAAGAGCAATGCTGGCATGGCTGTTGAGAAGAGATAAAAGAGAGCCATATTTTCCCCAAATAGGACCTTAGTCCAGCCCCACTCTGGTGGGGAAAGACTCCACTTGAGTCTAATCCTTGCTGACATGCATGACAGCGTGTCTCTCCTCTGCTCAGGGGAAGCCCTGCAGCCAGCAGGCTTGAGAATGCACGCTAGGGACTTTTGCTGCCTTCATTTTCTCTCCTTGTGTTGACTGCTTGCTCACATCCTCCTCCTTGTGGCATCTCTGCCGCCCACCTCTGCTCAGCTCGAGGCCCTCCTCTCCTCCATACCCCTTCCCCCATACTCCCATACTCCCTCTCCCCCTTTCTTAGCTTGCTGTCCCACAGCAACCCTTTTGCCACCCTTCAGAAGCCCTGCTGTGCTCCATTTGGCACTGAAAGACTTTGCCACATTGACTTATTTTTTTGGTTTGCATCTACTGTGAGTCCTACCTGTCTCCACCAATGTCCAGAGACTGCTTTCTGGTGCCTGTGTAACCCCTAGTCTGATGAGCTCCTTGGTTAATCCTTTGGCTTTGCTGTAATAATTGTGATCAAAGCTAACTATGTTTTACATGGAGCTGAAATAACTTGTCCCAGTGGGTCAGTCAATGGAACTAGTGGAGTTTTTCTGACCCTTATTTGTACACACTGGAAAGCTTTCCCTCTCTGCAGCGCATACAGGACAGCGCACATCCCTCCAAGGGAGGTGGGGGTTATTTATCTTCCTCTCTTCTTCCCCAGCATTAGTGCACGGATTAAGATGACTGAAACTTGCATCCCGTCAGGGTCCTTCTATCTCTTGTGATTAAGGAGATGTTAGCCCAGCTTCTCCAGTGACTGTCCCTGGAAAGACCTCTCTTCCTTCTCTTGTTTTGTGTCTAAAATCTAAATACTCTAAGATCAAAGCAGACTTCTATTTCTGATCAGTCTTCTCCTCACCCCAAAACACCAAGATCCCCAAATGAGATGTACCATAAAGGGACCAGATTTAGAGACCTTTTAGGGACACATCTCATTAGCAGCTTCTTCTTAGCAAGCAAGGGGTAGATATTGAGGTATTTGCAATTTCTGATTTGGCCTCAGTTGCAGAGCCAAAGGAAGTAACTGCATTAACCAGGATCTGTGCTGCTTATCGCACTCTGAGCCAGCATCGACAACGCTAAAACTGCACCAGAAATCAGCCACTGGCAGACTGGAGTGGTGTAACACAGCAAGGCAGCTGCACTACCTAGAATTTCCTCTTCATCTGAACTACATCATAAAAAATCTGAAGCAGGAAATGGGTTATCTGGTAAAATTTCAGATGATGCTGTTATCTGGTATAACCTCAGCACATGCTAGAATTCATCACCTGCCTTCTAGTCCTGGAAATCAGTTCAATTGTGTCAAGCTGTTATTCATTTAATTTCTCCTAGTAAAGGTGCAGACGTTCATACTCAGCAATACTTTGTTATCTGTGGGTTACTTCTCCAAAATGCCACTTTCACCTAGGAGCTGAAATTCTCAAAATGCCAATGCAAATTAGGCAGTAGGGTTATGATGAAATACATACATATATATATATATTTATGTTCTTAAATGTTTTCTAGATATACATTCACAAATGAAAATTCTCACTTCTAAACTAACTGTTATTTTTGTTTCCCTGGAACATCAGCAGCATGAATGGCTCCAAGAAAATTATTGCACTGGCCAATAAAACACATCCCTAATAAATGTTTAAGCATTATGATGTCAGAGAAACACTACCATTAACTGTCTAGATAAAATGGACTGCCACTAGTAGGGCACAATGGTCCTTAGCCTTTGAAGTGCCAGCCACGTGAGGATTAGGTTTCTGAGACATTCTAAAATCCCACTTTAAATCTTTATACCACCACAGACCTGTTGGCTCCTGGTGGGTACAGCTTTCAGTATCAGTGGCAAATCCCAGATTTCTGGGGTCACCCTACAGATGCCTTCCAGGAGCAGCTGCACAAGTTGTCAAGAGCAGGGGAAAACAGGCTACAGGTGTGCTCCATGAAGATGAGAGCCCAGAGGGAGACATCACCTCTCCCAGCATCAAACGGAGTAAGGAGGGCTCAGAAGATGATGTGAGTTCCCCCTGGTCAGCAGATCTGTCTTTGAGTGGTCTGAAGCGAGCTCCTGGTCTGTGCCAAAGGATATGGCTGTGCTACTAAATAAAACAGGGGCAGGACCAAAGTTTGAGCACAGGCTCCTGTGCTTTGTGTGCTGTCTGGCTGTGGCTCTGCTGTTTGCTGCTGCAGCCCTGCTCTGCACAGGGCAGAGCTGTCTGCAGGATGGCCTGGAGCTCACCTGTGGGCTCGGCCTCACACTCATCCCTGGAACTCTGCTCTGTACCAACGTGGCCTGAAGGACTCAGCAGAAGGAACTTGTGGTCATCCTGGCCTGGAAACTGATGGTTCCTCAGAAGGAAAGCCTTTGGATTAAAAAAAAACCAAAAACCAAACATAAACCAACAAAACATGGAAGGTGGAAATTACAAAAGAGATGTCAAGAATCAAAGCAACCTCACAGGGAAGGTTTCTGGCTGCTCATCTGAAGGCTCTTGTTAGTGGGTGTCAGGTGAAATCAGCTGGCAGTTTCCATGCTGCTTGGGGGTCGGAGGAGCAAGGACATGTCCCCATAGCTCTGCCAGCTGTAGTAGGGGCTGCCTACCCTTCCCTCCTGCCCTGTGGATGGAGATGTGCTGAGCATGATCCAGCAAGGCAGAAGGATGAAGAACTTAGCTTTCCTTGCTGGGCATGTAAAGAAGGAAGAAGAGCCAACTGGAAACCAAAGGAGATGAAGTGGCCTTTAGCTTCCCCCTTGGCAGGTTTTGGTAGATTGGATGTTTTGCCACCGTGAAACACAGCTGAAAGAGTTTTCCAAGTCAGCAGCTGGGCTGTGTCTGCTCAATTTGCTTGACAGAAAATCAAAACATTTTTGAATAAAATTGAAATTGAAAATTTTCTCATGCAAAATTGCCCTTTTTTCTCCTTGTGAGGACAATATTATTTTCCCATTGAAATAATTTCATCCGCCTCTGTGTTGGTGCAAGGCTGACATAATAAACTGTGAAGGAAGAACTCTGTGTGGGGTGGATCTCTCGAGGATGTGTAAGTCCAGAGAGTCATGACTATTCAAGTTCTTTTGCTCCTTTTTGCCTTTCACACCATACTTCCCTCTGTCATGTTCTCACAATGTCTTTATCTTCTTTCCTGACAGCCTGTCTGATCCCCCCATTCCCTTCATCCCCTTTTGACATCTGAGCTTGGCATTTCCCTGTTCAAGCAGGCTGGCTCCTCGTGCTGTATCGAGGCCGTGTGCTCTGTTCTGCCCATTGGGGTGGACTATTATTGTGCTCCAAAGTGGTTTTTCACAGCCAGCTCTCCTGGGATCTCTGAACAACCTCCCACAACCTCCTGCCTACTGCTGCCCTGAAAAAAATAAAAGTTGTTGTTCACTCTCCTTCCATTCATAATAAATTTTTGCAGCATTTGCCTTCCACACTTCCCTAAGGGTCATAGGCTCTACCAGCTCATGGTCCCAACAGCCAAGGGTGCTCTCAGTTATGACATCTTTGGTTAGTCATTCACTGTCCACAAGCAGCTGAACTGGCTGAACACCTCCCTAGATGTTCTGCCTGTTAAAATTGCTCTCAGCACATCCTAGGAATCTCCTGGCTTGCCTGAGCCCCACAGCAGATGCTGGAGTGGGTAAACCCCACCTTGAGAACCAGAGCTTGAGACAAGAGAATTCATCCCATTGTTTGAAGAAGGCACCACCTCTTCTTTGATTCTTGACATTTCTTTTGTAACTTCCAATCTGTAATAGATGCCTAAGGTAGCATCCCCCTGGCTGACCCTGGGCCTTCAACATTACAATAATGTAGAAAATAACACCTTGAAAATGTTGGTGGTGTTTGGCATGGTTTCCATGCCAGAAAGTGCCAAACAATGTATTCTTGTCACCAGAAAGCAACTAGATACAACATTTAGTATTGATAACCAATTCAAATAAAAGTCTGCACACAGTAACAATCCATGAAAGCCACTGAAGAGTCTGCAGATGAGAAAGAAAATGATTTGTTCTTGAGCATACACCAGTTCCAATGAAATTTTGATTCCATTGACTACAAACTCGTCAGGTTGGCAAACACACAAACCCTGAATGTAATCAGGCCTTTTACTGTTTGCAAAGCAGTAAATGATATGCTTGGTAAGCAGAGTAGGCAGATCTGTGTGCTGATCTCTCTGCAATGTGCAATGTGTGCCATGCACAACTGGACTGTGGCCACTGCTGCCAAACTCCTCTAAGAGAGGAGAGACCATAGCATATTAATTTACAGACATAAAGAGAGCATATCAGACCTCAAACTTTCTGTATCCTTGGGAAAATATTAAAGAATTCAGCATCTGATGATAGTAATAAGAAAAATGTAGAGCAGAACAATGTTAGCTGGAGAAAGCTGATCTGAAAAGAGAATCATCACCCAGAATATAGCTAAGGTAAAGAAACAGAGTGGGAATCTGGAGATCTCCAAATTAAATGGGTTTGTTTTGGACCCCTGTCCAATTAATGGTGCTTTATAGTCTGATTCTCCTTTCCCTGAGATATCACTTTCTGTGTGGGTCTTCCCTAGAGAGATGTTAAGGAGTAGTACCTTTATCTGGAAATGTAAGAGTAAACTGCCTTCCCACCACGCAGCTGTGCAGGAGAAAGAAAGGAGAGAACACAGAGACAGGAGATGCACAGGAATGTGTCTGTCAAAGAAACCTCGGTGTTGTACAGCTGAACCTCAGAGACAATGAACTCCTGTTAATTTCTGAAGCTCTAAGAGCCTAAACATCTTTAAAAACCTGTGCAAAAAAAAGAAATTATTTTGTTCCCAACTTCAGCCTGAGCTCAGGCGTTGTCTGCCTGTCTGTATTCTTCAGTTCCTGAGTGCAACAGTAATGGCTTCAGGTGTCAGCACTTCTTCTATCTCTGAATATTCCACCTTACTGTCCTTGCTTACTCTGGTGGATCCAGGACTGCAGTGTCTGCACAACACTCTAGGATTTACTGCCATGTCTCCAAGGAGCTCAGGGGAGGAGCTGTAAGGACCTTCTGATCTCATAGTCTACTGAAGTCGTGCAGAATTACTGAATAATAAGCCTTGAGAGGTTATGTTAATCATGACTAAACACAGCTGTGATCATTCAGGTACAAATTATTATTTAACATTTACCTGGAAGCAGATTGACTGGTGTCCTGTCTCCTTATTCAGTCCCTTGTTGGCCAGAGTGATCCTGCATGTTTCAAGAACTGCCTAATCCCTTGTTATGCTGCTGGGAGTTGATTGCTTGCTTACAGCCAGCCATGATGCATAATGGTGATGACTGTAATGCACAAATATCACTGGTAAGGGCAGCACTTTTCTGTCATCCTGTAATTAGTCCTTAACCTTGTAAAACTTTTTGTATGGGTATCTTTTTAGAAAAGTGTGATCGAACATCCAATCTTCTTTCAAGGTTGGATCAGATTCTCAGAGGAGTTTTGAGCACCCAACCCTTAGCCAAATGGGCATATAACTACACCTAAAAACATATGAAATTTGTTGTGGCATTCAGAAAATGTTAAGGCAGTGCCTGAGACACAGAGGTGATGGTGTTTATGGTTTGGAAGGCTTGTTCTGATGGGGTTGGAGCTCATTTTAGGCTCTCCTTCTCCTCACAGCAATGTTTTGAAATAATTAATCCCAGTAGTGGTGGAAGTGTGGATCACATTGGGAAAGCCTGTATCCATCAGGGGGAAGGTTATTTATGCAGATTCCACTAGAAAACTGTCCTGGAAGTTTGCAGTCTGATATTGCATGTAATACATTTGGATGTCATGTTGGTAAAATATGAAGCTTTTCCCCCTTCCAGAAATGAACACACTGCATTTCTACCTTACTCTCACTTTCCGTGTGTTTCAAAACACAAAAATTCACAAGAAATATTCAGCCATCCATCTGTCTTGATAGGATTTACATCCAGCAGGGAGATGGCACAGGCAGTCTCAGAAACAGGCATTGTTCTGCACCTCATGCTGCTGGAGCCTGGCAGGCCACAGCAGAGAAGTGATCAGCTGCAGGAACCTGGATGGAGAATTTCAGGCTTTGAGTCATCACCTCTCAAGAGACCACAAAGCTGATACCCTGAAATCACCTGCCACAGGGATAGGTGTGCATGCACACTCCTGTACAACATTTGTACCTTACTTGTATCTGGAGTGTAACATATGTGGAGTTTAAGCGGTGCCCAAAAGATGGCACTGTTTATTTGTGCTTTTTTCATTCTTAATTGCATACCCTCTTCTAGACTGGCATATCATCTGACAAAATTAAGACAGGACTTATGTACTCTACAGAGAGAAGCAGTACAAATCAAACTATTGCTGCAGCATGGCCTTTCCTATAACCTTTAGTGTGCAATATTTTAATGGAAATGGGCATATTGATGCTGTGTAGAACTGTAACTACAAAGCAGTTGCCCTTTTATTTCCATCTAGCATTTTCACCGTAGATGTTTCAAACTCATACGTTTTACTTAATGCCTGGTGAATGAAGAATGTGCTTCAGTCATTTCAAAAGATAAACAATTATTGACAAGAGGTGGATCAGAACCACAGTGGTGCCTTGAAGGTCCCTGAAAGTTAGCCTATACATCTCTGCCTGTGCAGTAATCCTTATCTGTATGCACTGAAAAAACCCCAATGAATGCCAAATAGCATGACAGCCAAATTACAGTGAATCAGTTGCCCACATTTCTGTGGAAACAGCTAAATCCCAAGTCCTACCTTAACAGCTTGCTGCAGCCACAGAACAAGAGCAAATGTGGAAATACAGTTTACCTTGCAGCAATGAATTTAATGAAAGGTTTGCTGGTAATCATAGCAAATGACAACATTAATCCCCATATCAGCTGTCAGGTTTCTGCAGGCCTTTAAAACTAGAAGGTGTGCCAAACAAGCTGTAATAACAAAACTAGTATTAATAATACCTATGATAATGCCTTATTTTATTAAATCAAATGCAATCTCAGCATGGAAGTCACTTCACCTAGAGCTGACATCCAGCCATTTTCAAGGTAACAAACTTCAGGTGTCAGAGTACCTGACACATGCCTGTGATGGCTTTTGACACCACATTTCCCCAATCCAGTTTAATCCAACTCAATCCAATCCAATCCAGCTCAATCCAATCCAATCCAATCCAATCCAATCCAATCCAATCCAATCCAATCCATGTTACTTGTGGCTGCTGTATGAAAGCAGAGGGTACCAACCAGTGATGGCCCAAGAAGAATAACTCCATTGTCTCCATCCCTTGCCAGAGCCTCCCTGAGGCCTGGTACCTCCTGCAGTGGATATAGCTGCTCAGTGGAGATACAGACAGAGAAAATCTGCCTTGCTGCTGCTCTCCAGGCTGCAGAGCACCAGCCCAGGAGTCAGCTGAACAAATACCCCTCAGACATAAATCTTGAGGCTTGACATGTTTGAGTGGGTCATACCTACAGCTGCATAAACATTTTCTGGTCTCTCAGACTTCCATGGAGTTTCAATGGGGAGCAACCTCCCTGTCCAAAATATATTTCTTCATCATCTGTGTCCTCTTCTGGACTCTCCTGCCCGTGATATTTCCTGCTTGCCCTTGCTTTTGACTCCACACTTGCTCAATGCTATGTGTATGTGGATTTTAAAGAAGTGTAGTGGGCTCAGATGTGCAGACCTAAGACACTTGGCTGCTTAAAACCAGCCTCCTCTGAAGCAGTGTGTGAGCAGAGAGATGGCTTGTGCTCTGGGGATTGCCTCATTCGATGGGCCTTGCTTTCCAGGGTCAGGAGCCCATCAGGCTGTGTGGGAAGTAGAAGATGAAAGGCAGGAAACAGAGGCAGGTTATCTTAAACTCCACCTCTCTTTTGACTGGAGGGCTTGTGAGCAGTTCTGAGACAAGCACACTGCCTGAGTAAAGCTTGCTTCTGAGTCCCTCCTCAGCATGAAGAAATTTGAGGCCGTGATTCCTCAGGAAGAGTCCTGTCCATCAAGAAAGGCAATGGATGCAACTAATCTGCTGAAAAGCCTTTAAAAAAGGAGATATTCAAGCCTCAGGGTTTTAGCTCTCATCCACAGTGAACTGTGAGCTCACTCTGGCAGCTCAAGGAGCCCCAAAACACCAAACCCTGTGTCCTATAAGCCATGTCAGAAAACAGAAGATACAAGTCTGATTATTCAGGCTTTAGTTCCAAGGGTCCTTGGATCGCATGCGTTTGGTTTTGGGCATCTGTTTTCTTTTGCTTGCTTGTTTTAACCAGGTTTTTCTAACCAGATGTTCCTGGTCTGTCCCACAATGCTTACGACCATTGAGGGGGTGCCTGGCTTTTTCAAAGAGCTGTCAATGCTTTGTTATTTATACTTTCAAATTAAATACAGAGATGATGCCAAAAGAGTTGAACTTTGGGTTACATCAGGATGCTGATGTAACCTATGCTGATGTAACTGCCTACAATCATGGGGGGCAAAATTTGTGCTCGTAATGATGACCATTGTTTTTGAGAATCTACTTCCATATAGAGTTACAATAAAAATGATGTATTAGCTAATTTATTCTCGTGTTGAGATCATTTGCCATTCAGGAAAAACAGGTTCCTTTTTGGGAGGTAGTGGGGATGGGTATTTTTTGTTTCAATGACAGTTTCAAGAATCATATGGGTACTGGCAATATAACCTAAAACTTTTTTTTTTCTTTTTTTATTTCATTTTTTGCTCCTTTTATCGTCACTGCAACAATAAGGCATCGGAACTCATAATTTAGCTAGCAATTTTCATGATATTGCAAGAGGTAGATACAGCTTGCTGTTCAGCTGTCTGGGCTCTGCAGAACCAAAAACAGTAAGCATTTTGATTGGGTCAGTAATTCGAGCTGATAGACCTTGGGAAGGTAAGTACGGGCAAATTTTCACGGCAACGCGCGGACCTGGAGCCGCAGAATTCAGCACTAGTGGGAAGTGAATGTCAGTACTGAAAACTCCAGCCACAGACGGCAGATCCGTGCAGCAGCAGAGCGGGGGCATTTTAAAGTCACCCAAATCACCGCTATTTAAGGAGGTGTTTTTCTTGGAATGATTGTTTCAAGGGTTGGTGTAGCTAGGCAGCTATGAGCTGACTGTGTACACAGCAGGATATGTAAAGGTGGCTCTGGCACTGCTCCCATCCCTGTGCCTGCAAGGGGGTGAATTTCCCTACCCAGAGGCAGCTTCCCCAAGGCAGACCTGGGAGCTCAGTATGGGGAAGACTTGTGGAGGTGGCTGATTTTGGAGCTAGATACATGCACGGGCAGACTGGCTTGCTGGTGGTGGGTAGCAGCAGAGGAAAAACAAGAAGGGATATTTGCTTCGGGAAATGCAAGCCCCAGGAACTGGCACCTGCCTGCTCCTGCCCCTGCAGCATGGCTTCCTCAGCTCTCCCAACTGCTGCCTTGTCCTCTTGGAGTCTCCTCTTGTCACCCCGAAGCCTGGAGCTGGAAGCAGGGCTCAGACAGTGGTGGTGTGTCTTTGACCTTGCTGTTTCATGACAAGGGGCCTTGATTCTTGTTCAAACACCCCCCACTGAGAAGCACTGTTGCTTGACAGGCTAAATTATATTTAAACACAGATTCTCAGCTGGTCTCTTTTCTTAACTCAAGTGACAAAGGCACACAGTGCAAATAGCTTGATATATTAGCTGAATCTAAGCTTAAATCTTGTCACAGGCATTGCCAAGCCTGAAAGGAAGGTTGTCTCACTCTGGGTTAGGTTTTGTACATAGGCTGGACACAGGAACAGGGCCAGCACACATGAATTTGAGGCAGGGCTGGTGTGTGGTTTGCCACATGTAGTCAGTTTTTACTGGGCACTGCCTTCTTTTAGAGTATGTGCTTCAGTGACTCACCTTGTAAATCAGCTGTGGTCATAAATGCTTCCTGATGAAATCCATCTTTTTATGGGTTACCACGCCATAGGGGCGTATAAGGTGCCCTCTGTCCAATCCATGCTTCATTTTCAGACAAGTCTTCTCTCTGTGTCATTCTTTTGAGAGTGTCTTTCTCCTCTCATACCAGATACTAAAAGGATTGTTCTATGTCATATCTACCCTCTCCAAATAAACAGTGGTACTCACAGGACTGCCCAGCTCCCATTCCATTCCCTCCTGCAAGCACTGCCTCTCAGTGAAAGGGAGAGCAAGGTGCAAGACCTGTGCTGAGACCTCCACCAATGGCCCAGGGGCTGTCTGGCAGTAAGAAGTTACAAAACTCTCTCACCTGACTCCATCCCTGTTGAGGAAATTAATCTCATGAAAATGCATCCAATTTTCACACACCAGGGCATCAGGGATCCAAAAATTGCTGCTAAATCTGGATTACAAAGAAAAAGAAAAAGAAGAAGAAAAAAGAAGAGGTGTTAGGCTGTCTTCTCTCTCTCTGCTATTTAACTACTATTTAACACTTTAATCCTCCTGAGGCTTTTTTTTTTCTTTTTACTATAATTCTTTAATATGGTCTGCACTGTTTATAGTCATTCTCTTTTCTCACAGTTTTAGGCTACCACTTAAGCTGCTTTTTTTACCTTAATTACCTGGTTAACTGTAATCTGTCAGGAACCATAGACACATGAGAGAGCAAGCCCTTATTATGAGGCTGTCTTCTTGTCCAGGAAAAGCTACTCACAGCAGTCTGTTACTGCCTAAGTCAAGAAACTTCTACTATTTCCTTTCAGATATTAGGCTGCAATAGAATGGAAGTCAGTGTCAAGAAAATTTTCTCTGAAAATTTGCAATATTGGTGTTTTGCATCTTCAATGCATTTACAATTGGCAAGTAGTCCCAGCTGCTTGGCCTGTGTGGTTCTGCTCCTAGACCTGGAAGCAATCCTCATCTCCAGTAAGCACTTACGTGATCTTGTATCATCTCTTAGCTGAACAGCGGAGATAAATTTATCCAGAAAGGAACAGATCAGACCCTTGGCCTGGAGGCCTGGAGACAGAGGGGAGAGCTAAGAGCAGTCAGCAGAATGGTGGTGAGTCTGCTAAGTGAATCCTCTGGCTCAGGTTGTAATAATTGGGTCTGCTCCTCTTAGGTGATAAAGTCTCTGATTTGTGAGAGCTTTGGTGAATATTCACTGCAGTGATGTAAGGAGGAAGAATCCCAGCACATGCCAGCATAAGACACTATGTTCAGCATCTGCTGAGAGAGCTATTATTTGTTCTTTTGTTTATTGGCTTTCTTTAAATGATGCTTTGGGTAGTCTTCATGGGATGCAGCTGTGCCTATCATTGCAGAGTCATGGGCAGGAGTAGGCAGTGCTTTTCTGCAAAAACAACAGAAATGAGCCTAATACCACAAAATACCTCCTAGAGCAAATAACTCACAGAAATTTCCATTCCAGAATAATATTTTGAAGTAACTGGAGATCATTTCCTATAATATTCATCACCTTTTCTGGTGCTCAGAATGACTCAGAACCAGCTGCAAGGCTTCTGTGGTACTGCAAATACTTGAAAATGTATCTTTTGCACGAGCAGGCACTACAAAGTCAGAAAATGACTTGTACACTCTCAGCATCTCTTTCTGTGATCCAGCCCTCACTGCTCAGAAGCTATTCGTTTCGAAAGGCTCAATGTTTGACAGTCCAGAACATGTAGGGCTTCTGTTGATGCGTTGTTGATGTTGTCTCTAACATCCATGCCCACATCCAGAAAGACACTCAGGTACTTCAAATGCCAGACAGGTCTAAGTGAGGTGTGAGCAATGTGCCTAACCCCTCCTCAGAAGTGGAGACTCCAGTGCTTGCACTTTTGCCTGGCTTTGGCAGTCCTGCTTGTATCTGTTTTCAGAGCTGCTACATTTTGAGCTGAGTGTGGGATTAGTCTGAAGTTCCTGTGGGATCCACAAAGGTTTTCTAGGCTTGAACTCCCAAGCAGTCAGGTTTGGTATATTTGTTATTACCACCCTTAACTCACACTGGGGGACTGGTTTCCATTTAAAGCAGGGAAACCACTGCTACGTCTTCATTTATTGAGCTCACAGGATGGTGAGCCATCAAAGAAGCTTTTGTTCAGAGAAAAGGGAACGTGACATCCACCTTCTGTAACTGACTGAGGTGGTAAAATCATGTTTCTGGTGTCTTCATCTAAAATGGAGTTGTAAATTCTTCTCCCACAATCCAGGGTACTATGAGAAGTTTTGTGTTTGGAGCAAAACAGGAGAAAGATGAAATCTGGATCATTTTGAAACTGAAACTAAAAGAATTGTGAGACTTGAGAGATCCCTTGCAAAATCACCTTATAATAAGGGCATTCACTGGCAAGTGCTTCTTCCCTCATTCCCAAAATAGCTAATGTATTTTTATTGTAAGAGTATGTAACATAAAATTAATGCTCAGGAACATGGCTATTCCCTCAGCAAGTGAACTCTGTGGACATTAGGCTTTAAAGTTTTTTCCATTTTATGAATCTCCCATTCCTTTCTGGATGATGATTGAGTTTCCAGAAGGGAAAGAGCAATGTTGCCAGTGTGGTGGTTATGGGCTCCCCCTGCAGCGGGTGTGAGCTGCTGTTGCGTGCAATCCCCTGGTCTGCAATCCCCTTGGTGAACTCTATGATGTTTCAGGCACACTTTCACGTGCAATGAAGTGTGGCACAGAGGCTGATGGGGCAACAGCTGGTCCCAGCACAGTGCTGTGCCTGGCTGAGAGGGAGGACTTCTCTGCTCAGGAGCAGCAGCTACGAATGCATGATGTTAATGCACTAGGTCTGCACTGCACCATCCATCCACGGCTGGTTTAGGGTCTTCCATGAGTCTACTTAGTAGCCAGCTGGTGCTGGGTGTCTCCTCTTCTGTTATCTTTGGTTAATGCACTACATTTTTGGCCTGTTCATTTGTAAATTCCTTAATTCATGTGAACTCCAGGGAGAAAAAAAAAAAAAAAAGGCAAAAAAAGGCGCTTCATTAGTCAATGTTTGTACAATGCCTTGAAAATATAAAATGGTGCACAAATGATGAGTGCTATTTAGTTCAGAGCTAATTTGTCAACCTTTTCTTTATTTCGGGAGCCTTTGGGTTTAGCTGTTCATTTGCTTAATTGCATCTCAAGCTTCCAGTTAAAAATGCTACACGCACAGCAGTTATACCATGCCTCAGGAAGAAAACATTAGAGATGATGTTACTGACTCACCAGCCACAATGCCTTCTCCACTCACATTCTGTATCCCTCTCTCCATTTTGCCCCCTGTCCTCAGTTCTTCCCACTATCTTCCACAGGTATACCTGATATAATCATTGTTGTCACAGATTTATATAATAATAATAATAATAATGCTTTCTTCTCTCACGTGACTTATTCCTCTACCTACTCGTTATGTGTCTCCTTGGTGCTTTTTTGTAATTATCTCTGCCACATCCTTGAATAAGCTTTTGCCTCATTTAGAGTGTGCTGTAAATGATATGGTTTTGATAAATTAAGCAATAATCAGAAAAAAAATTTCAATATTCTGCAGATTTCCATTAAGTTACAGTTATAGTGACACAATTTGCTGTGCTACAGTTCACACTGAGTTAGCCTTGTTTTCATTACAAACCTCATTATTTAGAGATTTATAACTCATCTATAGAAATTTGCCCTAGGGTGAAACTAGGGCAAATTTCTGAAACTGTTTTTAGCTCAAATGAACCTTTATAAAAAGTAGTTCAGTTTGTATTTTGTGCCTTTTTAAAGAAAATAATTCCGCCTGTTTTAAGGTTTTCGTTTTTTGTAACTAAAAATAGCCTCGATTTCAGAAATGTGCTGTTAGTTTTAGTAATAACAATAATTGATGTTAATAGAAATTCCACTTATGTAGAGAAGATAGGACTAAAGGGTGAAGACAAGAGTAAAATTGGGGTATTTACTCACAAGGGTGTATAACTCCTCCACATTTGGTAGGTGAATAAGATTAATTGTTCCTACTGCATTATGCTTCCCTCTGGAATGTTGCAGGAAACACTGAAGGCATCAAGGCATGGTGGTTCACACATTACTTGCTGTGATGGTTTCTCATAGCTTTTCCTGGAGATTTGGATCACTGTCTGCGCTAATTGGTGCCTTTGCCACTCTTCATTCCTTTAGTCTTATTTGGATAATTGAAAAGGAGGCAGAAGTTCTGAAACAGGAACAGCCAACTGTTAAGGAGTGATCAGGCTAAGAGTGTCTGGGCTGTTCTGGTAGGCAGCTTATAAACACAGAAACAGGCACAGTATGAAAATCAAGGCTATAAATGCCCGTGCAGAGTAAGAGTGATGCAAGTATATTTTTGGGATTGTGAACTAATTTATCAGTAGTCTGTTCTGTCTGGTATAGAGTAGCTGGTGCATGGGGATTTATAGACCTCCTTCATGCAGAGCTGTAAGAAATGGAGCTCTAGATCCTGATGTACTGAAGCAGTGACGAGATTGTGAGATCAAATATTAATATTCTTATTTAGTGCAGTTCGTTGAGACTGCAAATTCTTCTGAGTGCTCCAAGTCTCTTGGGAGAATTTGCTCATGTTTGGGGATCTGAATTGGAGCCAATTTAGAAAAGTCTGAGTTTTCATTCGGGCCTTCTCCTAGCCTCACCTATGTTACACCAAAAATAGTTCTGCAGTGTTTCATATTCGTTTGTTGACTGTAGTTTCAGAGCCTGCCATACTTGATATTATGTATGCAGCAGACTCAGAGCACGCTTGTTTGAGGACAGACATTCAGCCAATTTGAGCTCACAAATAAGAGTTTTGTGTTCCCACTTGGGTGGCTAAGGTCGTTTGCGCACAACAAAATTAGACCACTAATTACAGAGGCTATCTTAAAATTTGGTGAAAGGCACGTTTTCCCCAGGCAAAGAACTCACTGGGCTCTGTGAGTTTTCAACATTCAACCTGCAGGAGAAAGCTGATCCTACACAGTGTAAGGCCTTACTGCTTTTTTATATCAAGTATAAAATATAGGAGCTGCAGTTTTACCATCTATTGTACTCCCAGGCCTACAAGAACAAAAATAAAAAGACTTAACATCTTGCATAGATGCAGTGGCTAATCCTGAGGGCTGTGTCTTTGAGTTCCTAATACACTCTGGTCAGCTTTTTTGGGTCAGAATAGCTCAAAACCTAGCTTGTCAGCAGAAATTGAGGAGGAACTAGTTAGCTTAGCAAATAATGGGAATGTCTTTCCTCCATCTGTGTAGCAGATTAATGCTACCCAAGTGGAATGCACTTGGAGATTGTGAGGAGAAGTAATGCTTGAGATGGAAATTTCAGTAATGAAATTTTTAGAAATAGTAGTTCACCAGGAAGTTTCTTCTATGTACATGTGTGATATAAAAGAAACACTGATAGCATTGGGATATAAACTCGATTTCAGTGCTATATAAACAGTAGTAAAGCAGCTTTTTCTGAAACCAGGACAAGGAGTAGATTGCTTTTAAGTAGTGTTTGGGATTGATACTAGGGAAAAGAAATACTCAAATGAAAATTATTGATGCAATGAAGAGAAATTCAGATATTATTTTCTCTCTCAGCCTGTTTTTCAGGCAAAGTTAGAAGACAACATTCTCTGGGCAAGTGAACACTAACTGTGTATTTGGGGTTCAGTTTTCAAATGGGAATTTTCCATCTCTAACCATTCCCATTGAAGTTAATGCCTTTGTTTTACTGAATGCCATTGACTTAAGGGTAACACATCTGCTATGTTAAATTCTCTCACGAATACTGCTTTTCAGAGATGGAAATTCAGTCTTCTGAAGGTGTGTAGGAACATAATTCACTCTGATCACCTGCATTTTTCTGAGGATCCGGACTAGACCTACCAATCTGCACATGTAAATTATTAACTACAAATTTTGTGCCGCCTGAAACAAGGAAGCAATGTCTACCTGTTTTTAAGGATCGTTCCAAGGGAAGAAATGAAGTATCAATGTCTAAAGTAGGCAGATATAAGGAAGCTGTCTGAATATGGCTTCAATAGCCCAATTCCTGGGGCCATTTGAGGCCCACTGAACTCACAGGAAGAAAATGCTGGACATCAAAGCAACAAAAAGATAGCAAAGATAGAAAACAGCTGGGCTTCTTTCAATGTTATAATTTAGATTTGCTAGTTAATTTAATTAGAGGCATGCAACATTGAGCTATTTTTCAGAACTGGATCTGCGCTGTTTCAGTGAACATGTAGGGACTTGGGCAACTGCATTAGTAACATATCTGGCCTGTGGGCTTTGTAATGGAGTGACTCGGCTCTTGATCAGAAGAAAACAGGGAAGACTGTCATCTTTGTCATAGGAAGACAGCTTTGGAAAGGCAAACCTCTGCAAGGCAAACACTGTAATTAAGACAGATGCACAGCAGCCCCCTGTTTCTGCAGGCAGCAGCAAGGAGGGACCAAAGAATTCCTCCCAACACCCACATTTCTCGTGCAAAACAAATCAACAGAGCTTAGGAAGCAAGGTTCCTGATCAATCCTCTGCATGAGATGTCTGCCTCACACCAATCACGGGCCAGCTTTGTGCACAACTCAGCCTTAAAGCAGGGTGGCCTGCCTTGGCAGCCTGCTCCTCTCTGAGGTCTCACACTCACAGATGGAAAATAATTACAGTTGCAGAAGCTGCTACAAGTCTTGCTAATGTGTATAAATCCATCTGTGGATACGCTGTAATCTCCATATATACCAACAAAAGCTCGTGTGTGGGAATTTCCGTAGTTATGTTCCCAACAGCCTGTTTTTAGGAAGAAAAAATGAGAGTGTTGCAGAATCCCTGAATCCCCCTGCTAACACAGCTGCTTCAAGCACACACCAGGGGCCATCTGTGGTTTTGGCATCTTCTTTCCCTATGATGGGACCCGTATCAATCACACAGGTCTGGGATGGGTCTGGCTCTTAGGGTCACAGGGGAGAGCAGTACATTTGGATGGGCTCCTTCCACTGAGGACAGTGGGTGCTCTCACTGAGGCAGCAATGCTGCCCTGTTTGCACTCCCTGCACTCTGCAGGGGTGGCTCACCATCCAGGTTTGACAGCTCCACCTGGCAGCCAGAGCCGGCTGGAATTCTCCTTACTTTTCCAAGTAGAGAAAGTGCCCTCCCACGCCACCCTCTGCTCAGGGCAGCTCTGCTCACCAGAAGGAGCATAACTCAAGAGGGAGATGACAGTGGAAGAACTGATGCATCTGAAAGTCAGACAATACAGGAATGAAGATGGGTTGTATTTTTTTTTTTCTGAGTAGGCAGGAAATTGATGATTTTTATAAAGATTATTTTCGATTGTTGGTCTGGATGAGGAAACAGGGCGAGATAGATTACCAGGCAGATGTTGCATGATTTGCTGACAAAAAAGAATGTTTTTTGATAGAGCCCTAATTAAAGACTTGGCAGCAAATTGCTTATTAGATGAGAAATGAGATGCTTCAGATGGAAGGCAAAACACCTTGTCATATTTCTCTGCAGTGTCAAAATACAGATCAGTGACTGAGTGTCTAAGCTCTGTTGTGCAGCTGATCACAGATTGTTCCAAAGAGACAATATTTTCCTTGTCACAGAAGAACTTTTTCAAAGACTGTGTGCCACAAAACTTTCTAACTGATAGGACATACAGAGGGTGTCCTTGTAGCACACGCCTTGCAATGACTCAGCTGTGGAGGGAATCTCCTAGTTAAGAAGATGACATCGTGTCCATCTGCCACATGAGACTTGTGATAGCAACATTGCTGTGTAATGTTTTTGCCTGGGTATGTCTTAATGTCCTCTCACTCAACATGGGAGGGCAGATTCCAGTAGAATTGAGTTTAAAAAAAAAAAAAAAAAAAAAAGATGTAAAGGAAAGTGTATGAGAAAGGTTTTGAAGGGAATCACAGATCAGTTGAGAGTAACTAAGCACAGTATTATTCTGTTAAATTATTTTGAAAGCTGAGTCAGGATGATTATAACAGCCAAATATTGCAAAACTATTAGTATGATAGATAAATGTATATATGGGATAACAAGACTAACCCTTCTTGGGGCAAGGAATGATAACCTGGGGGATGATATGGGGTACTGGACCCTGGGACAAGGGAGCTCTTAAGGAGTGGGCAGGGACAGACAGGTCATCAGTGTCCCCAGGGTCCAGACAGGGATTTAAAGCTGGCTGTGAGCACAGCAGAGACAGGCAAATGTAGTTGTTCTTGTACTTCTCCCTGTCACCTTCCACATATATTCTTTATCCTCATGTGTGTAAATATTTGCCTGAGAAGCAGCAATGTCATTATAGTTAAGGCTGTTGGTGTGAGCCTGTCACAGGGAGACTGTTTCACCCGTACAACTGGAAAAACCAGGTGAAGCTGTTGATCAGCCTCTCTTAGATGCCACTGAGCCAAACTGTACCATCTGCATTTAGTCCTGCTGACTTGTCCTATGATTCTTTCTCTTCAGACCATTCACCATCCTGGTACCTTTTGCCTGTATGCTTACTGGTTGTTGACATTTTTGGCAGTGATAGAACATCTGTGTTCCAGGGATTTGCTGTTACTAGACAAGTTCATTAAGTGTGAATGAGACCTCCAGAAATGCCTTGCTGAGTTACCACTCTTCAGCTCAGCCTGGCGGAGGTGTCTTGCCCTCTGCTCCTACCTGATGAGCTTGCTTCCCAGTGAGTGGTGATCTAATGGAGAATTTCTGCTTGTAGGACATAATACACTACAATATTCACTAAACATTCATGTATATTTTCAAAAAGGACATGGGAAATTGCTTTCTGAAGTCTCTTCCATCCATCAGTTGAAGAAATGGTAAGATATATGGTTGGAAATTAAAACTCAGCAAGTTTAAGAAATTAACAAGCAACTTATCAAGACCTGTGGTGAGTTTATCCCTGGTGGTTTTTTTTGGGTGAAGATTGTTCTTTTGTTGTTGTTTTAAGAATTATATTTTACTTCAAAGAGAAATTGAAGCTGGACATGCACAACAGAGGCAAGACTGAGATGCCTTCTGGAACAAATGCAAGAAAACAAGTAGAGAAAGAGAAATGGAAAGTGTTTTGGCAGTACAAAATTGAAAGTCAGTACTGTTACCAATAATTCAGTACTGTTAGCAAGAATTTCTTGTATAAATGATGCTCATCAGTTAGAAATGAAGAAGATCTGACTGGATAAAGTGGTGGAAAACCTGGACTGCTCTAACAGGTCACATAGTACAAAGTAGACCCTAACTCAAATAGAAAGCTGGACAAAAGGTCTCCCAAGTCCAGCTTCCAGCTTGAATTGTTCTCTGATTTGTACAATTGTATGATTTTGTGAAAAAAAAAAGCATTGATATTTGAGCTGGTTTGTGGTGTAAAATGTGAGTGTGGATTCAGGCTCATAACTCTCAGCATCTGTGACATAGGTGCCTCAATGTGAACTGGATTGCTGAGGTCCTAAGGTATACAGTGAAGATCAAGTTGTCACAGAAAATGGAGCCTGCAGAGGCTCATTTAAGGTTGAGATTAATAGCTAGCTAGGTGCTACTGACTAATATAGACACACACATAGAGACATATAAATTTTGGAGTCCAGTTCTGGAGCTGCATGCCATCAGTCAGTACTATGATATGGCCATGAAAAAGACAAATGCACCCTCAAGTATGCTGCACAAAATGTGCTTTCTAGAGGTAAAGTCCCAGTGTTATTTCATTCGGTCTTGCTACCATTTCTCTTTTAATTGCAGTTTACCATATTTAAGATTAATGATCGAAGAGATAAAGGCTACAGAAATGATCAGTGGAACTTCACAAAAGTCTTATTATCCTCAAGGGATTGAGTTGTTATTAGACTTGTTTATTGTAGCAAACTGAGGACTGTACTTTCTCTCTATATACTTCAGGAGTTAAAACCACAAAGCATCAAGGGAACAGTGCTGACATGAAATGATTTAACCATCATTTGTTTGGGGACTAGATAAAACTTAATTACCAATCAATATTTTGGTTAGTGTCAATCCAGCATAGGCATGCAAAAATCATTACAAACTCTGGTTAGTTAAAAAGTGATTAAGAGTTAAAATTCTTTGGTGTTAATATAAAAAGACAAACAAAAATCTTGGTTTTAATTTGCTAGTATTCTTACACACTTTTTTTGCCCTGGAAAAGCAAGAAAATAAAGAGATTTCAAAGGCATCATCCTGAGAAAAGCTCCACAGTGCCTTTTGTTACATCACTTAATGCCACAGCGGTTAATAATTACACATTTATTACATAAATATCAGAATATGTGTATCCTCTTCTACCTATCAAATGTAATTTCCATATTTTTGGCATGCTCATGGGATAATCTCCCTACTAATACCTTTAAAAATTCCTCTGTGCTATTATTTCTAACCTCATAAATATCTTTATACAAACTTACTATCAACCACCTTCCTCAGTTTCTAAACTCATTACAGTACAACAAAATAATGCATTGCCGGTATTATTTTTTTCACCCTTTATAAGAAAAACAAAAACCAAATGGCATCTTCTATGACAAAAAAAAAAAAAAGAAAGTTAAAAAAAGGAAAATGTATTGGTATCAGTAGTGTTTTTCCAATGTAGGCAATTTTATTTTTTTTTTTTACAATAATAACCACAATTTTGGTTTTGTTCTTCACTGGAATGTTCTTTTTCGAAAGTAATTCTCATTCATCTTGGATAATAAATCACAAATCTTCCTGTTTGTTTCTCTGGTCATTGCCTTGCTCTTCACCATTGGAAAACACTGCTCCTCAGCTGTACACTATGTTCATACCTGCAAATATTTGAGGCCCAAGTTAAGCCTTGCAAACCATGCATTGGATTTAAGATGTTTATATCTTCGTAACACATCAGGGGTGGCACTGCACTTGCACACATTTTGTGTAGCTTCTGTTTTTAGCAAGACCACTAAATGAGCAGTTGGTAGTTACACAAAAATACCTGTATTTGGGCCAAATGTTGGTAAGGATGTTGGGAATGACGCATATAGGGCTTTTCAGTTCAAGCAACAACAAATTCTGTTGGGACAGGGTGTAGCAGCTCCCAGTACCCCAACATTCTTCAAGATGTTTTTTCTTACAATGGTATATGTTTAATTATCACTCTCTTTTTATGGAAATATATGCGTGTATTTGCTTAATTGTTATACTTATTAACTTATTAACCTGATTTTCTGTTTCATTAAACTGATGGACTATTTGATACATAATTAAACTATGAAATCTTAACTTGCCATCAACACAAGTTGCACTCTTGATTTTGTGCTTTATTTCATTTAGGTGGTCTAAAACATTTACCTCCTACTGTTAAATTTTAATTGGAGGTTTAGTTCAGTATGAAATTACACAAACCAATGCTATGGTGTTTTCATTGACCAAACATGTATTTTAAGGTTTCTTATACAAAATTTTGGAATACTTTAATAAGGGAGATAGCTTTTCCCACTTTCAGCTATGGAAATATGGGAATATAGCAAAGTTAGCGAAATCAGACCTGTGAAAAGTGCAATGTAAGTTTTTGTGGCTTGGCCCCAAGCTGAGAGTCTGAACTGCAAGTATAGCCTGACCTCTGAAAAAGCTCTCACAATAAGCTCTCTTTACTAGTTCAGAAACTTACAGTCAGTCTCCAAATGCATGGGGACTGAAATAAAATGAATTAATTCAAGTTGGAATTTTTCTTCATTTTCTGAATGACAGAGGTCTAAGGCCTGGAATGAGTTTCCAGAAGAAATGGTGAGAAGAGACAAGATTGTTTTCTTAGAAATAGAACACAGTAAGTTTCAACTTAGGATATTTGGTTCAATCCTCCACAAAACCAAGATATCAGCTTAACATATCTCACCTGGTTCTGTGTTCTCTGTTCTGAATTCAGAAAAATCCCCTTGGTTCAGTTCTGTACAAGTCAGGCTCACACACTGTGTTCCCTCTAGACTAAGAGGTTATGAATTGTGCTAAATAGCAACATCTATCACTGTCATGTTACTTCTAAACTACTTTGCTTTCTAGTATGGACAGATGTCTGTGAAGTCAGTTCTTTACAAGCAGTGGAAAAATCCACAGCAAAAAGAAGAATTGCAGAAAGTGATCTAACAACCTTTACCTTGACACTATGCAAGTAAGCCAATGAAATGAGAAAAGTTTTTTCCAGCAGCTAGATTTTATTAGATTGTGTAAAAGACTAAAGATGTCAATTACACCTAGGCTGAACACTAATTCTTGTGGCATCCCACTAATCACCTCCCCACAATTTGATGAATGTCTGGTTATCATTGCAATTTGTTTATAGGTTTCCACACAAAGGAGGATGTTTCGAAAGAATAAATGCTTTATTCCATTCCTGGCCCTAAGAGAAACTACACCAGTGACAGCTGCTCTCAAACTAGGAAATTGTTTTGCCACTTATAGCCAGTCAGGAAGGAAGCCAGCTAAAACCTCTTATAAACACCAATGAGACTAAGTATAACTGGTTTATTCTGCTTACTATAGTGAGGTCAGCTTTTCCTGTCCCGTTTTTGAAGAACTTCATGTCTATTGGGCAGAATGGCAAGATTTCACCTAGCTGTACTGCAAAATACTGTCTGAGAATTTAACATATATTAATAGTCTTCATCTGCTGTAATTTTTCTTCTAATCAGTGAAAGAAATTGACTCTATGAAAGGGTCACAGGGATTAGCAAACACTTAAAATCCTCCTTTGTTCTGTTGTTGAGCTCCCACGTGGCTCCTACTTCAAATAGTTTTCCTCAGCCTTGTGAAGTGTTTTTCATTCAAGTCTTTATCATGCAGTGGAAAGCTGCTTATTTATAAACAGCAAACAATGACAAAGCATCTAAATAGATGTGTGGGATGGTGGGAGAAAGTCTGCCTGTATTCCAGAATTCTCAGTGCAGATCCCTGTTCCACAGGGGTGGCACTGTGCACCATCTCCACTACAGGCTGGAGGTTTGATTCAGTGTGAATACAGTCTGAGGGAACAACTGGGGTTTGTTTCAGAACTCAAATCAAGTAACAGATTTAGATAATGCTGTAAACAAAACATTCAGGTTTTTTCATTAAACAGAATGATAAGCAAAAAAGAGAAAGGGAAAAAGGCTTGGTTTGGTACAGAAAAAAATTGTTTCATTTAGTTCTTAATAAGGGCAAACCAATTCAAAGGCTCATCTAGAAAAGCACTGGCCTCCTTGGTAAATGGTGTGGGCACTCAATAAGGCTGCAGGATGTCTAATAGAAACACTTTTGCTGCCTGATAGATTTAAATCTGAGCCTCCCATGCCTAAGAACAATGCCTATGTTATATGATGGACACACTGTGGAAGTACAATTTGAATAAACAGGAATGCTTGCTTGGAAATTGGGTTTGAAACCCAATCTATTTCTTTGGCACTTTGCACAGCAGGTTATGACTCCATTCATGAACACAAAATGTATCTTTTTCCTTTTCTTTTTCCTACAACCTGGTGAACAAAATACTCAAGTCAAGATTCAGCAATTTTCACAGGAGAAAGTAGGAAATAGCTCAGCCTGGAGCACGAGAGAACAGGGCAGTCACTTAGAAAGATCCAAGGCTCTTTTGGGAAAAGGTGCAATCCAAATCCACTTTTGCATGCTAAATGAGTTATTTAACTCTAGAGTAAAGGGGAGAGGAAAAGGCTTAAGTCCCAATGGACAGAAATGTTCTACTTATCCACAGTTTCATTCATCCCAAACTTACACATAATTTTTCGTGTTTGATACCTTTTTGTATTAATGTTCCTGATAATGCTTGATACTTATTTATGGGGCCTGGCAAAGTTGTTTTGGTTTTTTTTCTTTTAAAGGTACTTTCACTAATTTTTTGCTCATTGATCTGCACAATTCTGTTCCTGCACTTACTTTTACAGCTGCTTTTCTCCATTCTAAACACAGAAAGAAGATACAGATGCAATTTTACAATCAAAGGCCCAGAACACTACAATATAATATGATCAACAGCATCAAACACAAAGCTGTTATCTACAAGATGAAACACAGTGAGTGTTGTCCTGAATAATGGCAGCTGAGATGAGGTAATACAGGTATCTTGGAGACTATGAGGCTCACAGAAAGACAGTTAAGCCTTGGTAAGAGTGAGTATGAGGCATTCATACTCATTAATGATTTCATTAATGATTTTACAATAATATAACAAGATTTGCTTCTGTCTTTCTTCCTAAAGATGCTGATCTCTTCTTCTTACTTCAGGATTTGGACCCTAGCCCAAATCTTTTTTTCTCTAGAAAGAATTTCCCACCCCCTTTTAATGCAGAATGTTAAAAAGCCAACTGCTTCCTTGAATTAGAGCGTTCACTCCCTTTCCCAGCAGCAGGGTCATGGCTACTGGGGTCAGAAAAAGATTTTGCTCTGTTATTTTTACCAGTATCTTGCACCATCAGGCTCTCAACTTTGCTATGTGTCTTTGTACGTTACTGTAATAAAAATAATTGTTTATAACATAAAATTTGCAGAAGTCACCTGGGAAATTTCTTGCAGGGGCAATGCTTGTAAGCATTTCAAGGGTAGTTAATTATATTCCTTCTCTTTTCTCTCTCTATCACTCCACACTGAGATTTCCTTCACTTTTCAGAGAAAGGTTGGCACAGGAAAAGATTTAGATCCTTGGAAGGGACTGAGATAAGAGAGAAAAACTAAGAGCAACTGGAAGAGAAACTTTCAGAAAACAAAATCTTCCAAGTTAAAAAAACTGTGGTGAGGTAGGAAGTTATTTTTGAAAAATACTTTAAACAATACGGAAACTCAGATTGCAAATATTTAGCAATTTTTCTATAAATATTTGGTTTGTTGTACCCAAATCCTCCTAGATAAACCACTGGATGTATTATTCCACTCTTAATTTTCATCCAAATTTGACCAAGGTACAGAGAGGTTAGAGTACAAACGATGAAGTTATTTGCTGAATCATGGCAGACAGGGAAACAGTAAAATTCCCTATTCCCATGTTTCAAGTTATTGTTCTATTTTTGTTGTTATGTTGTTTGGTGGGAAGGGAGTTGTGTGTGTTCTAAAAGATGTCAGAAGCTCAACACCACACAAAATGGTGTGTTTGTCAGGAGAACTGTGAACACAATGGGAACAGAGTTGTTTCATTCTATTCAAATGCTCTTTGGAGAGTCAAAAGGGTAATGCACAAAGCCGAGGCAGGCAGAATGAGCAACGCTGGGAAACACTAAGCCATCAGTGAATGGAGTATCTGCATGCATTGTAAGTACCCAGGAGTGGGGAACTCAAACCCTGCTTCAGTCAGGGAAACTTCACCTCAAACAACTAAAGCTTGCAGGGTTGTTGCATTCCCTTCCCACCCTCCCTAGGCGAAATACACCTTGTTTCTTTACTGCCTATCTATCTACAAAATGATATGAAGCACAAAACACACACAGCCCTACTGGGGGCTTCAGCATGCTGAAATCAATGAACATCTTTTGTGGGTAAGTACAGTTCTTCTTTGGCCAGGCAGAAAGGAAACTCCAAGGAAAAGAAAAGAAAAGCTGAGGTGCTGCACTACCGACTTATAAAACTTACTTTCATTTTATAATCCTCTAGATGTAGACTGATTTTAGCAACAGCTAGTTTCATCATCTCCTTTATTCCATTGCAGAGAATTGACTGAAGTTATCCACAGGTATCTACAAAGAGAACTAGTGTGATATTGATTGTCTGCTAGCCACATGCATTTGCGCCAGGTGCTGTAGGAAATCTAGAATATCACTGGACTTCTGTATTTAAACTATCTTCAGGACAAGCTGTTCTTTTAAAGATTTGCACTTTTAAATTTTTATTTAATCAGATGCACTTTTACTGATTCAGAAAAAAATGTGCACTTATTATATGGAGGGTGAAACACACACTTCCCCCCCACCCTCACCTTCAGTCCTACTCAGCTGTTCAAATTTCATCAAGAAAAAGTATTTGTAACTTCCAGAGGTTAGTTGCTGTTATTTTTTCCCACAGGCTAAAGAAGCTAGATTTCACCTATGACAGAGCCCAGTAGTCTTCTCATTTGAATTAAAAAGTGACTGTTACCTCCTGGAGAAGCTTGCATTCAAAAGACAAAAGTCTTCTTTGTTTCAGCACAAAGTTCAAGTGGAATCTGGTTCCCAGGAAGGGAAGTGCCTGGGAAGACGTGGAATTGCTGGTTCATCACTGTCATGGCAAGACAATAAAAGGTAAAGGCAGGTTCAGTGTCTCAATGACTTGAGAAATGTCCTGTGAGGGAGGGTAACTGACCTTTATTTTTTTATTCCCAGCAGTCTTTTCTGTAGTGTGCTGCAATTCATATGGGAAAAGCTCAAGGCAAATTCTCCTCTCTTTCTCACTTTTTTTTTTTCTTTTTTGGTCTGAAACAAGAGCTCTGCTGAACTGCCCGCTGAATTCTTTGTCTCTGCATTCAAGTGCCCTTTTTCCTATATTCCTTTAATTGCCAAATGAAGATTTGATTGCAGTTAGAAATGGCTTTCTTCTTTATTTTTTTCCCATGTGCATAACTATTATCCAGTCAGGGAACAATCTTGCATTTGTGTCAAAATTAATTTTTTGAACTACTTTAAATTGCCCTCTCTTGCTGCAATTACAGCACTGCATAATGAACCCTTCATATTTCGATATCCAGAGGGAGGTAGTTCAATAAATATTTTTAATTGCCCATTTTGTGTTTTACAGAGGTGGGATTCCCAGTATGAAAAATGTCCAGAATGTCTTATTATACTCAATTCTTTCTCTCATATTAATTTTTACAGTACCATCCCTGATAGGACATTACCATTCCCCAGGTGTACACACATCTTCTCTATATGCAGCCAATATCTGAATCACCATACAAGGATTTCAGGGATGGGCACTTGTACTTATTATTTGATGCCAGTAAAACATCAAGCCATTTTTGGCTATAAGATACTCTGACACAGTAACATTCTGTTTGTCTGCTTCAAGAGGCCACTTGGTAAATGTTTATCTTATACTTTCAGAGGCATGAGCTGTTTTCATTTACAATTATAATTTTCAATTGCTTGCTTTTCACAAAATTTCTTTATCTTTTGACAGGTTGAGTCAGAGCCACAAAGTGAGATTTTCTTGCTACTACACATTAATAATTTACTGTGTACAAAACTGATTGGGAGCTTTCACATGGTTTACATTTAGAGGAAGGAACAACTACATAAGCTTCACAAGTTGAACTTCCAGTGTACCTAGATCCCAAGGATCTTCCCAGTTTTCCCTATGTTTGTAGCTTTTAATGAGGTAAGACCTCAGTCAGTTAAAAATTTCACCTGATTCCTTCTTTTTATCCAGTGTTTTGTTAATTAGATATGGTTATACCTCTTCCTTTCCCCTTTAGGTTTTCAGGCTTTTTTCTCCTTCCTTAGTGGTTTGTAATACATACATTAACAACACAAATGCTCTTGTCATTTCCCTTTTCACATGTTTTGAAGAAAAACCAGCTAATTCATAGGTTGAAATTAAAATCTCACATTTTGAGGGTTAGCAAACTAGGAAATGGACAGTATACTAATAGAAATTCTCTTGACTAAGAAACTAAAATAACCCAATGGAGAAAAACAGAGCAACAGACACTCATGAACTGAAAGACCATGCATGTCCTCCTCTTTCCCTAGCGTTCTTTTTTTCCCCTGTCCAACTTTTCAATTTTTAATTTGTGTATTGTGAAAGAAGCTGTGTGGTGACCCCTTGCATACTGGAAGACCAAAACTGAGGGATGCTGCCACAGGGCTTTGAGCTGAAGATGACCAGAGAACACTCTCATCAGAGTCAACAAAGAACAAAGAGATGTCCGTGGAGGAGATCAGCAAGTTAGTTCCCGCTCATACGGAATTACGGGGATTTTTTCTGTTGAGATTATAGGGAGCAGAAGCAGGTCAAAAGGCAGCCAAGATGCGCTTTTTTGTAAGAGTCTGAGCAGTTGTCTGCTGTTTGTACATGAGTTCATCACTCAGAGGGAAGGACTGTGTGTGTAGGGAAGCATGGGACACTGCCCCAAAGAAGTGACAGCTCTCAGAAGTCTGTCATCACAGTGGAAATGTCAAGCTACATAATCATCTAAATCGCAAGCACATAAGATAAGGGAGCTTGATGGCAAGAAAATAAATCACCTCCATCTACCAAATGCCCTGTTTTTGTACTTCTGTGGAGTTCTGTTAAGGGTAATTTATAATGCTTTTTCTGGATATCCAAATGTTATGACATCAGGAGCAGTTGTTTTCTTGGAAAAAGGGCAGAAGGGGCAAGCTGTTTAATGCTGAAATCATCTGCATGGATTTATTTCTTTTTCTGTTTATAATCTAGTTTCTTGCTTACTGGTTGTATTATTGTAAGGAAAAAAACACACAGCATTGGATTGACATTGTTGACAGGATGAGGAAATGGCCTGAAGACCATGAGAGTTTCAGATTGGTCATCTGGAAGAATTTTTTCACTGAAAGGGGAGTCAGACAGTGGAACGGACTGTCCAGAGAGGTGGTGAAGTCGCCATCCCTGAAACTGTTCAAGAAACAACTGGACATAGTGCTATGGTTTAATTGACACAATGGTGTTTGGTCAAAGGTTGGACTCAATGATCTAGGAGGGCTTTTCCCATCTTAATGATTCTATGATTTCATGACAATGTCTCCAGCATTTATGTTTCTTTCATTTAAAAATAACATTTGAGGTTTTAATGCTTATTTGTCATTCTTAAATTGTATGAGTGTGTATATCTTGCATACTTTTATCAATCTATTTTTTTAAGCAAAGGAAAAAGCAGTTACTATATATAGTTCCAAAACAAATTCCAAAAGATTCATTATGTGGAATAAATCTTTTCATGTTACAATAAAGAGCTTAATAAAAAAAAGTTGTGTTGAGAAATCTTCCTGTCTCTCACGCAGAGAGCTTTTTCTGGGTGTGTTGATCAAGGTCCCTGCTGTGTAGGATGGCATTCCTCTGCCCAAAGAGGGGCACCAAGGAATCCATTCCATCTTTAGGGTAGATATAGAGAAACACAAATACAAAGACAGACTTGTCAGCTGTTACTCACTCTGCCCTGAATGGAGTCAGAGATGGGCCTCTTCTGCGTTTCATGACACATGAAAGAGTTTTCTTTTCTCCTGCTGTTCCTCAGCCAGTCATGCATCAGGACAGTGATGTGGCATGTAAAGGTAATACGAAATTATCTTCATGTAAAAAAGCATAAGGCAACAGAGTTTAGAAAAGTAAGGCTGGCAGATGGCAACTTGACTTCTGGATCAATAGCACAATGAGGGAGCAGAGAGAGACAAGATAGTCAGTCCCAGCTTGGGACCATCTGGCCAGAATATCAACCCGTAAGCTAGAGCAGGGGAAAAAATAATAAATTCAATAAAACAGCTGGAAAATCTGCAAGCCAGCCAACAATCAACAACATAAAACTTGGCTAAAAGCCTGAAAAATTGCAGATGGTTTTTCAGTGACCTTCACCCCTTGTTTGAGGCTGTCTCCCACCAAATCCACTGAGAGCTCTAGTGGAGAGGAATGATGAAGGGAACACTTTTGCCCACACTTGTCAGGCACCCATGGGGAAGACCTTATTTTCATCAGAAAGGAAGCAAGAGACTCTTCTTAACTTGGTCACTGATTCAGAGCTAACCGTCAGCTGTGTAAAAATCCATGCTGAAAGCACAGATGAAGGATCAAGAGTAACACTCTATATGTCCCTAGACCTAGCATTTATCAGCTCAGTGACCATGATGGAACTGCAGAGAGATTCTGTTTGATTTATAGATAAGTGCATAGAAGAGTTTGAATGAGCAGGATTTTTTTCCCCTGAACCCTTTCTCCCTTTTTCCTTTTCCCTCACATGCTCTCTCTGCTCCTTATAATGGTATTTTTTAGACACACAGGTCCACAAAGCTGGTTGGAATCTTTGGTGATTCTCTCAACTTTACTTTGCTTTGTGTTCCACTATCTCACTTGCACAAGTTCCAAGGTTTGAACATCCACATAAAAAAGGATTCAGAAGGATAACATAATGACATGGATAGCTTATCTCGAAGGAAAGACACTCATAGGGTGAGAAAGTCGGAAGCTGGTGAAACTTCACAGTTTTTTCCCCTTGTAATTGTTACTGGGGACAGGAAACGGCAGTGGATGAGGGCAGTGCTGGGCAGTGGGCTGAGGCCGGGCTGTGTCTCTGTGTGCACGTGCAGTGCGGACCCAGTGCACAGCAACAACCGGACTGAGCCTCCAGCGAACGGGCAGCGTCACGTGGCTCTTCACAACACTTCTTTAAACTAAAGGAGGGTCGATTTCGATTGCAGTGAGGGTGGTGAGGCATTGGCACAGGTTGTCCAGAGAGGTGGTGGATGCCCCAAAACCTGGAGACATTCAAGGTCAGATTGGATGGGGCTCTGATCAATCTGATACAGTGGATGATATCCCTGATTGTTGCAGGGTAGGTGGACTAAGAGGCCTTGGAAGAGTCACTTCCAACCCAAAGGAATCTATGTCCTATGATTCTGTGATCTGCCACTAGATGGAGAGCTTTAGATATACTCTATGTACATACATCCCTTTGCAGAGATTCAAAGACTCCAAGGCTGGAAGGTAGCTCTATTATCCTTAAGTCTGGGCTCCAGGAAAAAAAGGCAGAAAATTTTGCTTAAAGACTTCCATATTGAGGTCATCATTCCTTGGTGTGTCAAAACTTCTCAGAAAAGAGACATCCTTTATTTCAATACTTCATACAAGAATCTACTGTATCTGTACTGAAGGTGTGCAAATGGCTGTTCAAAATACGCACTTCATTTCTCATCTGGTTCTTGTCTGCTTGCAATTCCAGCCATAACCTGCATAATATTACTTGAGTTTTTTACAAGTTGTTTTTACAAACATTATGTCTATGGTTTATAACTGAGCTTCTATCAGCGTTTTTTTATTTCTGACCCATATCACCTTGAGCTGGTGTGTATAGGAGTTGTCTGGCATTAGTGAAGTTAAATGTTCTGTATGAGTTTCAACACTGAATTTTTAAACTGCATTTTTGTTTTAGAAACACTAATTCCTCACTTATCACAGTTTGGAAGCGGGGGAAAAGGCTTTGCTAAAGACTTCTGCCATTAATTTAACAGGTTCCAGTGAGAGTTCAGTACTGTCTGGTTTAATTTAAGCAGGGTTACCTTGAAAAGCATCGTTCATGACTACTAATTTCTACTTCAAAAAGAGCTGAAATTCAGTCGTCAAATTATTCCATCAAAGTTTAAAGCAATGTTAATAACTCTCCTTCTGTCTTGTTCCTTGTAGTTCTGTGAATTATCTGCATTAGGAAGCTGGGTCCATATAGTTGTGTCACCTCACCAAGCCTTTTCAGGGCTTTCACTAGAGGCAGAGAACTATGAATACTGTAGCACAGGAGGCTTCTTACAAGAAAACAGCTTTATTTGTGTGTTTGTTCTAAGTTCAGTCCTATTGCAGGTGACATTGGATGGAAAAATCCTCTGCAGAGTAGAGGAGCAAGGCATACTGGATGTCCAGGCTTTCTTCACTCAGGTGTATCCAGGCCCAGCAGGGACTGGGGACAAGTTTGCCTCAAGCACATGGTGTCACAGACCTTGTCACAGCTGCCCCACCATCTCTTGCTGAGATGTCACCTCTTGATCTGTGCTCTCCCTATCCAAGTCCTTCCCAAGTCACAGCATGTCATCATTTGCCTTCTCCTGGCCTGCATCAAGCTGTCCGTCTGTGGTGACAGCAAAACCAAATTTCCTAGCGAGGATATGGCTGGGCCTGTGGGGCTAGCTCCCTTCCCTTGTCCACTTTCATATCCAAGTGGAGCACTGTCAGACACTGGTCACCAACTCGGATGTCCTCTGTGCAGAATGGATGTTGTCAGAAATGCTCTGCTGGGTGGCCTCCTCCTATTACCTCCCATTCATGTCTGAGACCTTAACCCTCACACCCTTTCCTCTCTTTGCTCTTCATCATTATTTCTCCTTACATCTCTTCCTGCCTTAGCTTCCTCTTCTTCTGAACCCTCTGCTCTGACACCAAAAGAGAAAATGACAGAAAGTCTGCCTGTGACTCCCTTTAGAAAGACAGCGTTTTGGATGGCTCTGCCTCAGGGAATGTGTCACCAGCTTGTGCTCAGCTCCTGCGCTCTGAGGCTGCCTCATGAACATGAAATGGACTCAGTGATCTTTTCATGGGGTTAAGCCTGCTGGAGTTTTCTGGACCGTTGAGAAGGATAAAGGCCTTGTATTGTATTGAGGAACTGAGCTTGCGGGAAAAATATTTGCAGAGTTATTTTCGTGCCATCAAAATGATGATACCTTGAGATGATACCTTCCTCTTTCAAAGAGAAAAGTGTTGCTTTCACTGATAGACACACAATTTAATGGGAAAAGGTTACATCAAGTGTAACTCACGGTCCAAGAGATGCCATCCAGTTGAGAGGAAAGCAGGAGCTGGTGGGGAGCTCAGCAGCAGCCAGTGCAGGAATGTACTGGCTGTGAGAGGTAATTGTAGCAATAGCTCAATGCAGCTAGACTCACCCCTAGCTGCTCAAAAGCATGAAGATGGGGAGGTTTCAGGAAGGCAGGAAAGAGAAAAACCTGGAGAAGAAGGCAGGTCTTGCTGACTTCCTTCAGTGGGAAGGTTTTTTTATGCCCTTAATTTTGCCCAACCTCCAACCAAAAAGAACCTCAACACTGAATCATTTGCTTTTGTTCAGTCACTGCTCAAACTCATAAAGGAAAGTTAGACAGGAACCTGATCTTTCTGAAGTCTGCATTTTCATAAATATTTCCCTTTAGGAGTTTGTGAAATTGAATTTTGGCTGATAACCCTGCTTTGTTCACCTAGCTCTATATCCTCAAGAGAACAGTAAGAAAAATGAAAAGACTTTAACAAAAAGTAATCATGGCAATTCAGTACAATGGCAGGGAGACAAAGATAAGATGAAAAATAAGGTACTGTTCTCTCTGCTTTCCTTGTTCCCTTGTTTAAGTGATAATTTTCATACCTTACTTTTGAAAGATATAATTACAGTAATTGGAACCTGACTATTCATGAGACTTACGCTGTGCAGTACTTTTCCTCCTTGATATTTGTGTCTTTTTAACTAATATAAGATCTTTAATCTACTAAATAAATACGTAGGCTGTTATTCTCTGCTATGTCCATGCACTTTGTGCTTCTCAGGCGAATAAAAGCTGTTTTAATGCCAGCATATGAAACCATGGGAGCCCATGCTCTGGAAAAAAGAAGGGCTATTCAAAACTATTTCAGAATTTCTGGAACCACAATGTGATTCAAGCACTATCGTGGGATATGTCTAACTTGTCCCTCACCATGTAAACATTAGCCTGGTCAGCTGTTCCTAAGAGCAGAATGGGAGAAGAAGGTGAGTCTGGAGGGGCAGGTGTTCAAGAGAGAGGGTAAAAGAGATTTGTTGTCCTGGAGTGACAGGTGTGTTTTCTTGGGGAAGAGGTAAAGACAAGATGAAAATGTTGGAGAAATGAGACAATGAGTCTGCTCAAGATGGTGTGCAAGTCCTCAGCATGGCTCTGGGAGGGTGGACTGTTCCCAGAGACTCTCCTGGAAGGGTGGGAGACTGCTGCCTTCTAAGTCTTCCAGTGTCTGCAAAGGTTGAGAGTGAGTCACCTAAACCTGCCCATCTAGTTCTGGTTTAGATGTTTTGTTAGTGTCAGGAGAGAAGTCTGGCTTAGTTGCTTCCCCAAGTTTGTGTATGGCCAGGAATTTTCTTTTGCTTTGTCTCTGAGCTGAGGTAAATGGAAGTATAAATACTCCGGGGACCAGACCACTGCCCAGCCAGCCCTACAATTTAGGAAGGGCAAAGGTCCAGGTTATGTTCCTTATTGTGCTCAGCTGCCTTTTGGCCACTTCTCAAAGCATAACCAGTGTACCCACTGTCCTCCACTAACACCATCCTGGGCAACAGCCAGATTACATGACTTATGGTCAGTACAAAGAGCCAGTGCTGTGAGCATCAGTGAGCTATAAATAGCCCCCTACGGAGTAATACACGTGCCACCAAAACCTTTAAATATGAAATCCTGCATCTTCAGGCATGCATATGAAGGCAGGGAGTTTTTGAGCAGCTGCAGGAAGTTGTGGGATTTGGGCGTATTTTAGAATTTTCCACCCTGGAGTAAGGTTTCTCAGACTTTGTTAGTTTGATACCATCAAAAACAGCAGCAGCAGCAGCAGCAGCAGCAGCAGCTGCTGCTGCTGTTGAGGAGAGGGCAGAACCCACATCAGCACCTATACCTGAAGTTGCAATCTTCCCTTCCAGTTGCAATCTTCCTATGATTCAGTGTTGACTGTGGCTGGGCCACTGCTCACAGCCGGGCTGAAGGATTGATGAAAAAGGAGAGCTAATAGGGAGCTACTAGGATGGCTGGGAACTGAGGCATGCCATGTACAAGCAGAGCCTGAGGGAGCTTGGCATGAGTCTGAGGAGAGCTGGTTTTGCAGGCACCTAACACCAACCTAGCAGGGACTGTAAAGCCAGGAAGTGCTGGACCCTTTCCAGAGACACACGGAGAGAAGGAAAGAGCAGCAGACATCGGCTGCAGAAAGGAAAATTCCAGCTCAACATAAGGAAAGAGGAATTCACAAGGTTTTTTAAGAGGTGGAAAGGATTGTCCAGAGAAGTGCAATTTCCATTCTTGGAGATACTCAAAACTCATCTGGAGAACTTCGGTGCTAGTCCTGCTTTCTTCAGGGAACGAGATGATCAGGGATAGTACTAGATGACATCCAGAGGCCCTTATTCACCTGAATCAGGATTTTTTTGGGGTATTTCTACCTTCATCAGCTGAACTCTAGAACTCTACTTATACATAGAATGAGTTGCGTGTGACACAACACTGTGTTCAAGTACCATGAGTAGTTCTAGTGGTGCATGTGGTCTACTGCATTTTGTCAGCCTTCATTCTTACAGAAATAAATTAGGATTTACTACTGTTCTTTTTCCTGCATAATCTTTCTGGTTGATAACCATACAGTACAATTATATCCACTGATGTGGGATAAAACCAGTTTCCTTGAGACTGATCAACATTTTGTATTAATGAGGTAAGGAGTCTTTTGTTCAGCACTGCCTCAAAGTTCCCTGTGGCAAAGGAAAAAGTGGGAATGGGCATGTGTCTGCATCTGTTCACACTCTTTGGCAACTGTTGTACTGGGCAGGTTTGGCACCTTGGCGTGGTCAAGTGCCTTTGCAATACCTGGCTGGATCAGAAAGGTCATGCTAGAGAAGATATCCATAGCTTGGCTGTTTCTTAGCTCACTAAAAATGTGGTTTGTGTCTGAGCTGCTCTTAAGCTAAAGCCAGTGCAAAAGGTCATGGTGCTGTCAAACTGCATTTAATTTTATCTTATAGATACAGCTTTTGTGTCTGCCCCGTTTTCTTTGTGCATTATCTGGGAGATGGACTAAAGGCTTTGGGGGAATACTGCTGGGATGAGAGGAAGAGAACAGGCTTGACACTTTTAATGTGCCTTCTGTTTTGCCATTATACTGTGTGAATAATGTCACTTTAGCAAACTTTTTTCACTTCAATTTTACTCAGGTCTTTTTAATGCTTGACAAATTACTATTTACCTCTCACTACTGAAAGTAAGATAAGTGCATGATAATATAATTCAGCTTCACTTGTTTTCCACCCAGTTGTGAGAAAGGAAAAAAGGTATACCTTGATGTCTTCTTCCGTTTTAGAAAATACATTTCAGTACTTTCTCATTCTGCTCTATTTTGTTTCATCCCTTTGAAAATGACGATGAGGTAGAAAAAATCCTGTGAAAATGAGTAACAATAAAATTATAGTGATTCCAGATGTCTTTTTGGAAGCTGGTATCTACACTTGTAGGTTAGTTTTGATTCCACTGATAGTTTCTGTTGGCATTTTTGTGTTTCCCTTAAAGGGAGATCCCTTTACAGTATCATGACCCTGAGCTATCTTGGGTGATTATCTTTTTGGGAAGGTGCTTCATATGCCAAGAAATCTTCCAGAGACATCACATGTACAGTTACTCAACAAATGGGTTAGTCAGAGTGGGTGTTTTTTTCAAGTGATTCCTACTTTTTAAAGCTATTTTGGACTAGTATGACTGAAGCACAAGAAGGTGGAGTGACTTCCTTACAGCCACACTCTGAGTCAGTGGCTCAGTACTCCAGGCTTCCCATATTTTTATTCCAACCGTTGAGAAGACCACATGGCTTCCTCTTGGCGTGCTTTGAGGTTTCACAGCTGAGAGGTGCATGCTGTAAAGGTTTTTGCTGCTAACACGTGAGCAGCTGATTTTAGATCAGAAGTTCTCTATGCAGGAGGACAGGATCCATCCAGCAGCAATCATTTGGCTTCTTGTCCATTCAATCCACCTCCTGTCTGTGGAGATCCACTCAGACATTTTCCTACAGCACTGTCACTCACCACACAGTCTCTGCTTACCATGGGAGACAGGAAAATCACCGTGGTTTCTGTTCCCAGGGCTCTATGTCAGCCTTTTGTAGTTTTGGCTTGTGAGGTTCGTAGACTCTTACTTTTCTCATCGCTTCAACTTTTGAATGAAACTTCCTCCCTCTTTTCTCTCATCCGCACCAAAACCCAAAGCAAAAAATCAGCTGAAATGGCCAATTTTTGCTGTCTTTCAGACGGAAACCATGCAAAACCACAGAGTTTGGCCTGGTGTCTGCTGGAAATTATAAATAGGGCTGTTCAACTGAAACTCATCCCTGTTTTACTCAAGCCACAACCCAAAGTTGTGAGACAGTCTCTGAACCCGGGTGGATGTTTTGGAGTGTGTTGACCAAGTATGGTGGCTATACGAAATTCAAAATTCTGCTGAGTTACCTGCTTGGTTTGGAGTTCCGCTGCTGAAGTTACGTATTTCTGTATTTACGATCAAATGCTCTCAAGCTTGTTTCCAGGTGCCTCCTGGTCTTTCTTCAGGTTAGGTAGAGAGCCCTGGAATATTGACTACTGTTTCTCAGCATCACTGATTCTCAGGCTGGTCAGTGAAGGGGTTCTAATTCTTCCTCAATTTTCCAAGATGCTTTGAAATCAAAGGGTGAATTTGTATTTGCGGGTTTTCACTCTGAGCAGAACATGGTTTATTCAAATCCCAATAATCTGGGTACTTAATCCAATAATTTCAACATGGTAGAAGGGCTATTGGAGGAAAACATGCTCTTCTCTTCTGTTTAAAGGAAAATAGAGAGCAATAATAAATGCAAAAGGCCAAAACAAAAGTAGGTATTCAGAGTGTTATTCTGCACCAGTTATGTCTTAGACTTAGACTCTGCACTGAGCTTCTTATATGTTCTAAAGAAATTAAGCTATAACAGTGTTTGGATAAATGCCTCTCCCATAAGGCAAGTAAAACACTTTTTGACCCAGCAATGAAATAACTTTGTACATTTAAATTTGTCCAACCTTAGAGAGCAAATTATTTCATTGTATCCTGCTTTGTGTTTCTGTCTTTTGCTCCTCCAAACTTTACAGCTAGGGTAGGTTAGCATTTCTGTTGGGTTATATAATGAGACAGGATGCCTTTCCAAGTATTTTCCTCAGCTGATAGTTTAGATTTTCAGTTTATTCACCTGAGATAACAACGTATTCTTGTGTTAGCAGAGCTGTCACACTTAATTTGATAATTTAGAATTTCTTCTTTCGTTTAGTGGATGAGGTGGTTTTGCAAGGCAATGTAATGTAATGAATTTATCTGCCTGAAAGGTGTCACCCAGAATCTCAGAGAGATCTATCTTTATATATTGGTAGGTCAGCCTTGACTCTGGAAGCACTTTTAGGTCACAGTGCATTCAAACCACTCCAGTGTTGGGCACATAAGCAGGGAGCAGGAAGGCAGCTCCCAATCCAGCTGTCACATAGGCATGCCAGAGAAATTAATCACAGGGCCAACGGTGCTTATTGCCTCCCAGCCACAAAATACCACAGCAAGGACCCCTTGTGAGACCATAAATGCTGTGTCTTCCATCAGCAGCGAGGGTGACGCCACCCAAACCAGAATGTCTGTCTCCAGCTCTCCGTGCAGAGGATGAGGCAGGGTTCCACCTCCTTCATGTCTCTAGGCAGGACACTGAGGTGATGCTTTGTTGTGCTGTTCTTGTTTTCTAGGAGTCTGTCCTCTACATCAGCTCTGATTTGTGAGAGAGCTGAGCATTCACGGCTGCAAGTGAATATCAGCAGCTGCACTTTGAAGGTAGGAAAGTGCCAGGCCACAGGATGTTACAAATGAGAAATCCACAGGTTAATGGATATTTTTTCTTACTTAATTCCCTCTCTACCCCCTTTCTTGGTCTTTAATAGAGAGGGAATATAGTTTACTCATCTTCTGGGGATTGTGAGGGATTTGAGAACAACAGCAGAGCTGTGGGAACACTAAGCGTTCTACAGGAATTGACTACAACACGGTGAAAACTACATCTAATCTAAGAAGATTCATGATTTAGGAAAAAAAAAGGCCACATTAGCTTTCAATCTTGTTTAGATTTTAAAAAAGTATTTTGTTTTGGTTTTTTTTGTTTGTTTTTTTTTTTGTTTCGTTGGGTTTTTTTGAAAAGATGGGAATTGGTCTGTGGAAATATTTTCATTTTTACTTTGCAGAAGCCTTTTTGTTTGTATCCACTCCTAACCTTCTTTCTGTAACTTATTTTTAGATAAATTGATGTAACTCTGTCTTTGTCTTCCCCAATCTTTTTCTTCCAAGTAGTGTTCCAGGCTCTTTTCCTTGGGGCCCGACTCAGATTGTTGCTGCCATTCTCTCCTCCAGTACCTGGGTATCAAAGGTAGGAAGGATGCAAGAGAATGCCTCCCCCTAATTTCACTTCAGTTCCTGGCTATTGCTGAAATCATAGGAAAAGTCTCTCTGAGCCCTAGGCTGGGACACTGCCAGGGCACATAAAGCTCTGGCAAGCCTCTATTAAGCCTGCACACATGGTAGTTTATCAAACCCTCATAACCTAGCCCCATGTAGACATGATTTTTTGTTTTCTTAACAGCACTGGGCAAGTCCTTGAGCAAGATGAAGCCTTGCTGTCAAATCTGAACACCTTTGGTCCAGACACAAAAGGTGGCTTGGGGAACCACACAGAGAAATTAGTGTTTTGCCTTGCCCCACTCTGAGAAACTGGTGATATTTTTTCAAATAAATAGTGTATGTGTATCTATCTGTAGATAGACAGATAAAACAAACAAAAAAATCTTGGCCTAAAGTAGACACACAGAAAGGGAAATTTCAATTTAAATGAAAAAAATTGGCACAAGGCAACTAAATCCTATGGCAGGTTGGACTGAACTGTACTCTGCTTCTGTTATTTTTTATTCAATTTAACTGTCTAGACTAGCCTTTCCTTCTGTACTGAGCAACTCTTTAAAGCAATGCTGAAGTCCTCTGAACATGTAGTACAAAAGTGGAACATTAAAGAAAAGGGCATTTTAAGGTGACTGTTTAAATAGGGTGTCTCTCTGGATTATCCTGTTACCTCTATTGCAACTACATCCTTCCTCTGTTTGCTCACTAGGAAATAGATTGAAAGGATGCTGATAGGTCACATGATCCCAGCCCAATCAATTAGCAGCTTTTAAAGATGACTCATTATTTTTTCTGTAACATAAAACAAAATTACACCGCGAAAGGCCTAACACAGCCTTTTAGAAAAACTCCAGAGATCTATTTTTACATTTGTGGTTCCACTTTTTTATCTTTCTCCAAAGCCCAAAGCACAGATCTTGATGAGATGATGCAGTGTGTGCATGCAGCAGGCTTTTCCTCACACTACTCCTCACCTCATCTGCAAGTATTATTCTAGGCCATGCATCTGATTTCCCACTCCTTGTCCTCTAACAGTTGGGTTGATCAACACACCTCAACTTTTGAACAGACAGTGAGAGCAAATCTATGTCAGTGAGAGGACTTTTGTAAGCAGCAATCATCCTTTGCATGAATCTGCAGAATCCCAAATGTTTGTTTTCATTATGTATTTTGGGATATATTAATTCATGTCAAATCCGTATCTGACTTATGCTTTCAGATGCAAAGAATCTGCAGAAAGGCTGCACTGAAATAAGCTCTTCCCATTTCATGTTATGTTGATAACATTTCATTTTAATTCAAAAGACTTGAAAAGAGACTTTCTTGATTGTCACTTTGTATTAGCTTAACTTCAAGTCTTGTGGCCTAGCTTACAAGATATTTTCAGCCCCGGAACCATGCTACAAAGTAACATGAAAGAAAAACCTCCAAAATGCCCCAAAAACAAAACAAAGAAAAACAAACAAAAATCTCCTCTCTCAATAAACCAAAGAATGGACTGGAATAAAAAGGAGCAAGTTGGCTCGTTCTAGTGTGACCAGCTGCCTTCTAGATAACTAAACACAGGAAAAAGCAAAGCATGCCTTTCCCACACATCCTCCCAGGCTTGTGTAATTCTAACTCACTAGCTTCCCCCCCCTTTTTTTTTTTTCATAGACACACTAAAATCCATTGACTACAATGGGTGGAATAGAGAAAGCTTTGTAAGTAGTGTAAGTAGTGGTAGGCTTCAGATATGGTTTCCCATGTGAAGAAGGGGAAAAGGAGCCCTTGAGAGCAGAAGAGCTGATAGAGCTTACTTTGTATAGAATGAGGGAGGCCTGCATGCTGAGCACTCTGCTTGCTGAAAGTGTCTGGCCTGAAATCCACGCAGAATCATAGAATTATAGAATGGCCTGGTTTAGAAAGGAGCTTAAAGGTCATCTCTTCAACCCTCCTGCCAGGGATGGGGAGCATCTCCTGCTAGACCAGGTTGCTCAGAGCTCTGTCCAACCTGGCCTCGAACCCTGCCAGGGATGGGGCATCCACAACTTCTCTGGGCTGAAGGAAAATACTGCCCTAGCCATCCCTCATCCTTTATCTCTCCCTACACTTATTCTGGAGAGACCAACGTGTTTCCCTGCCTGAGTGGCCCATTGTGGTCTCACATGCTTTGAGCATCTGTTACAATCTAATGAAGAAAGTTTCTCCCTGACCTGCACCATGGATCACTTCCTCCTGGAAAAGATATATACTTTGTATTCTGCATGAGAAGCAGAGAATTAATAATTCCTTGGTTCATTTATTAAAATATTTATTCTCAAATACTTTCTACCATCTCTTTTTCTTAGATATGGCAGTGAGTGATGAAAATATCTGTCCTGCACTAAGGACTTTTGCAAATTATACAGAAGTCTACATTATAATAAAATATTGTTTCTTGTATTGAAGGCTCCTGAAGCTCAAAGCAGCGCACACCTTTTCAGCTGCCATTAGTGTGCATACAGAGCTGACTAATTATACACTGACAAGAATATTTTGCCTGAATCTGTAAGCACACAGTCTGAACAGGAGTGTTTCTGCTATCTGGTGCTGCTTTACCTCATCTGGAGTGTGAGCTGCTGATTACAGGAACATAGGTCTGAAATAATGAGAACATCTTCTTTTCACTCAAAGGCTGATCTTGGTGATCACCTTCCTTTGCTGTACAGATGAACAAAGTTTTTTATTCAATATGGGGATACTTTACACAAGGGAAGAAAAACTGCTACGTCCTCAAGGTGATTTGTATTACTTGCTAAACACGCAAGGGATGAGCTTGGAGGAAAATAGGTATCAAAGGAAAAACACAGGAGGTGATTCAGGCTGAGATGGGGTGTTGGATAGCAGGTATCCTCTGTGCTGTTTGGAATGAAAACACAAAACATTTTGTCCCTGCAAAAATCTCAGGCTCATTAAGCTGCTCAGGAGAGGTCAAAAAGCTGCCTTTGTTCACAGCAAGGGCCTTGTGGCTTTACAAAAGGGGTCACTTCGGGGTTTTCCAAGGCGCGGATTTGTAAGGGCAAAGTATTTGGCTCCTGCCTCACACTAAAGACTTGTACCTTGCTGGTGATACTCAGGGCTCAGCTGTTCTCATGACTTCTTCACAGTCTATCCACCAGGCTGAAATGCACTTTGCCCAGCACTTCAGCATCTCAGCTAGAGCAGGATGACTGATTATCCTCCACAACTCTTTTCCTATTGGTCTGAGCAGTGGAATTTCATATTATCCAATCACCTAAAGGGGTGAAAGAGGCTGTCTTTTTCCTCAGAGTGTCTGGCTTTGTTTCTTTACTTGGCTCTTTAGCCTTAGCTCAGTAGGATTACTTGATAATGTTTGATTGAATGAACACTTTAAACAGGAATCCCTGGAAAATATCTTGTGGGCAGTATTTGTGCCAGTAAATTGTTTCCCTTTTGAACATAAGCTCTTAAGAACAGAGATGATGATGTTACTTTCCTACATACAGGTACCTGTTGATATCTAAGCTGTCTGCCCTCTACTCTCTTCATAGCCTTTGCAGCAAAATGGGAATTTCTGGGTGTGACTCACTTTACCCTAGCATAGCTTCTGTGGTTAGAGAAATTGCTCACTAAACATGCCAGTTGTTTTCCAGAGTTAAGGGAAAGAGAGTAGGATGAGTCTTCCTAGATGACTATAGGGGCAGATATCTAGGGTTAAGTGAAACCCATACAGGCTATCCTTTCATTTGTACTGAATTTGGCACATCAGAGCTGTGTTTTGCCAGCTGGATTCCAAGACACTGCCATCCTGGAGCTCATCAACTCTGACAATGATGCTAGGACAAGCAGACACAGGGAAAAAGTCTTCTACAACTCTGAATTTGTGAGATATGCTTTTGACTAAGTCATCAATCTCTCACTTGTAATAGTTCTCCGTGCTGCTGACATTGTTGATAGTGTTAAAGCTGGCTCAGCTACTGAGGTGCTGAGGAGATCAACTTCTTATGCCTGATGCTGTCCATGACCTGCATGGACTGGCACTCATAGACTGTGACCATAGATGGTTCTTTATTAGCAGGTGAAGATGGGTTTGGTCTCAGGACACTAAGGCTCCCAGCATGGGTAGCAAAGCTGATTACTAGGGAAGGTTTAGCAAGAGTGGGAGGGGCTTCTGTGATAATTTGGTGTAACAATGCTCTGGAGAGATGGCTCTAAAGAGACCCATCCTTCTCATCCTTTTACACTAGGGCAGTTCATCTGCTTCCTTGCAGTGAAAGAAGAGATGTGAGGTCCTGCTGGTTTAGTTCCCAGATGCATGAGGTCAGACGTCTCTTGTGCGCAGCTCCAGTGGTTTTTGCTTCTCCTCTCACTGTCTGCTTTTCCACTGGGCCATCTTTGAAGAGACATTTCTCAGTCATAACACAGGCCCTGTCCAGAGAAAATGAACACCATCTTTCAGTAAGTATTGTATTTCTGGGGTTTTAAACATCTCTTGAAATTGTCTGATGGTGTTTCCTTTTAGTTTTTTTTTTATTATTATTTTTTTAATAAGGTGTCTCTTCATAATCAGAACATAACATTTCAGAAAGAGAAGGGCTGTTCCCCAGGAAGAGCTGCCAGCAGGACTTTCAACACCTTCAAGAAATAATGAATTCAATCCAATACATGTTCATGGCATAGGGTGTTTTATTACCCCTTTGTGTATTTGGAGCCTGTGTATTAATCATCACCTAGAAGCAAGAAGAAAATTGTTAGAGTCTCTTGAGGTGAAGGCTGTGTGTAAAGTAGTTGAGGGCTTTGTGGTATATTGTAGTGGTTTGGAAGCTGAATTAACCCACTTTTTTTTTTTTCCTGCAGCACAACAAGCCCTGGCTACAGAAACAGATTTCTTGCTGTAGAAAAAGAATTTATATATTTCCTACCAGATCAAAGTGAAGAGAGCTGTAATTTTTCATCCTCTTGGCATGGTGATACAGGATTAAGTGCATTTCATCTATGTAATTTGTGGATTCTGGTGGGCTTTTTATTCAAATTCTAAGGCATTTATCTTAACACTGATATGCACTTTTAATAGTGGAAGGCACAGTTCTGACCTGGCAATTTTTTTTCCCTGTGGTCCAAGGATGATCTTTAATCCCATCCATGTACCTGCAAAAAGACATCTAGCCTGCATGTGAGACTCTGGAAATTTCGACACCTACATACTCACATGAAGACCTATGCTTTTGCCTCCGGGGTTGTCAAAGGGAGAAGACAAAAAGCAAAAGAACTGCAAAAGAAAAAAAGCCGAATAAACTTGTATGTTATTTCAGAACATGAAATAATACAAAAGTGGCAGGTCAAATAAAATGTTCTTCTAGCCCTGCATACTGGTTCCAATGCTGACTAGAACTGGAGATTTAGAGAGGGCTGTTAGAGAGGAAGAGCACAAATAGTACTTTCCTCTAATACTTTCGCATTTTTTACAGTTTTCTGGGCTGGACCAGCCCAGTGGTATTAACCTTCAGTGGACTTCTCCAATCTCTTTAGTCTTCCTTGAAACCTATATACACTTTCTTTGTCTACAACATCCTTTGTCAAGGAATTCTGCTTGTGAATAATTACTTTCTTTTGTTTATTTTGAATTGTCTTCCTGTTATTTGATGCCTCCTGGTTCTACTATTAAATCTTGGCATAAGTGTGAAGTTACAGGCCCAACATGGTTAGTTTTGTCTGAAAGGATGATTCAGAATGCCAGTCCCGGGGCATTTTCACCAATCAAATTCCAGGAGAACTTGCAATTTTCTTTTATTTCCAAGACATGTCTTGGTGTGCCGTTCTGGCCCATTCCATCACAGAGCAAACCCAACGCCTAATTACTTGCATTTACCTCTTTTGCTTGCATGTTGTGGTAGCCCCTTACACAAATCAGGCCTAAACTCTTGTTTGCTTAGCTCAGAAAGCTGTGTTAACATCACATCAATCTAATGTCACTGACTGCCTGAGGGAAAAGAACCCACAAGTTAAGCCAAACATGCTGGTTGATTGACTGATGGCAATAAAACCCTCGCATGGGGCTACCACAAAGTTCAGATGGTTTGGCGAGGCCCTCTCAGCTGTATTGTCTCACATTCCTTTCCAGTTGTCTGAGAGCAGACAATTTAATGAACACCCAGCCAAACGTGCCTTCTGCAGAAAGTGGAACTTCCCTCCCCATGCTCCCATGTTGGGTTTTGCCACACAAGAACAGCCCAGGCATTTCCTAACAGGGTGATCATCGTGGCAAGAGAGCATGATAACCAGAACAGCAAATTAGGTCCCAGCTTCTTCAGAACTTTTCTCTTTCATCAGCCTTAATGCTCTTTTTCATAAGTTATAAACTGGAAGAGAAAGAAAAAGTGTCCTCCTGGCAGCCTGGATAGCACCTAGGATAATGAAGCCTCCTTCCCTCTTATGGCGTATAGACATCACCATAGTTTAAATTATTGGTAAAATTATTCTAGTTCATGCTCACAAGCATACAGACAGATTCGTTCATGAAAGTTAGGAATGCAGTAATTAGTTTTTGTAAAGGAGTTAATAATCAGTATTCCTAAACATGTAAAGCTCGGGGAGGATATTTGATTTATTGTGTGAAAATAGAAGGCCTTTGATCATTAAAAGGATGCAAGAAAGTTATCAAATCAAGTCTTCTTGCTGCCTGTGGGTCACATTTCTAAAAGTATTTGGATGGCTAAAGGTGCTGCCAAGAAAAATTCCACCTCAAGGTTTTTTTTCTGTTTTTGACACTCAGAGGTACTGTACAATTGGTGCTGTCATGCTCTGGAAGGAGGCAGCCTGACTGAAAGGCTGCAGGGCTGGAAGCTGAGCTGTGGCTTCTCTTTCCAGCCACTGATACTGTCCTGCAGTGTTAAAATAAGCTGTAAGCTAATCACACCCCATCCTGCACCTCATTGCTGCCCATTTGTAAACAAGGTGCAGCTTTGTGCACTTGCAGAAAGGCCTTTAGGATCAGTGAATGATAAAAAGGGACTATTTTTGTTCTAGGGCAAGATTCAGGTTCATTGCCCAAGTCTTGCTATTTCTGCTGACCTTGCCCAAGATATGCTAAATTGTGAGTTACTGCTAACTGTGATAAGGCTTCTCTGGTGAGAGCAAATATTCATTAGGAGCTTAACTGAAGCAATTGCTTCAGTTTAAATAGCTTAACAGTGATCCACTGAATGCAGATTAGGCTACAGATCCTGTAGTATGGCTCATATCAATACTGAAGATATGCACATTACGAACACCCTGATCAGTTAATTCTTCTCCCCTATCTGTGGAAAGTCTTTTTATTTTGAAAAATAACTGTTATAGCACCTGGGTTTTCTTAGGATGTGTCTATTCCTCGGGATCAGTTAGGAGCCCTTGCAAAGAAATTCCTTCTGTTGCAGAAAACTTGTGTTTCAGATATGCCAACTGAAAGAGCACATATGGTGCGGTGATTAGGGATTGCCATTGTGGAGATGTTTAGATGGCTGACAGATCAGGGAAGTTTTAAACTTTTACCTTTACTAGATCCATTCCTTAAGGACAGCCTTTGTGCTCACAGCTAATTGCCACCCATCGTTGCAGCGTCACCCCCGTGTTCAGCAGCCACACAGTGAGCCAGCTGTGGGTGCTCTGTGCTGCGGGGGCTGCTGCCTCACAGCTGGCACTGGCCATGGTGGTCTTCAGTGGTCCTGACTTGCCAAGGTTTGGTGATCAGGCCCAAAAGATCATTTATGAGAGAAGCCAGAACTGGGCTTGTCGTCTTTCTTTTCTCTGTTTATTTTTTTATTTGCTTGTGCCTGATGGTTTTATGCTGTTTCCTGCTTTCTGAAAGGAAGAACTCCTCTCAATGTCACTGACTGTGCTTTTTGCTTTGCAAGTCATCCTTCTCATGTAGTATGCAGGTTGTCCTGCCTATTTACAGTCCCATGCGCTTATTTTACTCTCTGTCTGGCAATTTTTGTTAGCTCAGTGCCACCTACTTGCAACTTCACCCATCTTTGGTAGTCATGTTGTTCACATACTTACGTAAAATGCTTATAGATGACATCTTGCTGTGCCTTGAGTGTGGCAAAATATTTATATTCTGTTGTTAGTTACACCATCCTTGTACATATTTAAAATGAAGGCAGGCATATTAATTATATTCTGACTGATACAACTATGATTTCTAGGTGTTGCAGACCTCTGTTTTGCTACACCTGCATATTTGCAATGTCATCCACCCTTCTGACCTGTCTTTCTGTGGAACAGCTTGGTTGTAGCCTTTATTGTCTTACTGCTGGTAGCCATGCTGTGTTGTGACTTTGTAAACAGATGGATATTTTTTTGGCTTCTCCATGGCTACTTCTGCAGATATTGAATCTTCACTAACCTGCTGGGGAAGAAAAGAAACTAAATTCAATTACTAATAAGGCTCTTCATAATTCTACCTCAAGGATACAGAATGCTTTTTACTCTCCTGAGAAAACAATTCTGCCAAAAATAAGGTCAAGGAGTGGGCCTCATCTCTGTCAGTGTGATATAGTATCATTTGTAGAAATAATGCTTGGATTAACTGGTAAGTTTGCTGCTTTGCCTTTGAACTCATCCTGTCACTTTGATTTGAGAAGCTGCATTCCTTGGTGGATAGAAAGAATGAGAATGAGATTTTCCTCGTCTTTGTCCTCAGGCCTGTCACCATCCCCCCTTGTGACCCTGAGCAAACCCCTGTGGACATTATTAAAATACTGGAATAACAGACAGGAAAAAAGAGTTTTGTAGAAAACAAATTTTTATCTTGTTATGGTTAGTGGTCCTTGAGATAATTACAGGGAAAGTCCTTGATCCTGAGTGAGCACATCTGTCCCAGTGCTCAGGACAGTGAGTGTCTGCAGTGGCCATTTTTCTGGTGCCCTCTGCTCCTTGGCAGGTGTCCCTGGCAGGACCACACCTCAGGGACCTCGAGCTGTGACAAAGTGTGCTGCCCACACTAGGTGTTTGTTCTCCTAACAACAGGTGAGCCTGATCCTCATGCAGCCCTTGAACCACTCTTACTCTTGGCTTGCTCATACCCTCAGTTTACTCACGGAAGGGTAAACGTGGCATCTGCCACACAGAAAATGCTTAGGTCAAGAAGGCAGCTCCTCTTGATATTGGTGTAATCATTCTCTGAGGTCAGGTGGGATGATGGGATGGCTGAAATTCTAACTAACTTTCTAGGGTCCTCATCCCTCCTAACTGATGAGGTGTTTTGTCATCATCTGGAGGAGTCAAGCAAGCATTCGTTGCCCAAGATTTTCCATTTATCTTCTTGGATAGTGAGGGAAAGTACCTTGGAATAGGAGCTGTCAAGTAACTGATGGAGTCAAAAGCAACAGGAGTGCTTTGACCTAAGGAAAGCAAAGTGAAAATGCTACCTCGTGGGTCCTATGGAGAACTTGCACAAAAATAATGTGGTAGCAAGGGTATTTTTTCAATTTAACGAGGTGTTGTCCTATGCATTTCACCAAGTGCTGCACTGCCTGCTGCGCCCATGAAACACTCAGGAGCTGTCCCTGTGATTTGGGCCTCATCTTATGACTCTACTGCAGTTTAGTGAACTAGCCATTTAACCACATAAATATTAAAAATATTCAATTAACTTTGGTTGGATCTGTCTGGCACTAAGAAAGGAAAAATTCCAGAGTTTGAAATATATGACTTGGCATGATTATGTGGTGAAATGAATAATGTTTTAATGAGTGATTTGTAATTATTTAATAATTAAAGAGCTCTTATGAATATTCTTGAGCACCCTGTGGAAAAAATAAATTGTATGCTGATTTCATCAAGCATTCAAATCTAATCAGAATTTATTTTTATAGCATCATTTTAAACATAGTCTACAAGAACATTGCCACAATAATGCAGAACAGAAAAGTGTCAGGCTGTAACAGCTCTGCTTTTTAAAGTATAAGCTCATGGTTTTTCCATGCAAAGAATTTTTCTGCACTAATGAATTGCAGCTGGACTCTATTCCAAGACCTGCAGCAGCCAGTCAGGTTTCATCAGTGGTTCAGTGACAGGTTGAGGGTGCATCCGTTTTGGTTTGTAAACACAGATGAATGGTAGCCACTTGCTGCAGGGGAGATTGATCCCATCCCCCTGCCTGGAAACAAAGACGAAGAGAGACCAAAAAGGAAAATAAGAAGATGCAAAAATAGAACTTTTTCACTCCTGACATGAAATCATTCAGTCTCAGCTTAGTCTCTGGAAATTCAATTTCCTTTAATTTCTCTTCCCATGGTATGTATATTGCAGCTTTGGGCAAACTTTGATGAGATGATGTTTTGTCTGTCTAATCCTGGAAATACTTTTCCCACAGGTGCAGCAGAGGTTCAAGAACAAGGTAAATTATGTGAACCAGAAATCATCCCAGATTTTTCTTAACTTGAATATTAAGGGTCAGGCAAATTTTTATGCAAAACGGTTCTTTGTTAATTAGTCATCCAACAGATCTGGAAAAGAATACCAGAGGCTTTTAAATGAAGACTGTCAGAGATTCGTCAATCCATTTTTAAAGGAATGACCCCTATAGGCCAAGAAATCCATCCAGAATTTTACACAGAAACGACAATTTGCTATTTATTTCTGAAAGCAGTTTGGTACGCTCGTATTTGACGGGATGGAAGAAAGACCAGATGGGGGCCCTCTACCACATGGATGTCAATACAGTTATTACTTGTGAGGATATAATTGTCCTGTAGCATTGCATGAATAATTCATTTTTAATTCTATATTAGATTAATTTCATCTCATCCTCTCTTTGTGAATTGTCCTCCAATATGTTGTAATTTCTTGAATGTATTTATTATTCAGAATAGACTATAGGACTCATGAGTCATTCATTTCAGGTAGGTGACATTCAGAATTTGAGACTTTCAAGATGGACATACAGGGTAATTTTTGTGCCCTGTTACACAGGTAAAATATACAGAACCAAGCTTCTACTTCCAACTTGTATTTACAAATCATGAATTCACTTGCTTTTACTATTCAGCAATGCTAATTCCAAATTCACCATCTCAGCAATATCTCCAGCAGATTCATTGGCTGGAATATTTGAAAGTAGGGAGAAGTGCTGAACAAATTAATTAAAAGAATCTTGAAGAAAATATTCATGCAGCTTTTTATAACATTAAGTGACCTGATATTCTGCCAGAGATTAAGCAGAGAACTTAATATTCACCATTCAACTTCTCCTTTGAATTTTTTTCCTCAGTTTTCTTTCTTTATATGAATCAAATGTTGATCAGCGTTTACCACTTCAACTATTTTTCCCCTAAAACTCCTATCTTCCCCCATTTTCAACTCACAAAACCATAGAAAGATTAAAACCCACAATTTTTTGATAAGTCCTTAATTTTGCTGAGACTGAAAAGAATTTCCATTTTTACAGAGGGAAACTATTCACTTGGGAAAAAATCAACATTTTTTTATACTAGAATTTTTTTATCAGTTGAATCATAGAGTTCTTTCAGCTGATATTTGCATTTCTAGTCATGAAACCTAACCTTTTGGAAAGCTCCCCTCATCCAGAACTGGGTTTCCTTCTGTTTTCCTTCTATTGCTCAAAAAAAAAGAGCAAAATCATGAACAATGGGATCTTAGCAGCTATTCCGGGATTGCAGATTTGACCTGTAGCAATTACACAAGTTTTCTGCACAGCCAGTAGAGAACTGGGAGATATATCCAGAGTGTCATATACCCAGTGTAATAAAGGCATTGAGGGAACATAAGAAGAAGCTGCTGTCATTTGAGGGCCCTACTCAACAGCACAGCCTAGGTCTCATCACCTTGTTGGCAGGTAAATTTGGGCAAAATGAAAGTTACAGTGAAAAGAAATATAAGAAGACAGGTGAGCAGAAATGGAGAGATCAGAAGAACTTGTCTGGAAAGGATGTACTTACAGTGCTTTTTCCTTATGCCCCCATGTGGCTTGGGAATAGAATAGAGAGGGACAGTTCTCCCCTCTGACTCTCTCCAAACAAACTCCTGAGTCCTCAGGAGTCTGTTTTTGCGTTTGGTAGGGAAGGATACACTTTCATCCATCCCTTGAAGCAAAAGCATGCATCATGTTGATGTTTAGGCTCAGAGAAGAACTATCCTGAGGGATTTAAATGTCATATCCTATTGTAGACATGGCTTAAGAGAGCTATGCCACCTCAAGGTAAACATGGAAGCATTTGTGTTTGGCTTCTGAAAGATAGAGCAAGTAGTTTTGGTACAGGGTTTCAAGTTACAGGGCTCATCTGATATAACCTGAGCAGAGAGCAAGGTGAAGTCACAATATCTTTAGCAATTGTGTCCTGTGAGGAAGAAAAAGGGTTCATTGTTCACTAGAGGATTGACAAATCACAGAGAAAGGCTGTAGGTAGGTAGCAGGTAGGCACCATGCTGTGTGTCATGTGGGAAGCCAAGGGGGAAACCCCTCAACTATAATCCATTCTTTTCATGTCCTGTTACAGTAAAGGATCCCCAGGAATCTCCTTGACTTCCCTTCACTGATGCATTGTGTGTGCCCTATTTTACTGCACGAGAAAGTCAGACCTCATGCTCAAAACCCTTGACATAATGAGGTTGACTGGATGATATGAGAAAAGAATAAAAGTTCCAGAGGTTTGAAGTTCCAGACAGGAGTTGGTTCATTGGTACCTGAGTGTGTCCTGTGGCTGTGTTGAGTGCAACTAACCTCACCAGCAGCATTGAACTTAATATCAAGTTTTTTTGGTCAACACTGATACACAAAAAGAGAAGCAGAAAAGAAGGGAAAAAAGAGATAGGTACAAGAAAAAAAACAACTGAGTGAAGTGGAGAATAAATTATGAAAAATTTTTTTGAAGTTTTGAAGAAGCCTGTGCTTCAGCCTGTGTTCATGTAATTCTCTTTTGAGTAAGCAGCAGTGCCCTTTGTAACTAATCCAGTCTTTCTGACACATATTTTGTCATTCTGTTTTGTGGAAGAGTCCTGATGAGTTGGGTTAGAAATTATACCATGTGCAGGATTAAGTCTGCCAAAGATTAAGAACCAATCATCGCAATTTTTGACTGTGGAGTTCCCAACACCAGAAAAAAATGTAGAATAAACACAAAAGCAAAGTCTCATTCATCTTACCAGAAAATAGAATATTGTCTTCCTATTATCTCTTATGATTAAAGTGAGTTCAGCATTTCACAGGGATATACAGTGAAGTAAAAGTACAAAATGAAGGGCAAATGCTAGTAGATACACAGGATTTCACATTTTTCCCTGTCCTACAGAAAAAAGTTAAGTTGTGCAAAGCATCAGCATATGAAGAGCACTCATTTAAGAGTCAGATGCCATTTAGGTTATAAGCAGAATTAGTTTGCTGCTGTCATTACAGGGTCCAGTGGGTGCAGTTCTGCTTCAGCAATCCATCTCAATGTGTGGTGCAATGCACCACAATTGGTGGATTCTGCTTTGGATCTGCCTTCTGGAGAGACACCGGCATTTTTGGCAGGCCATCCCTGAAAGGTGTGCAGTCCTTTGTGCATTCCCAAGACTTGGTGTCAAGTGGTTTGTCAGGCCTGGAGTGCAGTGCATTAGTCTGTCTCTGCTGTGAAAGGCTTGTCTCTGCAACAGTATTGGGGATTCCGGGCTGGTGCACACTGTTGCTTTAGGGAAGGAGAACAAAACTGTTCTGTCAGACCTGAATTAAGATGGATTTTTGTTGAAAGTTCTTGGAATTGATTTCTTTCCAGTTTCCTTATTGGTAAGAGACATCACAGTTGGGTTCAACTTACAAAATATCATTGATTTCTCTCCCCAAACCACAGATGATTCAGCTTGTAATTTCCTCTACAATTATAGAGCAGGTCTCCTTAGAAACTGCTAGTATCCATTCAAAGTTTCGTCTTGTGGAAACCACATTTCCCCTCTCTTTGGCCAGATGTGCTTGACACGAGACCAGAAAAAAAAGTGGAGGAAAGTACAATAAACATTTTCCTGCTCCCGTTCCCTCTTTTCTGTTTCCTGAAAGGAGATTCAGAACATTGCAACTCCATTTGTCTCCGAGTGCCTTGGGATCTCAGGCCATCCTGAGTGGCAGGGTTGGCTGTGGGTGGGCCTGCTTGTGGTTCTGCCAGCGTGTTGCACAGCCTTTCTTCTCCGGGAGAGGCCAGGGTGCAACACAGAGGTCATGGCTTCTCCACCCTGACACAGCTCTATGCCACCAAAGGCTAGTCAAACTAAGCTGATTTCACAACTGGCTCTGCCTTGGTTGGCTGTCCTGTGTTTCTTCTCATACACAACTGCAACAAGGCACAGAAGTCTCCATCTTCTCTTTGCATCCCCTGTGATACTCAAGGGAATGCGTATTCATGCAAGGAGTCCCTGCCATGCAAATTGCTTGGCTTCTGGGTTTGACAGGCAGTCTCAGATAAACCACAGGATCTCATTTAGACAGATAAATCATAGGACCCGATGACAGTTTGAAGAGCTTTGCAAGAGGGAATCTTGTGCTGGGACAAGGTCACACACAGACTGTCTCTAAAGTCTGCTCTACTCTCAGTACTTTTTCTGAAAAGGTCAAGATAACACTAAATTGCTTTTACATTTGGAAAAAAACTCCTCAGGTCTTCTGCCTTAGTAACTGAGAAACGGGTTTGTGCTGGCAATGGAGACAAAAACAGACTCAGTTTGCCCATATTTGTTCCTCACTGTGCCATGAGAAACCCACAGACTGACCTGAATTCAATTGTTATGGTGGCTGTAGATTGAAACTTCAGTAAGAGATGTTGAAATCACATCTGTTATGTGGAAAACTTTAATCCATACCAGTAAAGAGATAGAGAAGGCGTAAGGAGGAGACACAAATAAAAGTGGTGCTTCTATAAGACAGAAAGCCACAGCAATGAATACATGTGTTCTTACATATATATTTGTGGATGTCTATGCATACATATATGCACTCACATACACATGTGGGCAACAGCTATGTGGCGGTATTAAAAATATCCAAAGAATATTAAAACCCACCATCTTACTAACAAACTGAGAGGGACCTAAGAAAGGATATAGTAAAAAGGAGATAGATGCCAGTTTTTTAGTATGCCAGCTTACTCTTCTTCCCTTTTATGCCTTCATCCTTTTTCTTGTAGGGTGAAAAATCTTGGTCCTTGAGGTGTTTATATTATGCCAGCTTTTACCAGCATGGTTCTTCTTCCCTGAAAATAACCTCACTTCCAATATTACACTTGCAATCTGTTGTTGTACAAAGATTTTGCCTCAAACGGGTGGGATGTGGTCTTCCCAACACCTTTTCTTACATTGCTTCAAGTGTCTTAGTGTATTAGGCCCTTAAGCTAAACAATTCATTGTGAACTCATAGGGGTCTGAGGCCAAATGCCTGTCTCAGAATGGGAGGCAGTGTGGGCCACAGCCCAGTCAGCACTGTAAATCCTTTTGGTGCAGCTAGGCAGATGTGCACATGGAGATTTAATTTCTGTAATTTTGTGTGTGTACTGTGGTGTGGAGAGGTGCTCGCGTATCACTGTGTCAGCTGGAGGGCAGCACCTAACAAAGATTTTGCATAAACTGTCCCTTTGGGAGAGGATTTTCACATAATGCCAGTATTGAGGTCTGCTGGTAAAACAATGTTATGGGACAGAGCTGAGAAGCTTTTCAAGCTCTATTAAATCTACATAGGCTCTACCCATTTTTAATCTTGCTCAAACATCCTTGTGTACAGCAAATAACTTCCATGATCCCTTAAAAAAGCACTCATGTACAGTGCACATTTGCACTGATGTACTTATTTAAAATCCAAATATTTAGTAAAGGATCTGAAATTGTCTCCATCCTTTCTCTATACAAACACAGACTACAAATACACCACTAGGCCCAGAGCAACCTTTTCCTTAAAATTACTCTTGACTCCTAATTGTAGATGGGGTATGTTTTGGTGACGGCATACTTTTTACAGACACCACAGACGGGAATCCAGAACTTCCCTAAGTGCAGTGTGGGTGATTTTCAAGAGCTTGCTCAGCAATCATCAAAATCTGAGTGTCCAGCAGTTTTGGGGACAGTCCATTCTGGGGCATGTCCACAAGCATGGTAGATGCCTCTTACAGAGAGCGTGGGAGATGAGATCTAAAATCACACCAGTAAACTCCCAGATAAGCTACCTGATTTTCTGTCTGCAAAACTACACTTGGCTTCAAAAAGCTGCTTTGTTTTCCAAGTAGTACAGTGCAAGATGTGTTCTGTCTTTTGCAATCAACATCAGTGGATGAAGATTATTGTGCTAATTCTAGAGAGCAAGCGAAAATAAGTGACCAGTGTTTTCTACCCACTCTTCAGTCTCACCACAAAGTTTTTGTAACAGACGTCATTTCTGAGTGCTAGCCATTTGCTAAACAGCAGCCTCCCCACTGCAGCTACAGTGCTGTTACATTTCATCACCTCTTTCTGGCTTTTTTCCCTACAATAATTGTGAATTAAGCATGATCATCCCAAACACATCCAATACCTGGTATTATTCACTGCACACTTCTGACAAATAATCTTTGGCTTGTGGGCTCTTTGTAAACATCCATATTCCAAGCCTACATGGAGATGCATAAGGCATGCTACATGTGTCTTTCTCCTGACCCAGTGCAGTTAATTTTCAGAAGTAGAGTTTCAGATTGTGAATTAAAATTTAGGTTCTATTATTATGTTACAGTACTTCCTGGAAAGTTCCAGTTTTACTCACTAACTCGGTACTATGCTTGTGCTATAGTGATGCAGAAAGTTACAGAGATTCAGAGATCCCTTTGAAAAATAGGATTTTCAGATTTTCAAGATTTTCAACAGACAGCCCACAACCCCCTGATGAAAGTCAGTGGGACACTGTAATTCCATTTCATTAGGACTTAAATGAAATGTTCCAGCTCTGCCTTATTAGCACAGTTGAAACTGGCTTGTTTGATTCACAAAACAATTTCAGAGGATTTTCCTGGATCTGTTATTTCTACCTACATGAAGATAACTGTTTGCTGTCTGGTTTGCATAGCATCGACATGTTCTCTGCCTGATGTTAGGATGCATGAAGCTACTCATGTGCACTCCAGCTCTCAGCATCCCTAGGCATCCATGCAGAGACAGACTTTGAAGGCTGGGCAGGGGTTTCATAGGGAGAATCAGAGCAGGTGGATGCATTGCAAAACAGCAAAGATGCAGTCCTCTGAAAGAAACAGCAGTGCTATGGCTGAGGCTGTGCAAAACACTCACATCAGTTTCCAGAGCTCTCTGTCACAGTTTCTGTCTGCTTTTCCTCTAGTCCTGTGTTGCTGAGATATTTGTCAACAGAATGGAAATGATACTGTTCCCAAGGAGAAATTGAATTTAATATTAATGCTATCTCCTGTGGAAAAGCAAGAGTGAGTCAGAGCTGAGTAGAGTTTGTTTTATATATGAAGTCTTTCATTCTGGAGAATAACTCAGAGCACAGAGCTGTGAATTTAATGCTACCAGCTTGGGAAGTTGGTTGGCAAACACAGCAGGCTTTGCGCATTAAGCAGCAATGTGCATTGCTGTAGTCATTAGAAACAGTTTCACTAACAGAGAAATAGGGGTAAAATGCTCATCAAAGTCTTTCTCAGTGGGCAGTATTTGATGCGTTCTACAAGAAGCTTTGAATACCCACTGGGCTGAAAATGTTTAGTATCACCTTGCTTTAAATGGACTCTGCTTTGTCTCTGTCTTCCAGCCTTCTTTATATTTTATATTTTATTTATCTTCTTCCTCAAAATGAAACTCTTATCAGCAGTGACTCCTATGTTCATGCTGCCCTTGTGGCCAAACATAGTAATACAGCACAATTTAAAATATAAGGATTCAGTCATATGAAGCTCAAAAAGAGCAGCTTTGTCTGTTTTTAGAGTAAACTCCACCCTGCCTTTGAGTGCCTTTTCTGTCTCATCAGCTGTGTCCTATGTCTTGTCATGTCCTGATAACATGACTTAGTAGATGCTGTTATAAGTAGCTGGTGCTACCCTGCAGTTTAATTTCCTGTGGGAAAGGAGATTAGCTGCTGAAGGGACCCTGCACAGCTCTGACACTGCTGTGTGGATGTCCTGGCAAATGGAAGGCCGTGGTTACTTCTGCTCTGCCCTGAGATGCTGCATTCCCTGTTTGTAGCCAGGCATAGAAGGCATAAGAGGAAGGAGGAGAGAAAGGATAGCAGAGCTGGGAAAAATATGGTGTTTTGTTGATGCTTGCAGGATCCAAGGCAGATGGTCAGTCACAGATGGATGCCTTGGGCTGGCAGGTCAGCCACAACAGCTATTGCTCTGGTTTCTGGCTCCCTTCCCCAGTCAACTGTGTGGCCTGGTCAGCTCTCTCTCTTTCTCTCTCTCTCTCTCCTTTTTACAGACTTTTCCCAGTCTGGACAGCTAGCTATGGATGGCTCCTGATATCTCAGCCTTTTGGCTGCAGCACAGTCAGTCTCAAGATGGCTGAAAAGCTGAGTGCAAGATGGAGAGAAAAGGCAGGCGATGAAAGAGGGGGAAGGGGTCACAGAAGGATTGCAGGTTTCTGCAGGTCCTTGCCCATGCAATGGGTGTGATTGGGAAAGGTGCCAGTGGGGATCTCATGAAGCCATTGTGATTCCTCATGTCCAATGAGGCTGTGTTCCTGCAGCATAGTAGATGCAGGTTGGCCTGTGCCCTTTTTCCGTTTCTCTAAGTCCTTCTTCCCTCTCTCATCCACTTGTCTTTTTCTTTTTTTTTTAAGCAGGCAAAAATGGACACAGGCTCATCCTTTCATTATCTTATCTCAATACTTCTGGTGCATCTTTTTGTAAACTCATTTCTGACTCCAAGAGAACTTTACACATTCTTTGGGCTTTTCCAGCTGAATGATTTTATTGGTGTAGTTCAGTATCCTTCTCTTCCTTTTTGCATCTTTGCCATTTATGCTCAGTGTTCAGGACAAACAGAATATTTATAAATCTGATGTGCACTTCCCAAGCTTCTGTTCCCGACTAGTGTGAGGCAGCAAAGACTCAGTCATTACTGTGCTTACCTATGGGGACTCAACAACTGAAGGAATCCTCAGCTTTACTAACATGAATAAAAATTGGCAAAAATACTTTATTTTTTTCCCCATCCTTGGGCTCTTTGTCCCCAGAAAGTGAAGAGCTGCACTGGCATGTCATGACACGTTGAGTCTTTGAGCTGCTGTTTTTTCTGGCTGTTGCCATCTGCCACTCAAAAGCATCAATGCTTTTGGAGGTAACAATGGGGGTATGTAACAAGGGTTGCATCATGAAAGCACGGTTTTAGTGGACTTAAATGCTTAAAATGTTCCAATGTATCTCTCAGTCTATAGTTTTCTTCCTTACTCTTATTCCATGCTTCATTTAATAAAATCCCCTGCAAGAGAACAGAAGAAGAAGAAAAAAAAAGAACAAACCCTTTCAAAGCCATGTGAAATTACTTCCGAATCAGATGCAAATTCAGTCCTATTGTTCACAAATTGCTATGTGCAGCCTTTCTGTGGCAGGTCCTAAGGCAAGGGCAGAAGTGCTATCTCTACAGCACCATGAAGCTTTATGACAGCAAACCTGTGAGGGAAACACAGCGCTACCGATCCAAGCTCAGCTTCCAGGGGCAGAGCTCACTGGGGAAGTGCCTGCTGGCGACAACAGGGGAGCCAGTTACCTAAAGGAATTGGAGCCTGGAGGATAAAGCTGGGGTTGGAGCGGGTGATGAGGGGAGCCTTATGGGCTGTGCACTCACCACACACACACACACACACACACAGAGGCAGACCCAGGGGCTAGGATGACCTCTGGGAGCTCGTGGATATGAGCCCTCTGTGCCCTTCTCAGCAGAGTTATTGCCAGCACCAACAGGGACAGATAACGCTTCCTGTGCGTAGGGGAATGCTGCTGCTTTCACGGATCTCAGGAGCAGGGCCACAGCACCAGACTCTGACTGCCAACAGAAAGCACAGCAGCTCCAGCTTTTAATTGTACCTTCATACTCCATCATCCACTCTTGGCAAAGGCCAGCCAAATTTACAACCTTCTGCTGCTTTAACCAGAGCTGTTGTGTCTATGGTTGAGCCAGCTTTCATGTGCTGCTGGCCACTTCTCCTGAATAAGCTCTCCAGCACTTTTAGGGGTATGTGGCCTTGTGACTGGGACAGCAGCAATGGATCACAGTGTCTTCATCTCACAGCAGAATTATTTTCATCTCCCCCACCTGTCCTCCAGGTCACATTACTCAAGAATAAGTCAGTTTTAAACTTATTTTTTCTGGACCATGCCTATGAGAGATCCCCTGGGACAGTCTCAGCTAGAAAGAGCATCTCAGTGCAAAGAGTTCACCTGGATATGAATTACATGGATTGTACAGACACAGAGATCCTAAGGAAAGAGAGCTGTTAGCTCCTCTCTGGCCATCACTTTCAGCTGGAGTCTCTGTTTCTAGTGGATATAAAATTGAAGTGATATAAAATTGAAGTGATATAAACCTGTATTATTTCCTTTTGTCCTTTCAACATCCAGGAATTAATGTATGTTAAGTCCTTCCAGGTGCACATGGTATTTTCCATGTTAATCATTAAAATGTATTCTTTCTTAAAAAACACCACTGACAAAAAAGAATCCAGGTTGTTGTTTTGACCTGTGTGTTGATACAAGTGATAGGAGAGAAGATTTGTGATAGCAACAGTCCAGAAATGGGCTGTTACAATAGCCAGCATAAAGCTGTTCCCATCTGTCCATGGCAATGATTTAGACTGTGATTTTTAAAGATACACCTGATGTAGTGAGGTGTTCGATGCCAGAATGCTTTGTCAGGTTCCCAGACTTTAATATGGGATGAAAAGCATCACTGTGTGGCCCACATCTGAAATATTTGACTGCTAACCTTCTGGAGGTTTTGTTGACCAGCTTTATTTATTTTTGAAGGAAAATTACTTGAATAAAACCTGTGTTTTTACATTCTCTCTGCTGTCCCAATGAGCTATACCTGTAGAAGTAGAACTTCAGTGTATTCGCTCCCATTTCAGAGTCTTCCATGTGAGTCAGTAAGTCTATTTAAGCCTGGCAGATATACGGATGAGGTAACAGACTATTCTGCTCCACCCTTCTCTGGAGAGCTTTCATCTCTTTAACAACAACTTAAAAACCAGATTGCTACCTGAAACAAGCAAGGAACAAACAAGACTCTTCATTCAACTTCTCCAGCCTTAGACAGGGCATCAGTGGTCTCACTCTGTGTACGGACTTGAAAAACACATCAGCCTAACTAATGCCCTTGAAAAATGCAAAGGAACCCTACTCTTTGGACCAGTTTCAAACCTTCTCTCAGGTTCAGGATGTCCCCTCAGTGGACTATTTCTCAGAGAAAGAGAGAAAGCAGAGGATGGGGTACAGATGTTCCTGGAAGAAGTGCAGCATTTAAGCAACACAAAACCAGCACTGCTGATGCCTTTCCTTGCTGCTGTTGTTGATCTACGAAACATACAAGGGTTGCACTAGATAGCAGTTTTTCTGCAAACTACTGGCCTAACTACAGTTAGTCATAAAGGTTCCATCTATGCTGTTTTTCAGAGGAAAATTGAGTTTCACGGGAAGCCTTTGACTTGGAAAGTATAATCTTAGTTTTGAAGGCAAAATATGATATCCTATTATTCCACTATCCTCCCAACCCACCTGCCCTATTTCTCTCAAAAAATACGTAGATTTGAGTCAAAGAAGAGACCCATCTGTTTTAAATTGAATAATAAATATTTTTCAGAAGGAATGAAGAAATTCTTACAAGTTTAATTATTTTGTATTTGCTAAACCCACCTCCTTGCCCTGAATTAAGACAGCTAAGAGCATATGCAGGAGTACATTCAAGCAACGTATTAACAACCTAACAAAAATATTTACTTGCATTGATTTTGATTCAATTAGAGATTTATTCTAATTATCCAGCAGAAATTAACTAGCTTGCCTTATTAGACACTAAACACAATAAATTCAATCATTTATTCAATCAACTTGAATAAATCACAGGGAGAAATTGTGTGAAGAACCAAATACATTATTCAGCCTGGTTAGGGGTTCAGTCTGCTCAGTGCCTTGCAGGATGAAGCCTTCTGTGTGCTCCCCTTCCTGTGGGCTTGCTCTGTAGCTCCCAGTCCTTGCAGAGATCATGGAGACGTGAAGGAATAATGAAGTCTCTGTCTATACAATTATAATGAATTGCTAAAAGTATTAGAGGTGCTGTAAATAAATCATTATATCAGGCTAATTTAGCCTGTTTCCTGCTCTCAGATGGCTTGTAATAGAGTCCTGCCTCTGAAAGTCAGCCATTCTTTGCAATTAGATTTATCACTAATCAAAAAGGGAAGGTATCCTGCCAGCTTTCAATTGCACTTGGAAATACCATCTTAGGCTCAAGCCTCAAAGCTGAATTTATTCATTTATTCAAATTTTGAAACTACCCATCTGCAAATATTTTAATGACCTAACTATTAATTAAAACTTAGAATGATCATCTAGTGAGGTACAGCATCCACATTAACCCAAACATCACAGCACTAGAAGAACTCCTTTCACCTCCTGTCTCCTGGCAACACACCTTCCAACTTCCTCAGAAGCTCCATTCAGTAAGGAGTTTACAGCAATTGCATCTCTGCAAGATGCAGTTGTCCCTTTTCATAGAGCTTGATGGGATGACCAGTCTTGCAGGGACTGTGGATACAGACTTCCACCAACTTTTCCTGGGACAGAGCTCCCTTGTGACAGGACTTCGCACTCCAGGCCACAGGAGACTTGCTCCTGGCTCAAGACTCTCTTAAAAGGCATCTCCCTTGTCTGCCCTGCTACCTTGTTTGCAGCCCCAGAGTGTCTGCTTGCACCTGATGCCAGGCTCCCCACTGAGCTGTGCTTGCTGCTGACCTGCTGAGTTTCATCTCCTTTGGGTCTCAAATCACTTGCATGGATAGAGAAAGAGGGATTTTTTTTTTATCCTGGAAGGTCTCAGACCACTTCAAATTCAGGATGAAATGCTTTTGCAGAGGTGAGTACAATCTCTATTCCCCACTGCCAAGTACACCCACAAAATCCCAGCTTTAGTAAATTCATTTTCTGCCAATGTGTACTTGGCCAGGATACCAAACAACATTCTGTGTGGGTGGGTGTAAATAAAATCCCTTTATCATTGCAATCTAGCTATCTCTTGGCAGTCATGGCAACTGAATAACCGTACTCAGATTTTGTCATCAGTGATTCAGCATGAAAGTTTATATAACACAGGATATGTTTACACCAAGTTCCACACAAGGAAGACAAAAGGTAATGTTTTATTTACCTAGAGGTACAGTAGAACCAGGATGTGGGAGCAAAAATATCTGGATATGACCAGATTATATTTGGTAGTTTAATTCCTTTCCCATCTCGTAAATAGATTTAGGTGTCAAAATACTGTTTGAAATTATTCCTCAGTGAAATTCATTTCAATGAGCAGCATCCTGTTAATCTGTATACAATGACTGGCATTCCATGGCTCTGTACACACAGTCTCCAAGCTGCTTTGAAAATACTAAAGTGTTTTTCCACTGCCCTCCCATCCCATGAAATACTGATATCGGGTGTACTTCACACGTAAGTCTTGGTCCCTCAGGGGATGACTATAGAGAGGGAGAAATACATACATAGGGACAAGGAATTTGTGAGAGTAAGAAGCATTACATGAAGCAGAAGTCCACTCTGTACAAGGCAGCAACCCAACCCCAGTTTCCATCCAAATATCTTCCGAGGTCTGTTATTTAGGAAAGTACAGTCTTAGCTATTAGCTAGACACTGGTAAGGAGATAATATTAAAAAAAAACTTTCTCTTTTTTTTTTGTTGCCCAAAATATAATGCATTGCATAGAAAGGAATAACTTAAACAAACACTCCCTCTTTCTGACTATAATAAGCATATATAAAAGTGAATATAAAGTAGAAATATTACTGTAATCTCAAAATTTTGTCAAACACAGAATAATGGTTTTGCAATTTAATTTTGCTACTTCATTGTAACATGTTGCTTGGTAGAGTCCAGTTAGTCATAACTATAACTCTTCAGTATATGGAACTGATTAGTGTAGTAATTAAGTGGCATTGTGCTATAGATTTCAGTAAAGTGTTCACAGTATGCTAATGTTTCTACTTACCTGTAGTAGTGTGGCCCAAGAAAACTTCTCTGAGCAAAACTATGTTGGACCTGGTGCTGCAGGGTGGGAACACGGCTCTGTCCCTCCTGATACAAAGGGGAAATATCTTGCCTCTGGTGAGAGAAGGTTTTCCTAGCTGAGTAAAACAGGAGCTCCCAAGGTGCTCAGCAACATTCTTTTAATTCTTTCCGCAGTCTCTTGGTCTCAAGCTTAAAGTCTCGGTGTAGCTCCCGCATCATAAGGATGAGGTGCAAACTGATCACGAGGGAAGATGTTGCTACTTGAAGAAACTAAAGAAACGGCACCTGCGCCAGAGTACAACAGTGAAAGAAACTATCAGCTCTCCATAGCATGGTCAAGATATCACACAAATCCATGCTGCTAATTTCCAGGATAATTCAGTGAATAGTTCATGGTTAAAATCTCCCTTAAAAGCTGACAGCAAATGCAAATCTATTGGGCCCACAAGACCTTACTTCCTGTTGTGTCATAGTTGTTTACACCTCTCTGACATCACTATTACAGCAATAAACCAGATCCATCACATTTGTACAAAACCCAATAACATACATTGGAACTAAGGAATTTAACAGAACAATATGTTTCAACAAAACTACTGTTTCAATTCAGCAGAAACAACAGGAAATAATTCAATTTTATTTTAGAAAACTCTTTTTCTATTAAAAACATTTTAAAAGCTCTTAACAATTTGAGTAAATGTAAAGGAAACTCTTTAGCCAGAACTCAGAAAATGAGAAAATGGATGATTTAAGTTACAGAGCCTATAAACTTGGCCTCCTTGAAGTTACCAAAGCTAGCAGAGAGTCTGATGATAAAAGGGATAATTTAGAAGACTAAGAAAATGTGGTAGAATAAAAAGCAGGGACAAAAGCTACATTAAAGTGGTTATCACTCAGACTGCTGCTGTGCAACACATTAATATATCACAAACTTTACCTCCAGTTTTGTGAATTTAGCAAAAAACAAGAGGTGGTAATTCTGAAACATTCAGATCAAATTGATACATCAAAGACTTGGATATTTGATCTGGGCATTACTTTAAAACCAGAAACAGTGCTGTGGGGTCCAGGATGATCTATGATTTTGACAGTGAGTGTTACACAAAGGGCTGGATGGAGGCCTTGTGCCACATGCACAGCCTGTCCTACAGCAGTGGCCTCCTACCACATCTGGCAAATCACGTCTGCACATCATCCATCTCGACCACAGGCTCGAGGCTGCACAGCCACCCCTGTCAGGCTCAGGGCCTGGTGCTGGCCATGTTGTAATGCCAGACATGCAGGATAAGAGTGCTAAAAGACATTCAGGTCTTGAAGTTAGGAGTGACCAAGTGCACCTTGTAACCAGTTGTTGGACTCTGGCTACCTCTGTAGTCAATGGAGCAAGCTACAGACTGGGACTGCCTGTGGCTAACTGTGGACATAATGGCTGGATTGTGACATCCTTTCTCACATCCACCGAGTTTACCTCTGCTGGTTGCAAAGGGTCTGTCAGCTTTGTCTGCTACCCCTTTAAGTCATTCATTCTTCTCCCGACAATGAAGGATGTCTCAACAGCCATCACCTCAGTCTGGCTTTGGTACAAAGGCAAGTGGTCTGAACATGGTCTGTATCTATGCTGCTAAAATAGAAAAGGTTCAGGTGCTCAGCTGCTGTACCTCAACCTGAATAGGGTGGACAGTGTCCTTGCACAGGAGCCTATAGAGCTGCCTTGTTTGGGGGAGAGCTGGCTGAGACAAATCATCAGATGAGCCATTTTGATGATCAAAGATACAATGTTTGACCTTGTTCCCTGATAACACAGACCCATAAAATCCAATCAGTTATACAACACAGCCCACAGACTGATGTCATATTCCCTGTAAGAAAAAGAGGAGAAAAAGTCAGATCTACCTGAGAAGGTCAAAGTCTGCATTCTAACAGCTTACAGTATTTATTAACACCTCTATAAATATTGAGAGATTCTCACACAATCAAGATGGTTTCAGTAGCACTTACATTATGAAAGACATCTCTCAAACTTTACAGAAAACCATGACCTTGCCTTGCAGACTTCTACTTTCTTGTGCTAATGGACAAATACTTTTTTTAATTCCACCTGCTCCCTTTTACAGGAGGCTATGTTTGCTATGCTACAAAAGAGCTAATGAAGGCATTCTTATAACTAATTCTGAGCTAAAGGGATGAACCAGATGACTCAGAGGCTTTGGTTGCTGCAATTTTGTTGAGCTCATCAATGGCAACATCTGTTTCTTGAGTGCGTGAACAGAAAATATTTTCTTTCCTTTTTTAGTTATCAGAATTATTTAAAAGAGAGGGGTAAGGTAGAGAGTTGGCTCCATGGTGTCACAGCTACAATATTACTGGCACTTCAATTATTTCATCCGAAGATTGTTCATGTCTTTATGCTGGGCATCAGTGAAGGCCAGGCCACTGTGGGTATATCTGGAGGGAAACAATGACAGTTTCACCAACACTTTCCATCTGATGGATCTTCATCCAACATGGAAGCAGTCTATCTGCTAGTTTGAAAAACAGGAAAATTCTCCTGTTTTAACTGTGAATTGACACAGAAGTCACATCCTTTTCTCAAACCGTATCCACTTCTACCTGCTTTGGAGAGAGGGTACAAGACAGTGAGGATGCAGAGGCTGATGCTATCAGACTTGAAAGCAGCGTTGCACAGGCTCTCTTTCAGTGACAGCCATGTAGATCTAGTCCCAGTCCTGCCCTGAATATCTAATACAGACAGGTCCATCAGTCCTCAAGTAAGAGGCAGACAGAGAACTTCTTTCTTATAAAGAAATGAAAACATTGATGCAAACCTGTGTGAGGAGGAAATCCCTAGTTCTGCCACATACTGAAAACAAACAGGTAAACAGGAGTCCTTCCCAGAAGTATTCTGCCCGTGAGCACTTGGTCTCTTCCAGATCTTCTCACTGTATGGATAGCAGTGGTTCCTCAAGCACCAAGGAAAGGTCCCTCATTCTGCACATTGAGTGCAGGAACCACACTGAAGGAGCACTAGAAAGTGGTTGAGAGGTAGATGGGCTTGTCTGGGAGAGCTGAGTAAGGAGAGGCACACATAAATCAAAAATAATCATGCACTTTACTAAAATCCAGTCACAGAGCCTCCCGTGTCAAGGGAGAGAATAGATAAGCTGCTATTAAAGGCACGACCAAGAGATGCAGAGCTCTAGCAGATATGCAAAATAATTTTGTGCCTAGTTAGGCAGTCCCAGGGTGTCTTTTGTCACACATACATGGGCCAACCCCCAAATTGTGAGGCACGATTTCTATTCTTTGCTCCTTTGAAATTCATCCAGAATCCACACTCTCACCCCAGTGCCACAAGAATGTCAGAATTTGTTCTAGGTAGGAGATATTAAGAGTAGAGCTGACAGAATGGGCTCTAAACCTTATTTACCCTTCTCTCACCCGCGCGAAAGCAGTGCCACACAGTAAGATTAGACACATTCCTCCTGATGCTGGCTGTAATGAGAAACAAGAAGTAATGAGGTGATTTATTATCCCCTGTTTCTCCCAAAGACCTCAAGGTGCTGGCTCTGTCCTGTACTCTTCTGCAGCTGATTTCAGAGGGACAGAACTCTACTCAATCTTTTGCTGCAACAAAATATCCTGCCTGTTCCCCAACACAAAGAAATGAGGAGGTGAGGCAAGTCGCCAGATTCTCAGAGCTTTCCCTCATAAAAGCAATATATGTGCTTACTGTTCTTCTAGATTACAAAAATTGGAAAGGAGAAGAGAGGAGAGTAAATTGCACAGTGCATTTTATGGAACGGAAAACGCAGCACGACTGCTGCAGTGAAGTTTGTTTAGCCCATAAACATGTCATGGCTTGATGGAGGGCACCACAGTCACTCAAGTGAGTCAAGATCCCCCAAGAGGACTTTTCCACTGAGTTCAGCATGATTTACCAAATTTGATGGAGAATGAAGAACTGTGGATTGGCTCCAGTGGCTAACTATTCCCTGGCTTCAGACACTCCATCTCTTAACTGCTATAAGTCTTCTGCACTCCCAGGTCCCCAAAGTTTTGGAGTAAGAGTCTTGTTGTGCCAAACATTGCACAAATAGAAATGAACAAACAGACCTTGTCCTGAAGACATTATGAGGCTATCTTCAGATTTTTACTGCACTTTGAAAAATGTCCTGAACAGAATCTAAGGAAGGGATGAGATACTTAATCTAGAATTTAGAACTTGTTCAGGATAGATTAGATTCTTAGACTTTCATGATAGAATGCTTTCTTCACCTTTGATCCTCTTGATTTCTTTGAGGCTCTTGGTGAAATAAAGGCATAATAGATCCAAACCATGCTGCTGAAAGGCAGGCACCAGTGTCCCTGGTGCTATTGTTGGTACTGCTGAGCATACAAGCAAGAGCAGGATATCCAGGCTGGTCTTGCTGGGTAGGCAGCTCTGTAAAAGAGTGTTGTTGGTACTGTAACATGGTACAGTGTGAAGTTTAATTAGTGTTTATTCTGTCTCACACTGTGGGGGACAACAAAAGCATGGTGAGCAACTCAGGCTGTCTCCAGCCCACAGCTGCCAGGGTCCAACTTCTTATACCACTGATGGAAAAATAGTCACAATTAGTCAGGCTACTGTGTGTCATTTATCAGCCTGGTCCAGTGGCTGCCTAAAGTCATAAAAAATGTCTACAGTGTTCACTGGGTTAGCCTTTGTAAATGCTGCAGGATGATACTGAAAGTGGCCCACAGTACATTGCTTAAATGAGGCAGCACTTGTGTCACACCAGCTTATAATCACAAAGAGTGCTGATAGGCCCAGTGGCCTTCTTCATTAGAAATGAAAGTTCCATAAGGTAAATCTGGGAATCCAAATAGTTTTTCATGTACTGATTAAGTTACAATGAAAAGAAGCAGAGGTAACAAGCTTGAATTTCAAAATAACTCACAGTAAAAACCTTTCCTCAATACAGAAAAAGAAGAAAGTCCTTCTCTCAATACAGGAAACTATTCTGGGAGACATCCTAAAAATGAAGGTGGCATTCTGTTTTCCTCACCTACAGTGTTTCTCTCATGCTGGTTTGAAACAAAAGAAAAAACAATATTTAAGTAAAAGCTAGCTTAATACCATAGGAAATTTTTTTCATCTCTTAGGGCTGCTTTCGTTCCTCTGAAAGTCTCTCAGGCTCAGGTTGGATGAGGGTCTGAGCAACTCAGTCTAGTTGAGGATGCCCCTGCTGATTGCAGAGGGGTCCCTTCCAACCCACACAATTCTATGGCTCTATGACTGTATGCGGCCAACAGGTGTAGTCTGACACCTGATGCTGTTTCTTGCTCTGCAGCAAGGATATGAAAGAGAAACCACATATTCCCTGGTTTTGGCTCCTTAACCCAGCCATACAGTTCGTCTGTGTTGGATCTACTTTGATAGACTGGCTATAAGACACACCTGAAATGTGCCACAAGGGCTTGGGAGGACAGTTCTGAGCCACCACTGGGCAGCTTGGTCAGAGTGACCAGTCCAGCACAGCGTCAGCACACGTCCTGGCTCAGTCCCAGCAGAGCTGTGGCTGCATTAGGCTGGTGCTGTGCTCAGAGTAATTAGATCTGCCTCTGAAGAAGAATAAGGAGCTTGGGCTGACTGACAGGGCAATGTAATTATATTAGCTCTTCTGGAGCTAATTCAGGGACCACAGCGTTAGGCTGAATTGTGTAGCCTAGATATTTCAGAAGTTACTCATTTTGAATTATCTTTGATGAGAACTCACAAGGGACGGATTTAGTGCTGAAGCTGTAGGTTCCATCCATCTCTCCCTCCTGCTTCTGTTAGCAATGCCTCCTGTGGCATTTTCCCTTCTGACTCCAAAACCTATAGTGCAGCCACATGAGCCTTACAACCCCTCAGCGCTCCAGTCTCCATCAGGAGGCATGACTCTTTCAGAGGGCATCTGACACATCTTCCCATTCAACCTTGGAAAAGAGCTTACTCCAGCCATTTTCAGGATTGCAGAATGAGGAGATACACCATTAAAGAAATGAAAATGAATGGTGTCAAGCACAATGGAATCAGGTTAGGTTAATGATATTGGAAGGTCATTATTAATTTTTGCTGCCTTTTCAGAGTTCCTTTTTTTTTCCAAAGCAGCTTAGATACGTTACTGTGATAAGCACAGCATAAATGTTCAGTCAGACACTGTACCTTCACCTTATTACGTGTGACTGAGACTGCAAACAGCTCAGATCAATCTCAGAGATATTAAATTAGAGCTGAATCTCACTCCATCTCCCATACAAAATAAGCTGAGCTAAATCTGAGATAATGCCCATATCAAGAGACATTACAAACCATATTCTGCTGGGTGCAGATTTATTTTTAGTTTTTCAACAGAATGTTTCTGGTTATATGAACAATGGGAAAGAAGAGAAATTCTCAGCATTAGAAATGCATAGAATCTGTACATGCATTATGTAGCAGCTAGGGGTTCTGTCTTTAAGACAGGACCAAATAATGATTCTTGCATAATGTAACTGTATGACAACTAAAAAAAAAGCCCTGGGTTGAAGTGGGAAGCAGAGGATATTACAGAATCACAATAACAAGGTCATTTGAAAATCAGGGCAAGTAAGTAAGCAACTAAAGGAAAGAAAATTAGATATAATGAAAAGAAAGGAAACATTCATTATGGGGTGGGTGCAGAGCAAGGAATAAGTTAGATTCATAAACTAAATTGGCACATACAGGCAATTTTCTCTCTCTGCAGGGTTGAAAAGGCTTCTCCCATTCCCCTTGCTGTTACTGCAGTTCTTAGGGGCATAAAGGACCTTGTGTCATAAGCACCGAGCTGAGCATCATTGTCATCGTCATGACAATGAAATTGGTTTAGGCCATCTCAAATGGTTTAGTGATCATGTTCTGGCTACCCCTGTAATGACAAATAGAGCAGAGACAGCTTAGAGGCTAACATACTGTCCTAGGACCACCCAAACTGTCTATGCACTTGCTAAAATCTCTTTGGCATATTTTTGTCTTTTTGTTCTACCATTTTCCCAGACATTTCTGGACCCAGATGGGATGAGGGACAGCTTGAATGTGTGCATGCCTTTCTGACAAGCGAGGGGAAAGCTTTGCTATGTGGAGATGAATTGTGCTGCCCACTTGGCCTCAGGATCAGAGTGTGTTCCCCAGTCTGTTTCATTTGGTAGTGCAAAATGAAGCCTTTGAGAATCATAGAGGTCAAACAAGGTACCAGAAGAAAGGAAAAAAGACAGTCCTAGTTATTCTTCTTAAACAGGGAAAAGATCAGTCAACATCAGTTCCTGGAAACAGAACAAATAAATGGCTGCACTATGTGTAAAGACCTGAAGGATAACAAGAAGTTAAATAATAGTCCACTGGGATTCATCACTACCAGACTGCACTATATCAATGTAGCTTCTCTCTATACTAAGATTTTAGTTGAAGCAGTTAATTTAACATATTTTTATTTGAACACTGTCTCATATAACTTTCTCATTAAAAAATCTACACAATTGTCCATCCTAGACTTGACTGTCCATTAGCAGAAAATGCTCAATAACTGCATACTTGAGGAGCACCTTCTGGTTTGGTTTCATCCCAAAGGAAAGCAGGTCATGTACTTCAAGACTGCCATGTAGTAGAAAATAAAACATGTTATGTGAAGATAAAGCCAACCACTTCAAAAGTATTCTTGTAACAAGTGAAATACTAGTGTACATGTATACTGCTGGGCATCATAAACTTTCCATTAAAGTTATTTAATGGAAACTAAATAAATAGTTTCCATTAAAAAATGGGAGCCATCAGATCAGGTTTTACATGCAGAGGAACAGCTTCCAAGGCATACTGTATTGTTCCACTTTTTGTAAGGACTCAGCTGAAGCTGTCTGTTTAGTTCTGGGTATCAGAAAGAGAAACCAGAGACAGTCTAGAGGAAAGTTATTGAAAGTATGGCCTCTTGGGAAAGATTAAAGGACTTGATGTTGTTTAACTTAAAAACTGACTGAGGACATGACAACAGACCACAGACATTTCCAGAAAGAAGAAAATAATCTGTTCTTTCTTCCAATAATGGATAGCACAAACAAGATTAACAGGAAAAGTCTCCTAAATCTGTGCATAGGGAAGCACTTGCACAGATTGCCTATGGAGATATGGCAGTGCCTATCAAGGAGGTCCAGTAGCAATTAGACAAGCAGGAGGTATAAATGCCCCTTCCTTAGGCTACATGGACAGACTAAGGCAGCTTCTGAACGTCCTTCCCAATCCAGTTTTTCTATGACTCTGTGCTCACTCCTCCTGACTTAATGGAATGTTATTTTTCCCAAATGTCCTTGTTTCAACCAGCGGAGAGCAGAATGGTTTTTGTCACAGAACAGGTTAGGATGTTTTCCCGAGTTACAGTCTGAAGTTGTTAAGGTAAAATCGTCCCTAGGAATCCATCTTGCAAATCTGACTTCTGTGGAGATCCCACTCCTCTTGCCACTGCTATGGAATGGAAGAGATGTTTTCCTTCTCTTCAGTCATGATTTCAAATAAATGCAGTTGTGCTCAGCTAGGAGAGATCATGGAAGTGCAGATCACATGCAAAAACAGAATTTTAGGAGCCTTGGAAAATGTGTTGCATGTTTATTTGGGCCTTTTGAGGAAGTGTTGAGAAGATTGTGGTGAAGACTAGAACCTGCATATGCTGTTCTCAAGCTGCTGTGCTTCCGTCAAGTGCCTTCAATAGAAGAATATAAGGACAGGAGAGAGTAAAAAAAGATGGAGGTAACTGTAATCACCAGTTACAATGGAATATCCTCAGGGCAAATAAAACAAGCACCTGACCCCTGGCAGCAGTCCTTATATAGAACAGGATACTGTTAGGACTAATCCAGCACTAAATAGCATAATCTTTATGTACAAATCTAGTATATATGCATACTCCAAGGGGACGTGTAGGTTACTGTGGATCTGCATGGTTCCACCTTCCTCTCTAATACAGTACCAGGGGCAATAAAAGAGTGCCTTTTCTGAAGCCTGCTGCAGGAGGATATGGGCTTGAGCAGATGCTTAGAAGCTCAGAGCACTTTGCCCCTTGCAGAATGAATGCCAGACTGCTCACACATGAGAGGGTAGGATCACTCTTCAGGATAAACCTGACATTTATCACTAAGTCAAGAGAAACACAAGGTCCTAAGCAGTGCAGTACTACTGTCTTGATGACTAGATGTGCAGTGACATTTCAAAAATGAGCACTGGCTTTTTAGTGCTCTACAAACTCCAAACCCAATTCTTTAAAGCCTCCATGCATGGAATTCACATTGACTTGTGTGTATGGAGGACTAGCAAGGTCAAGCCCTGAATATTAAATAATCACTTGTGATTCCTGATGTTGCTGCTTAGAGCTGGTATCATATTATTTTGTTTAGGCAGAAACCATTCAAAACATTTTCATACTCTGGGTTTTACTGAACTGAGAAGACTAATATTTATAAACTAATTCTTCCAGAAAGGAAGCCCTCAGTCTTTTTCACCCCTCAAGAAAACCCCCAAATCTGAAACAAGCATAACACTGGCAAACTCTACCAACAAAGTAGGCACTGAAACAAATAGTCAGTGTAGAAAACAATATGAGACCATTCCAAAACAATTTCTTTTTAGGCAGTCTAGACAGTGTGGTGGCAAAAACATGGAGAATTTAGCTTTCCCAAGCTACAACATTCATTTTTATTTAGCAGCCAAAAAGCTCTATAGGCAAGGAGAACATACAGCCAAGTTTTATTTTGTCAGTGCTGTTAATTTTTTATACACAGTGAAATAAATTGTGAAGCTAGTAGGTGAAGTAGGTGTTAGTGTTAGTGAAGTAGGTGTTAGTTAGGTGAAGTAGGTGTTAGTGAAGCCTGAATACAATGAACTGGAGAGATGGAGAAACTGTGTCTCCTGGCCTCCAGGACTCTGCAGTTTCACTCTGTGATCCATACATTGAAGCCTGACCGGAATCAACTTCTGCTGAAGGCAAGATTTGGCTCATCCCCAGAGGATAAACTCCAGCAACTGTAATGGTCTGAATAGTTTATTTGCTCCCCAGGGCAAATATATTGAGAACCTGTAGCTGTGGCATGACTCATCTACTCACAACGTATGAGGGGTTGGAAATTCCTCTGTTCCGTGAAAATAGGGCACGTCCCCCAAGTATCTGGAAAACAGACACAGTGGCTTTCCAACAGGCAAAGTTTTGCCTCTGTAAACCAGAATGAATAAAAATAGAAATTCAGGGATAAGAATGAATGCTGATTTCTAGAAAACTGGGGGACTGCAAACATAAGAACTGAAAGACAACATACAGAAGCAGTATATCTTTATATAGTGGTTGATATACCTATTAAACATTTGTTTGTTTGTTTTTTTTTTTTGTTTTTTTGTTTTTTTTTTTTAAGTAGAGCTGAACACATGTAAACAGTCCATAGGGTAAATTCTTATTAGTTGGAAACTTGATCACTAAAAGATGAATAGTCAATCAGTAGAAATACTACAGGACCAGACATCATTACATGAATGGCAGATGGCCTGAGCAGCCTTGCAAACTTTATGAAAGTTGTTTTCCATTTGAATGAAAATGAAGAGAAAATGTAATGGAATGAGGTTGCTCTTTCACAATCCATGGGTTGCATCCAGCTCTTGCTGAAGTTGATGATGGTTTTGTTCCATGTACAGTGGCCACCTGCTGTAAATGGCTAGCTGAATTTCAATTTTAGCTATATGTTAGGGAAGAATCTGGGAAGAGTGTGGCTCAAGGCTGTCTTTAGAGCAAGGCATGCAGTCTAACTTCCCAGCCCTACAAAAAAGACAGCTAATTCATATTTCTGGAGTTTTATTTCCTTCAGGGTGATAATACATCTGCTACTATGTGCTTGTTCAGCACATTATTACCCTGGCTTGGCTGGTGTCCCTGGGCAGTGCCCTCTGACAGATGGCATTAGAAATATTAATGATGAGAAAGAAAGATCACTATCGGCATTAGCTTCCTTCTCTGTGGAGAGCCTGAAGGTGTGCAAAGGGCCTGAAGGGGACAGAGGGTACTGGTACTCTCTTTCCTCTGGATCAGGATTAAGGCTGCTGAGGAGGATAAAACCTGCCTTGTGCTGTGCATGGCACATTAAGTCCAGAGAGTTTTAGGTCGTGTCCATTACAAGCACCACATTTATTTGTGGTGTAGCAGCAGCAGCAGCACTAGTGGTAATAGAAGCAGCCATAGTTGTAGTTACAATAACAAACTGTCATAACAAACTAACTGACTGCCCTTTTTCAAGGGAGTTGTTATCATGTGGGCATAGAAAAGGGAGGTCTGTGGGGAGTATGGGGTCTTCTAGCTCCACCACACTAATTGCCCCTATTACTGTTCTTATTAATCTGTTTGGTTATTTCATTAATGTTTGGCTACAGCTAGAGTTAGTGTTTAAGGCAGTTTTTCTGTTGTGTAGTTCCCCTGGCTGGGACTCCTCCAATTTCTGGAGCATTACCTCAAAGCAGCTTTTGCAGCAGCTTTGAGAATACCTCCAGTGAGATATGCATAATACGCTGTTTACTGAGAAATTCCTAAAGAAAAATCTTGCCCTTTAAAATAAACTTTACTAGACCTAGGCAAATAGATTTAGAAACATTAGAGCCAGAACATTTTTATCTACATGAAAAGATTACTTTTTTTTTTCAACAGCCAACAGCTGTGCTTCATGGATAAGCCCCAGCAGAAGAAAACATGTCCATAGCTGTTACAGCTATTTTAAAAGGCTATTGCCAATACCTAGCTTTGCCACTTTCTCTCAGTGTTTTGGAACTTCAAAATAAAATTATTTCTTTTAAAAATATCCTCTGAACTGCAAAACAAACCTTTCAGGATTTTCTCCCTATTTTCTGTACAGAGGCAAGGTGAGCAAATACGGGGCTACTCTAAACCAAAAACTTTTTCATTTGCATGAGTGTGGAGTGTCCTCTTATTCAACACTCAAAGACTTTGGTGGTCTGAGTTCTTTTACTAAACATGTTTGCTTTCCTGGAAGGCAGTATGGAATTTCACATAGCTTTTGCTGAGGAAGGAGAATGATTGCACTGCAGACATTTAAGCTTTGTATATATTTTGGAAGATGATAGCCATCACATTTAATCATTGATTTTCACTTCATTCCCTAATGTCACTTCCCAAGAAGATTCTGACAAGAGAGCCAGCAAGAACAAGCCAGTATTTCATTCTCAAGGAAGCTGAACACATTACAAATACTGGCATCATCATCAGCATCGATTGCACTGACTGGTAGCACTGGGGTGAAACAAATCCATAGCACAACTGATAAGGGACACCATTCACCTTGAGAAAAGTCATTTTAAGTCTTCTTCTACAGGGCTGCTTGCAGCTTTGTTGCCTTGCAGTTGCATATCATGCCATGGGAATGGTACTGCAAACCGTCCAGTGGAGCTTATGTGGTCCATGCACCCCTCCTTTGCTCCAAACTCCGTTGTCTCCCACTCAAGAATGCTGCCACTCAGGCTCTGCCTTTGCTCCTCAGAAAAGAGGAGATTCACCCATCCTGTTCCATTGTGACCTGTATACAGCTGACTTTTGATCAAACTTCACATTAAAAAAACCCCTCTGCGAGTATAACTTGAAGCTGTCATAGAAGCATGGTAGATGCTTCTATGTCCAAGGAATGTCCAAGGGAAATGAAACCATAAAAGCTATGCTGGAAATGGCACTGACTGAACTGTTGGTGGTATATTGTGCTTATTTGCGGTTGACTGCCTCATCAATTTTCATTTGGGAACTGAAATGGAATTTGGGGGTGGATATGGCATTAATTAGGAAGGAAACTGGCTGCAATATGCTTGGAGATAAAAAATCTTTTCTGGTGGGAATCTGGTTTTGTATCCTGTCCAAGTTGTTAAAGATGCATTTTACTGCAAAAGATATTTTTATGCAGTACTGTTAGCTCTCACTGGAGAACAAGTGAATTAAACATGAAGATGATTGGATTAATGAGGAAAAAAAATTGAAAAAAGACTTTCTGGCTACAATAGATTCTTAAGAACTAAGCTTTATTGGTAATGCCTGCTAATTACTCCATGGATAGCTCCCACACCTATGTAAGTAGTTATGCTGTTCTCATTGTCATGGCACTTTACATTATTCATTTGACCATTCCAAACGGAGCATGAGATCATTGTAAAGCATTCACAAAACCATGGATAGCTACCACATCTGTCCTATAGCTCATAAGTGCTATTGAAGCACATCTTACACACCAGCAGTATATAATGGTTTGCAGATTTTAAAAGTTAGGTAAGAGTTTGATGGAAATTTCTCATTAAGGCTTTGTGGCATTGATCAACCTCAGACACCAAAACCGAGCTTCTTCAAGCTTTTCAGGTGTTTCTTTTCCTTCCCTTTTCCTTCCCAATTGCAGAGCACAGCTTCCTGTAACTGAACTGGCCCTTGGGGTTTCTTGCTCTACTGGGCTCTAAGTGTAAATCAGGGCAACACAACTATAGCAACAAGGCCAGAAAAGAGAAGTAAAAAATTTGAAGGATGCCTGCTGATTACAGACTGACATAAATCAATGGAAAACATCACAGGAAAGGAATCAGGGAAAGCGAGATGGAATGCTGTTTGAGAGAGGAAAAGACAGGTTAAAGGATGTGCTAGGAGACTAAAGCTCATCAGAGGGCTTGTAAAACACAGGAAAGACTAGATTATAGGGAAGAAAAGCAGGAAGTGACTGAATGGTACGAAAGGGCTGAGTAGAAACTGTGGTGAGCAACTCTAGCAACCAACAGGAAAGTTGAAAGCTGCCAGCAATCCAGGAATTTTAATTCAAGGAGTGAAAGACTAGAGTCAGGCTGACTGTCAGCGTGAAAACTGAAGTCTGATCTCCCAAAGAAGAGAAATTAAGGAGGGGGGTGAGAATTCAGGAAAAAATAAGTCAAACTCACTAGAAGATAGAAATGGGACAAGTAATTGGATTTCCAAAGACAAGGAAGATAAAAATGGAGCAGAGATGGACTTGAGAGGAGAAGGCAGTAAGAGTGTGAGTCTGGCATCTCTGCAGCAGCTTTGAGAATGAGAAAATAGGTGCCTTGAGCCAAGGCTCAGCAAGACCCAGAAACACAAGAGGCAAGGAAGGAGGGGTCAAAAAATCTTTGTGGGAAGGCTGGCAAAAATTGGGGAGATGGGTTAGTGGTGGTCCTAACATCTGTGTAGTACCAGACAACTGTGAGAAAGAGACTGCAGCCCAGCAGAGGAGCCAGTTTGGGACATACCATCATGATGTGAGTCCAGTAGCTTTGTGGAGACTGTTGTGGAAAGAACAGCTTCTTATTTCCTTTACCAAACTGTATGCTTCTGAGACTGTCCAGGGCCTGAAAAACTGTGATTGTGACTTGTGCCGGCTGATTTAAGGAGAAAGAGGTGTCTTAAGTAAGAGTTTTTACTGTTTATATTAAAACTATACTTTTTGCATACAAAAAAAAAATTGAGAGGGAGAAAGCAAGTGATCAAAAAGGACAACAATTTCCCTGCACTGGTGGAAGATGTTGGGCTTTTCTGGAAACTCAGAATCACAACTCTCCCAAAAGAGTCTCACAAAGAGGAGCTTTCTTACCCTGATGTGCTCAGCTGGACAGCTTGCTTTTATCCAGAGCATTAAAATTAGAAGTCAGAAAACTCAAGGACAAGCTTTTGTTTTTATCTAAGCTTTAAATTATTAAAAACTTTAAGGACACACTTTAGGAAGGATCCATGGTTGGAAAGCTGGTGGAAAATATTTAGCACATCTGCAAAGAAGCTCTACCTATTTACATGGAAGACCTCTTCTGCACCAGTCCACAAAATGCTCAAAGATGCAGTGCCACCTTTTGGACAAACTGATGTCATGTTAGGTCAGGCATGGAGTTGAAAGAAGGAGAAAGAAATAGCAGGTGACATTCAGACCCTGGCCAGAACTGGCTCTCTGAGAAATGATCAGTAGCAAATGGAGAAGATAATTGGAAACGGTACTCAGAAATGGCTGTCTCTTTTTTCTTTAAGAAATGTATGGCTTTATTTCCCAATTTGTCTGAAAAGTATTTTAAGGTCAATGGAGTCCACAACTATTAAGAGGAAAAAAAAAGGAAAATAAAAGACAAGCAAAAAATAACAGGAAAAAAAAGCAAGAAAAAAAGCATACTGTGGTTATACAGAACTGGAGGAACTGGAGAGTGGGTGTTAACTCTGGGCCTCTCCAGTTGTAATGTCAGAGAAGCAGTACCAAATTCTCCAGGGACTGCAAACCTACAGTGCATGATCTTCACGATTTAGAGAAGAACATTCAAACAAATATGTGTGCCATCAGCTAGATCCAAGGAGACTGCTGCCGTAGTCTTGGAGATTTAAGGGCTGACAGCACAGAATCTGTATGTAGTTCTTGTCTAGCAAAGGAATACTTTAAGTGATATATCACTCATCTTCAGTGAACTGTAAAGTGTGTGTATTACCTGCACTGGCCAACAAAGCATCAACAAATAAGAAGGAAGCTAACCATAGAGAAGGGTGAACTGATTAGTCTGGAAATCACAAATCCACCCAGTGGTACTGTCCTGCTGTGCTGAACATCCTTTAGGTAATCTCTCTAGGTTAACTATTTCCTTGAAAACACTAAAAAGATTATTGTGCAAATAAAGTTGAGGTATCATGAAAAAAAAACAAAACAAAACAAAACACTGGTCTCTGCATCTTTCTGCAGTGTAAATCTTTTGGATCCTTGTATCCAGGCCAAATTTGACAATGAGGTCTGGAACAATTTCCTTCATTTCTTCTCCCTTTACCAAAACAGCATCACTGGACATTGCAGCCCTTGCTTGGTAGCCTGTCACAAAATTATATCCATGTGTAGAACAGTCATTAGGGTATCCTAGTATTTTCCTGGAAATGCTGTAATAAGGTCTTGCAATCTGAAGGAGGTCAATATTCTGCTACAGGCTTCTGCTACTGTCATATTTAATACCTACCAAGGGGGTGGCAGGCTAAAAGTATCATACCATCTTTAAAATTTCTCTGTTTTGTCACTGTTACCACCTTCTTCAGCCTCCACCTTATCTCCTAGGGACCAGACACAGAGTTCAGGGATCTGGGGACCCTTCTCATTTTGTGTGAAATTACTGACAGGTAGCTTGGTGGTCCTGGAATCCATCACATATTTAATCTGACCCTCTCCTTTGTGCCAACACAGGGATTGTCATTACAATCCTCTGTCTTTTCTTCTCATCAATCCTCCTCCTTTTCTTCTCATCAGCTTGGCTGATTGCAGTGGCAGACAGTTTTCTCCAGAAGAGTGAGTTACAGAGTTTGTATGCATTGCTTTCTTGTCGATAAGAGGTGCTTTCAAGAGTGACACAAAGCCCTTCTTCCCAGTGGCATATCTGTGCTAAGGCAGCTTTCCTCTCTCCAGTGTTTCACTTGTCTTTGACAATATGAATTATAAAGCATCCCATCTCTATGTGCCAGCCTGTTCCAGTAATGCTGTGGATTGAGTATGATTTAATCTACAACTAAAACAAAAATATAATGAAGAAAATGCATTTCAACTGACAGACATTGTTTTAGTTCAATCCCAAATGAGATATTTTGGTTTAGTTTTGTGCATTTCTCTCATGCTTTAAAAAATAAAATGTAGCTAAAGTTAGTCTTGAAAAACCTATTAAAAGAATACTACTTACATTATATATAGCATACTATATGCTTCCAAATTTTGAAATATTTTGATTGTACCAGTATTAAAAAAAAAAATATTAGAATTTCATTACACACACATACATACACACAAAATCTATTTGCTTTCATCTGTAAATATTTGTGCATTTTGCAAAAAAATTCAAGCATCATCAGTCCAAATCATGTTTTTCCTTAGTGAATAAATTATGCAAATGACAAAATACATCTCATTCTAATCACATCTTCTATTTCAGGTTTGCATTATAAATAAAATTGTGTTTGCTTTCAATTTACAATGGATCTAATACATAAAAGAAAATAAAAAGAAATAAGGGCAGACCTCTCACACAAAATTATACTAGAAGTTTATATTATACTCAAATTTAGTTCAAATGCTTCTACTTCACATTTTGTTTGATGACGGCATGTACCAGACAGTGGCAAATGGCTGTTTATGTTTTTTATGCTCTGTACTCACCTGTTCTTGTGCCATTACTGTGCTGTGCTGTTTTGCACTTCTGTTGGCTTTTTGAAAATCCGTCTTGTGTCGAGTGTCTGACAATATGACAAGACAGATAAACCAAAAGAAAAGTGATAGTGTGTAATTCTGCACACACCCAGCAGCTGCTGTGTCTATGCTCCTGCAAGCTGAAAAGAGGTGACTGGGGAATGTAAAGCTAAGGGCCTGACTCCCACTCTTCTCTTACAACAGCAGGCACCATAAAATTCAGAGGTAGTAGAATGGAATGTCAAGTCATTGTCTGTCCTGTCATGGGAAACTTAAACCTGTTAACGGGAGCAAAGCTTCCTTAACACTTTCCCCAGATAATCAAGTTTGGTAGAATCTAAAATGCTTGAAAAGGAGGACATGAGTTTTTAAAGAGGTGGATGAGCAATCTACTCAGCTTTGGGGAAAAAAAATGCCTGAATCTCATTCATAAAGCAGTCTCCAATAAATAAGATGCAGGAAATTAGGAGTTATCCCTATTAAAAATACAGAGTAAAGTAGCTGCCATGCGTAAGAATAAGGTGATGGGTTAAAACTGAGGTCACGCTGCAATTATTTTTCTTGAGGTACTAAGCATCTCCAAATCATCATCCAATATTCATGCCAATATGCTGCAATTAGAGACATGACTAAGTAGCAATACACAGACAGTACTGAGAGAGGAAAAACTGCAGACACTTCTGCAGAAAACTTCACAAGTGCAACAAGAAGGTCTTCTTGTGAGTGCATCAATTTCAATTTAGGATACGAAGTTAAATTTTCAAGTACACAGGCAGATGTTGTTTCCTCTTGAGAGGACTGATATTGCTAAAGCAAAAAAAAACCAAACCTCTACAGGATGAACATAGCTGAAATGGGCAGCTTTTGAGGTATCAGATTGTCCTACATATTAGAAACTGAACCAGTATAATTGCTTTTATAATATCACTCTGTAGTTACTCTATTACCTACGTTCTCTATAGCTACACATGGAAATGTGTTTGTGTCTTTCTCTGATGATAGAAGCACTGTGCTTTTCCATGGTTATTGGTGAGCCACAAATCAACCTATTATGGGTCTGTTATCTCACATGGATGCCACTAGAAATCAAATGGTGCACCCACACCTGGTGTGACATGAAGTGACAGCGCATGCTAAGCCTGTAGAGTGCAAGTGACCCACCCTCACTTCCCATGGAGATTTTCAGTATTTCAGTGTGAGTGGCCTTGTAGAAAAGAGTTGGTTGTTCTAAGAAACACTCAATCTTGGTGTAAAAGGGTGACATTTCACACACTTTGAGGGGTTTGCACCCAATTACATTACAGCTGAACCAAAGTTATTTTCTGAATTGAAGTCTGTTAGGAAATTTTCTTTGTTTACTGGTCTAGTTTTGGGGGAGAGAGAGTTTATTGATTCAGCAACACAACAGATTTTGCAGATTCTGTCTGCCGTGTGCTGGAGATAATAACACTGAAACATTACTGGAAGGTTGTGGTAAAACTCCTGGGACCAAACTCCTCAAATCTTCCTGCCTTGCCCATAGCAGTTTATTTTGTTGTTTGGATCTGCCAGGATGCACTGCTTGAGCGGAAAGCACAGGTCAGTGGACACGAGGAAGTGGTGCCTAGGAAAAGAGTGCTCCCTCCCACGTTTACTTGCACAGTTCCTACAATATTGCTCTGTGTGTGGAAACACTCTGCGTGCGGAAGGTTTGAGGCTTGTTTACCAGAGGAGAAGTCAGCAGAGAGCAACTGGCGCAGATGGGCCAGTTACAGCCAGCTTTGGAGAGAGGCAGAAGGCAGATGTTCTGCTGATGGGGTGCTTAGTGCAACCAGTGTGTGTCCTTCCCTACTCCTAATTGTCAGCACTGGAGCATCCGTATTAATGGCCTGCTGCCAACTGTTCCTAAGAAAATCCATGAGATTTGCCTTACATATTCATACCTGCTCTGTATGTGCAACTGCGGCACTGGAGGAGCCAAAGAGAGTGAACAAAATGTATGTGGGCCTGTTATGCAAATGTGCTTGCTGGAAGTACAGATTAGCTTATATCTTATTCATCAGCAGAAAGTTGAACACAAGATGGAGGAAGGATGTCCTCATCCAGATCTCTGTCTGATATTGCAGTCTTTATAGAGATTTTTCAGGTGAAAAAATGCTCAGAAATAAACATTCATGTCGTATCAGGCAGCATTTATGATGCAAAAGAGACTGTATTTTGACAATACCAATATTTTCCGTAATTGGTAAGACTGCAAAAGTATGTACTTGACTGAACTCTTGAGTGGCAAGTATTTTACTTGTAGTAAACAAGATCATCAGAGAGGCATTCACAGGATGAGACCAAATCAGTGAGTGAGCAGCAGATGGGGCTTGAGATTCAAAAATGAAGAGCATGGGCGACTTCCTCTCCTAAATCTATTATTGATTAAACCATGAACAGTCAAGACTCTCATTTCACTCACGTTTAGTGCAGCAGCTCTTGGCTGCCAAGCTTAGGGAGTGAGCAACCTAGCAGGAATTAGAAAAGAGCTGGATAACAAAGTATATGCAGACAGAGTCCAACCGTACCATTATTATTAATATTAACTCATGCACTGCTGAGGCCATTTTCACAGATACTAAAATCAGAGAATAAAAAAAATCTATGGCAGCACTGGTGGCAGCACATGTACACCAGTGTCACAAACTCCTTGTGAGTAACTGATCTCTTAAGTACTGCTATCTGCAACATCTCCTTTTACTCCTTCTTACTGCAACTCTCTCATCCCTGTAGATGCACATCTACAGATATACAGGCAGCTCTGCCTTCTCAAAAAGCGATGCTTTGATTTTGTTTTTCTCCCTCAGCACGCAGCCCAAAGTAACAGACTTTCGTTCCTATCATGTTGGCCTCTATTTTTTTTTTTTGACACAGTTGGTTTTCTGGAGGACTCTAATTTTTCTCTCCAATCTCTCTTTTTTTTCATTACAGGATTCTTTCTTTTTTCCAGCTTCTCTTTTAACAAAATCTAGACGCTTTTCTTGGGATCTTAACCCAGGGACAGCTTGGTTCTATAAGGCAAAGTGCCTATGCTGTTAATAGAGTTATCACTCAGTCTTTCCTACTTCCTATTCTACCATGTGAACATGGAAATTTGACCCAACAAAGCTATTGAATATCCAAAGACAGTGCATAGAATTAAATTCTTATTGTTCTATGTTTCTTCTTCCTGAATGATAAGGTTCCTGCTGACTTTGAGGGATTTCCCTAAGGGCGGTAGGCTTTTGAATTGCAAAATGCTACATCCCACTCATCCTGAAAATTTGCTGTTCTCTTACTTGCAAATTGTGGACTGAATCTGAGCTCTTCAGGGACAGCACTTCTGCTCCTCTACCTAACAGTGAGTGTAGAGCAGGTCTTGGGAAAGGTGTTGCACTGTGACAACCTCTGTCCCATTGCTCAAAAAAAAACCCCTAAGAGCCTGGCTCCATCTTCTTTAATCTCCCCATCAAACATTTATACACTTGGATAAGATTCTCCTCAACCTTCTCTTCTCCAGAGGATTAGCAGTCCCAGTTCTCTCAGCCTCTTCTTGCCTTAAAATGCTCCAGCTGCTTAATTATCTTCATAGCCTCTTCGTGGAGTCTCTCCAGCATGTCCATGTCTCTCTTCTACTGAGGAGCCCAGCACTGGACACAGTACTCCAGGTGCACTCAGCAGGGCTGTGCAATGGGGCAGGGGTCACCTCCCTTGACCTTCTGGCAATGCTTTTGCTCACCCAAGGAGGTTGTTGGCTTTCTTTGCTGTGAGGGCCCATGACAGCTCATAGTTGTCTTACCATCCACCAAGACCCTGAATTCCTTCAGAGCTGCTTTCCAGTCAGCTGGCCACCAGTGTGTACTGGTGCCTGGGATTATTTCTTATTGTTCAATTGCCTTGACATTTTCCCTTGTTGAATTCCATGAGGTTCCTGTCAGCCCATTTCTCCAGCCTGTCAAGGTCCCTCTGGATGGAAGCATGAACTTCTGCTGTGTCAGCCACTTCTCCAAGTTTTGTAGCATATGTGAACTTGCTGAGGGTGCAGTCTCTCCCATCATCTGGTCCTTAATGAAGATGTTGAGCAGCACTTGGCTCTGTATCAATCCCTTGGACACGCTGCTAGTGTCTGGCCTCCAGCAGGAGTGCATGCTCCTGGTCACAGCCCTCTGGGTCTATCCACACTATCCATTTGTCTACATATCCTTTGTCAGCTATGTCTATTTTAAGTCCAAGTGGTAAATACTGCAGTTTGCAGAGGGAAGGTCCTATCTGGAGCTGGAGAGCCACTGGCTGTTCATGTTGCGTGGGGAAGTTGATGCAATCAACCATTGGAGTGCTTTTGATTCTGTGATAAATAAGACAGCAAAGGCCCTTCTCAGCTTCCAACAGCGCTTAATCCAAACAGAGCATGACCTGATCTACCTGCAAACCGCTGTCATCATATTCTGAGCTCTGTTTTGCCTCAAGGGATGGTTGCATCTAGCTCCCTGCTAGACACACTCGGCTGTGTTGATTCTGCTCCACTTCTTAAGAGGTCGGGTCTTTAGGCAAGCACTAATAATTGCCAGTGGTGTCCAGAGATTTATAGGTTTGTTCTATATCCTGTAGGCTTCAATCTTTTGCACTTGTTCAGGAACCCCTGGGATGGCTAGATGAGCTGGTTTGTTTTTTGCCTTGGGCTCTTTTTTCTCTCCCATCTAAATTTATTAACATGATTTTCAATTACTTCTAGAATTCTGATAGTAATTTATTTTTAATTATCTACACTATGTAGCTGTAACTTGCTAAATAATCAGGTCAGTTTAAGGTCTCTCTCTGAAAACGAGTATTACAGTCTTGGAAAGGCTCTCAATCTAGTTCTATTATTGCTATTAATTCTAATTAAAATAATACTTAGTACTTATCTAGCGGTTTTATGTCTGGAGTATTTTGTAAACATTTACTGATTCATTTTCATATAATTATTGCAAGACAGGCAGGAAATAACAGTAAAAAGTCTGTAGCACAGAGCAAAAAGGAGAAAATCACTTATCTACCATAAAAGGAGTTCAGGAGCATGCATTACCCACAGACTCATTTTCCTGGAAGTCTGTATAGTTCCCTGCACCTGCACATCCACTGTACAGCAGCAGAAACCATGCATCCTTGGCAGTACATAAGCAAATGCACACTCTCAGCAGGGAATAGAGAGCAGAGAAGTTCATATCATCAGGTTCAGTTTAAAAAGAAGAAATTTAACCAACCTAGCAGCAGGATTTAGAGAGACAATAGGTCTCCCTATCTTGATTCAGAGCCATAAAAAGAATTGGATTCCTCAGCATATGGTTAAACACCAAGGGAAAAGGACTAAACAGACAAGATTGGATTGAAAGGAAGAGAATAGATCTGAAATTCAAATTAGGGAAGCAATGCTAAGTCCTTGGCCCTGTTACCAGATTTGACATTCACAGAGATTAGTCTTGGCACCATCAGTAATGAGAGAGTTGGGGTGCTTTTTAAGCTAAATTTGCTGCCAATATCTAAAAGATTTGCCATCCATGGATGAACACATTGTGTCAGAAGGCCAAGAGCTATTAATACAGTCACTACATAATGAGTGGGGAAGACCAAAGGAGCAGCTTGTGTAAGATTAATGGCAGTTCCAAGTCAACACCATTTCTGCAGTGTTACAGTTCTGTGGATCAGCTACAGCTGAAGTCTGGAACTCCACTGCAAAATATCAGTGATGCAAAAACACTGATAAGCACATTTGCCAAAAGACACCCAGGAGGAACATGCAAATTATTTCCTCAGGAAAAAAAAAATAAAAAGAGAGATTGATAGCTTTGCTCCTTGGGAAAGAATGATGACGGTTCCAGGCATGAGATGGATACACAGTCTGATCACCAGCCACCAGAAAAGATGACAAAGAAGCCACTGCCAAGTGTTTCTAAAGGCTCTGCCATTACTGGACCATGGGCTGAAGGCTTCCCAGGACTTCTGCCATAAATGTGAAAAAGTTCCTCAAAGTGTACGTTAGTTGCAAATGGCTCCATGCAGTCAAAGGAAGCATAAAGCAGCATGAAGGCAGAGAAACCATTCTTGTCCAGGACTGGCCAGTTTTCAGAGGTGTAATGGCAGGAGACATTGCCAGGTAAAGGATAGGCTGGTTATGTGCAAGAAAAGATGTTGTTTAGTGCAGTTATTCCTGCTGTCATGAAATAGACTGGTACCAAAACAAGACAGAAGTATATCCATGAATTACTGCTTGTGAGTGGGCAGGGAATAGTACAAGGGGTATACAGACAACAGAAAGGAATGTCGGAAGCACAATGCAGTCTCAACATATTGTTTCCACTCACACACAAATGAGAAAACCTTCTTTACTTTTATAGACTATTGGGATCATATTTATACAGGACCTATGATAAGAAAGGAGCATTTTCAGCTGGAAAACTTTATAAACAACCTGATGGGTAAAGCCCTGAAGAGTCCCGTTCATGGCCTTCTACTCTGGTGGGCACTTGCAGCAAGATCCTGGCTTGAACACCGGGTAAGCTCCTGCCCTGTGTCATCAGAAAACCTAGAAACCTCAGAAAATACCAGCTCAGCACATTATTTTCCTATTTTCTTTTCTTAGGGAGCTGTGCATAGTTGTGAATTTCCCATCCTTAGTTGTGGATGTCCCAATACACTAAGTGTTAAAGGTCAGGTTGGATGGGGCATTGAACAGCCTGTCTATTGAAAGATGTCCCTGCATATGGCAGGGGTTTGGATCTAGATGACCTTTAAAGTCCCTTCCAGCCTGAACCATTCTATGATTCTATTGTATCTGCTTCACCCTGAATGAGTAGTTCAGGAGTCTGGCATTTGCAGGAAAGAAACACAATTAATTTCACAAGCAGACTGTTGTTATGGCAGAGGAGCAAAGTCACTGGAACCTTTAATAAGAATCTGTTGCAGTCACAGCAAGGTAAACAATATAGGAGCTTAACCTACATGCATTTCTGGGTTAGTGCCCATGGAAAAAAAAATCTTCTGGAGCACAGTGTATACTATTCAAAGCACTGAGTCATCTTTCACTCAAGATATCTCCACATGGAGTGCAGTGTGGATGAAAAGGTCGTCTCCATCTTGCCCCAAACGCTCTGCTCTGTCAGATTTCCTTCAGTTTTGTAGTTAGGTCAGGAGCTGTACTGGCTTGCAACAGGCCCTGCTAAGGTCTAATGTCCTAAGTCTTCATGGTTAGTAGTATGCCATGACCCAGGGGCTGCATTTCCTACATGTATTCTGCATGGACATAGCCAACATCCTTCCCACTTCTCATGGGTACTGGGCCACCCCTGGCCACACAGGCTCCTGCTCTCCTTCCAACTCAGTAAGTTCACTGCCAGCCTCATAAAGGACATTGCTTGATAGTTTACTGAGTAATTGAAGATTTAAGGTAAATACTTTGATCTCACAGGAAAACTTCAGCCACTGCCTCACTTCATGTTCTTCACACAAACCAGTCTGTGCATAGGTGTCTTCACAGCCAAGTACAGGTCGGGGTTGCTCAGCCTCCATGAGCAGCACACGGCCTGGGCTGGGGGCACTGGAGCAATGCCTGTTGTTCAGTTTGACTGTTCAGGTTAACTTGTAACATTCAGAAAATGATCTCCAAATATCTGTTTTTACAGGGCTATGGGTGGAGTTCTTCATGGTCATACCTGGCAGACTGGGCCACATGCTGCAGGCTCTCCTATCGAGGGGACTGTGCTGGAGAGGGTCACAGGTCACTGTGTGCCTGCTGAAATCAGCAGCACACTGCCCCTAGGACATGTGAAAGCAATGATGGAGAAACTACAGCACGACAAAATTCCACCATTATCCAGTCAGTGAAAATCACAATGCCCTTGCTCAGAAAAATTTAAGTAAGAAACTGGCAGCGGCCATGTTTTGGGGTTAAGGGCTGGACTTGAAGATCATGAAGGTAATTTCCAAACTTAATGACTCTGTGAGAAAACAACTGATGCCAAAAAGGGTAGTGACATCCATGAGGAATGTGGCCGTGGATGATCAATGCTGAAGCAGGGACACCCCTGAGGGACTGCAGCTGTGAGCAGCCCACGTTGGGACAAGAACATCTAGAGGGACTGTGGCTGTAGGTGACAATGTGGTGGGGAAGAGGGGAGAGATATGTTTCTATATGGTTTAAAACACTACTATTTGTCTTCTATTCATTAGTACTCAGAGAAGTTAGTGGATTTTTTTGTTGATTGGCAAGAAATTACCTAAAGTACGATTCCTCAAAGTAAGGCTTTTCTGCCCATGGTAAATGCTCTTACTGCATCTCACACCAGGGTTGTCAGTGGTATCCAAAGTAAACCAGAGATGATGATAGTAAGGATAATGACAACACTGAAACAGATTCTGGATTCAGAATAATCAAGACAGAGTGAAGGACACACGGTAGGATAAACCCTACCCACTTTCCTTAAATTTCAATAAACATTATATATATATATATAATTTATCTCATTTCAAATATATATAGATACATTTATGTATGTATACTTGAACACATGGGTGTCTTTGAGAGTATTTATATATACATAATAATTTCTATTATACATTAGCATGGTTTATTATATATTAGCATTTTTATACATTAATTGTATATACAAATTTGAAACAGGGCACATAAAAGTAATCTAATCCATATGTACTATACATGTATGCTGGATACAATATAACATATCATAAACAATCAAAAGATTAAGCCATATACTTTATGGGTTAACATACTGCTGCTCAGCCATCCAGTATTTCTGGACAGACAATAGCTTCTACATTAAAATTCAGATTATTTTGTACTTTATGTCTATATTAACAAAAAATTGAGAGACTCCTGAAATTTGATGGAGGATTATTGTTTGTTTCTTTTTTAAAAAATCAAATTTTTTATTCAATGTGTTTTTCCGTATACATACATGTGTTCTCCTGCAGAAAAAAAAAGAAGGTGCTTTAAAATTGTTTTTATGAATGTCGGGGGGGAAAATGTCTTTCCTTGTTTCTATCTTGTTTCTATCAGCAGGTTTTGCTCTTCAGCAGTCACCATTTCTGCTGATTTCTTGGCTTGGGAGCCATAGGAGAGCTGCTGTGCAGAACCTGTTGATGGGAAGCGATGGAGTCCTGGGGACTACAGGAGCCTTTGGGCTGGCCCCGTGCAGGAGACCAGGGATGGACCAGCAGTACAATGAACCCAGTACGTGAGAAAAATTTTTACTTGAGAAAAACTGATTGAAGTGTCTGCTTACAATACATATGAGGATGTTTTGCCTTGCTATGTAGTGCAATGTCATTTTTTCTTCATAATATTTCTGTTCGCTTTTCACGACCTAATGCAAAGTAATTCCTTAATCATGTCAGTTTGACACCATATCCAAATTTATGGCTAGGTGTACCTTTCATTGAAGTCTACCCCCTGCTGGCATGCCAGTGGCCATGAAAAGAAAATGTTCTCTTTCACTGCAGAAAAGAAAAAGATGTCTGCAAAAGAACAAATGATCTACTTATCAAACTGTATTTTAAATCTGTACTTTTAATGTGATGGGGTAGTTTAAGTGACTTATTTTCCTCTTACTCTCTCTTGTTAATTGGCTGTTCAGGTACCAAAAAGAAAAAAGAGGAAAATTAAGTAAAAGAAAGGAGAAGTGCTGATCGGAGAATAGATTTGATTTCTCACAGCATGGTCATGCTGTGGTTAGTTATCCACCTGCCCAAAGGCATTCAAAAACTATTCAAACATACACTGGCCGAAGGGAACCTTTCAGACCTATTTATAAGCAAAACGAGTACATCCACACTGCTGCCCATTTGGTGCTGGGTGAAATGTTATGATAGTCAGACAGACTTAAAAGGAATGGCTGGAGAGATAGAGAGCTGTCATCTGTGTAGTAAAAAGAGAGTCACATTCAAGCTGTTTACAGCAACATTGGTTGAGGGTTTGGTTTTCCTTTTAATGACGTTTTTTACTGAAATGTCACAGTGAAAAAAGCTGTGAAGAGCTAGGGCAGCTCTATGTGACATCTCATTTTACTTCTGGATACCAAGAGAGATCAAAGTATGTGGCCCCCCAGCATTCTCATTTCTATTGCCATTCCTCCAAAATTGAAATATCATGTACAACAACTTATTCTTTATGGCCTAATTTCCTTCTTCCCAAGCAGCCAATCAGAAACATAAATGGACAAAAGCAATTCCACAATAAAACCGTATGTGTATTATATCATACCCATATTATTCTGAATTTTTGCTGGTTTTGCCTAAGGATCAATGGATAACTGAAACACAGCACGAAATATTTTGTTTGCTTCTTAAGGAAAAACAGAACCACCCAATTGATAATAAAAATCAGTATGTGCTGTTCTGTGAATGCATTCTAGCATGGCAATTAAGTATTGAGTAAATAATAAACATCTCAAAGCAAACCTTTTACAGCCCAAATAACAGAATGAGTTACAAAATGCTCTTTTATAATAGGAAAAAATGCTCCATTATCACTGGAAGCAACATGAAATAACCAGTGTTATGATTAAATTCCTGGTGCTTTCTCAGCAGTCCAGTGAGATATTGGGTATTGTTTGGAAGGAAGGAATTTGAGAGTATGGAAACCAGCATTTTCAAGGCTCCTCAAATTCCGACGCTGTACAAACCCAGGAAAACAGAAAATATTCTCTGCACCCATCAAAGGTGGTGGTGCTTGTCCTCTTTTTAATCAAATGGCCTTGAGAGCTATTTTACTTCATAAAGGTATCCACCAAATGAATACTTTCCATAATCAGAGTACAAAAGACATTGACTGTCCAGCTGGCAGAGTAGCTGCCCTTTAATTTAACCTGCAAGGTAGATGGTGCTCTGTGACACTGTTTGCTGCCGTGGGAAGCATTGCTCGTGCTGAAGTCAATGCTGCTAATGACATCTGCTGAGCCAGGTTTCATCTCTCAAGGACAGCTTGTTTTTTGCAAAAGCACACCAACCTTTCAGGCTGCCTTGGGACAAGATCTCTCTTTCTGTGAACCCTGAGCCTCACAATCCAGAGATCCTAGCTCATGGGGAATATAATCCTTCAAGTTTCTGGACCTTCTACCTCCCTATGAATGCTTTTCTTGGGAAGATACCTGCAGCATTTAGGTTTGCAGTTTAGCTATAGCATGTTATAAGTGGAGACAGGGTCACAGACAACACAGGCTGTCTCCTGGGGACTTTGTTTTCTGTTTTTATTGAGTACTTTGATTGGGCAGACAATTCTCACAGCATATTTTCTGGCATGTTAGTTGAAAGTTTTGTTTGCCCAGGAATGGCTTCCCTGGGCTGCGCCGTGTATCACTAATCAATAAGACAGACACAGAGACATAATGTGGAAATGAATTGATGCCTGTGAGGAGAGAAGAATGTGACTAATTATTGCTGAGCCACCTGCTGCCACAGCTGGACTGGAACATCCCCACTGTTTGCTGCTAACTTTAGCACCGATTGCTAGGTGTGAAGGCTTTCTGCCAACAATGCAAGAGCCTGGCACAAAAGGGTGCCTTCTCCATAGCATATCCCATGACTTGAGCTTCTGTAGATAAACTGGCCTCAAACTATCAGCCTAGATGCTGCTAGCAGGATAGGAGGTGTACGGGTCACCCCATTTGCCTGGCTTTTATGAAAGAGTTTTGAAAGCTGTTTGAAACTGAGCTGGAGACAGGACTTTGAGCTGCAGTGCCAGCACTGACCTTGTTATACAGACATACCTGCAGCATGCTGTGTTGCAGGAAACTCTTTTTCAAGAGTGTTTACCTCTATAGATTCTGAGATGCTTGACAAAGACTGCCACAATCATCGCTTTTTCCAGATGGGAAGACTGAGGCAGGGACACAGTAGCAGCTATTTTTTTGCATCAAGAAGGCAGTGGTAGAGGCTGAAAACAGACCCAGACCATTTGCAAAATCCCTACTCCATGCACCTTTCCCTAGTATCTGTGCATACTTTCTTCAATTCTTCCAGAAAGTAATTTGATCTAAGAGAAAAAAAATGACGGATCTCGCCTGAATAGTTATGTTGTTTACACCACCTCTAGACCTACAAAGCTCAGTGATCAGTGTGCCTACCCCAGGAATATTGCACTTCAGCTTTTGGCTGGTTTGTCCTAGGACGTAAGTGGTTCTCCTGCCTGTAGCAACTGTATTTGTAATGCTTTGATATATCACATTTTCTAGGGTCCTCATGGTCTTCGGACAAATTGCGCCTTCTCTCTCTGCTTGCTGAAAAATGAAGCTTTTAGTTCTTCTCTCAGGAGCAACATGTGTCTGGGATTCCCTGAACACACTGAATAAATCACACTAATTTCTCTTGTGTTTTTGAGCACCTGTCTTATTAATGTGGTTGCTATTCTGATGCATGGAAAAATCTGCCAGCTCAACATTAGTCTCACGGTTGTTGTTTGTTTTTTTCCTTTTAAATCAGACTGGCTACATGTCAATCTGGAGAGCATGCTGTTTGCCTGCCACTGTGAAATATTTAATTTACTATCCTCCTTCTCCTCCTTTCTCCATTTCCAAATGGACACACGGACAAATAGGCAGGAAGACCTTCACTTGCTAAACTGGAAATATGTAGGACTGTATGAGAAAAGAGTGTAATATTTCATATTTCAAATATCTTACATTTTAGATTTCCTGCTTAAAATCCCTTTGAAGTTCATTTTAATGGGATTAGATGTGGAAATTAATTATCAGCAGTTAGAGACAGCTTTACCTCCTCTGAGCCTTGCTCAGATGTTAATGAATTAAGGACAGTTTGTGTCTAATTTGGATTAGGTGACCAAACAACTCAAGAAAAGGCGCTTCTATATATAGTGTCTCATTTTGTCATGGGTGGGGGCAGTACCTGCTGCAGGATTAGGGACTTGTGCAGTGAGGGTGCTGACTTTTGCATCATGGAGTCATTAGGGTTTGCCCCGAGTGGGTTTTCTTGCCATGGTGCTGAAAACAGTTGAGCTCTGTCTCTCCCTCAACACGCAGGCAGCTGCACCAAGTCACTCAGAGAAACAGACAAAAAGAACAGACAGCATGTACCAGGGTAGATGGGCATTTTAATGTGGTAAATACATTCAGCCATAATCAATGGTTCACTGCTGGTGGGTTAAACAGCCCACCTCCTTGCTGAAGGATTTTATTTGACAGCAAGGTTGTAGTGAAACACAGAAATCCAATATCCCTTCTATAAAATAGAGATGGAGAAAAAAATTATATGGACTAAAATTATGACTTCATATCACATTTAGTCTGTCCTTTGCTAGGATTGGTAGGCTGTGTTTCAAAGCTTTATAATTGATATTGCTCATAACACTAGGGGAAAAGAGAAGGAGGGCAGGCTATAAACTAAGAGATTGGAGCTGTAAGACAAGCATATTGCGAAGTGACAATAGGGGACAAGGAGGTTCAGGGATCACTAGATGGCAGTCAGCTCTCCAGCAAGGATAATCAAGCAAGGGAGACATGGGCTTGTGGGGACACAAAAGCAGAATGGAGGAAAGCAGCTTTAATGCCGTAAAATTCTAGAAACTGTGTCAAATTTGCTTTGCTGTGCACCAGGAATGCCAGGGAACGCAACGCTTTCTCTCAAAAGTGGTCTCATTGTGTCAATAGATTTACTGACATGAGGAGAGCAGGTGGGATTGATCTGTGCACACACAAAGCAAGGAAGTGAAATGAATTCAATTTAAAAGAAAAAAAGCTTAGAAAGAAAATTACATTGCCAAGTCTTTCAGTCTTGTATTGGGATGTGAAAATGTGGGAGTTCAAACCCAAGACCCAATTAATTTTTAGATAAAGATTGCACACATTAATGTTACTTAGTTGCACCATTGCAGGAATGTCATATCTTTTAACAAAACGGAAAGCAGTACAATATCTGACTGTCTTCAGAGCTTATTAATGTTGTTTATTATTCCTATTGCACTGTTCATGGTGCATCTGCCTGTGCTAACTTCAGCAGAAAAAGAGAGATAACCCCAGTCCTCAAACCAATACTTGGGAATACATTAAAATAACCTGAATTTGGGATCACTTCAACATCTCCATTCCATGGCTATGTTAAAGGAAGGCAGAGATTTGGAAGCTGAGCAGCACAGATAAAACAATAACTATGGTTTAGTTCACTTGCCCTTTTCCAATTCGTACAAGACTCTTCCACATTAGCACTCATTCAGAAACATGACAAACATGATTCAGTTCTCCATACAGTTAACTGGAATAATTGCTAATTTTAAGGGACCCAGGATTGATTATGTGAGTTCCTGTATACCAACAAGAACCACAGAATTACATTGAATAATATGCTCTCACATCAGTATTGCACATTTATTGTTGAACTAGGGGCTATATTTTTTAACCTGTGGTATCATAATTTCAAGTAGATGGTCACAATGAGAACAGTAAATTGTTAACCTTAGTCCTGTAATCTTTTCTTGACTTTAAAGTCAAGCTTGTCTTCCTTGTGGGAATAGAAATGCATATATTTAGAAAGTCATCTAGATTTGCTTGATGATTTGGAATGATGGAGAAGAAACTGTTTTGTCTGGTCATTTGCTTCTTCAGCATTACTCCAATAGGCATCACTCCAAGACAGTGATTTAGAGGTGCAACGCCTAAAACCTTGAAGGAAGAGTACACAGAGAAACCACTTCCCTGAGAACACGTCCCCTTGGAGGTCTTATCTTGGACATAGGGTAAAACTTCTTCACTTGCAAAATTTGGTGTCTTACTCATTTTTCCAGATGGATATCCCTTTCTTGGCCCTGAAGTTAGCCTCCAGTGTGCTTTTATCCCATGTACTTAACATTCAGTCGTTGCTTCCTTTCTACACTTAACTAGATGGCTCTTCTATACCTTCTCCATGCTTCAGTATAGCTCATTGAATTTGAGCAAGTCTAGGAGCTTCTCCACAAACACTAAAGATGCACACCTTCAGCCTGTCATGCTGAAATGCATTTTCCAGGCTTCATATAGATAATGTTTTTATCTGAACTTTTTTTTTTATGGCACTTTTTTCAAAAACAGTGACAAGATTAGACCAGATAGTCATGACATTTTTTCCCAACGCTAGAGAAAGGGGAAGCTTCCTACACCTATATGTAAGAAACGTATCAGTGTCCCCACAAGTAGACAGCTCTACAGAAGTTAGGAGTAGCTGCTGAAAAATAAAGATTAGTTGTTTATCTAATAAGAGATCCAAGGTCTTCTCCAAGTCATTGCCTTCAGGACAATCATCTAGTCCATTTGATCCATGTACTTTATTTCTAGAGGGATGACTTTAGGTTTGGCCTCAATAAACAATTTGAGAACTTTCAGCACACACACACAAAATGCTGATTCAATAAACTCAGAGGGACATGATGGGGACACACATATTGTACATGATGAAACTTACACCTGAGGCTTGTCTGACATCTTGACTGTGTTCCCAGGCAAGCTGCCCTAAGAGTTTTCATATTGACTCATAAGGAGTCTTCTGTGCATTGTAGGCAGACAAGTCTTGCTTTTATAATCTCATAGATACAGGGAACTCATACATTATTATAAGAAGAAAAAATTGTTCCCAGTGTTTCTGAAAGAAAATACTTTAGAATGGCAAAAAGGAAGGAAATGCTTTGACTCATTTGGTTCATTTGGACTCTGCATGAATGTTTCCCTCAAAGTCTTGAGATATTCAGTGGAATTGAAATTTTTTGCGTGTCTACATCAGTATTTCAATTCAGATCAACAGCATATATTTGAAGCAAATTTCCTTGATGTGCCAGTCACCCCACTTGGACTCTTACTTCAAAACTTGGATCATGTTCTTTATCAACAAAGCTAAAGTATTGAAAGGACTCCTGTGGTGCTCCAGTCACTAATGGGCCTTGAATCTGCAGTTAGTCCATAGTCAAACCACTGAAAATAAGGATAGTATGGGTCTGGGTTCATCAGCAACAACAGTTTTGCTCTACAAATCTGATCCTGTTGAACAAACAGCTTTTCAATATGAGATAGCTGGTGTACTCCAGCCAACCTAACAAAAGCACATGTTTAAATGCACACCATTCCTCAAGCAATGTCTTTGCTAGCCTTCATTATAATTACTTACTATATAAACTTTTTTCCATCAATTCTATTACCAGCCCCAGGCAAGATTCTTAGTTTTCACAAAGGCAGGTTCCCTGCAGTCTGATCTGACCTTTACAGATACCAACTTAGAGTCATCAGCTTGGGCTCTCTAAGAACAAAGGAGAGGACCCGATAGAACTTGAAGAATCCGGACTCCTAGATGTTGCCCACTGATTTCTGATGCAGTTTCATCACGTTCCATTGATCCACAACCCACAGAGGAGTATGAAGGTCTCATTATTTTCAAGGGATCCAAATCAACCTGCTTTCATTATCTAGCAGTGGACATCTAAAGCTGAGCTATTCCCAGGAGGCTCCTTCTGTAGCCACTGGGGAGAGATGGGCCTCCAAAAATCATTCTAAATTACATACATTAGAAACTCGTCTTAGGATAGCATTTGTCCCCCAATAGAGATACCTTTTTTACTACATAAAAAGGACCCAAAGGTAACTACGTTGGATTTAAGTATTTTGGTTTTAGATGCAGACAAAGCCTCTCTGTGAACTGCTTAGAAAGAGATGGAAAATTAAGATTTTTAAGAATTTTTTTAAAAAAATTGAAATTTACATTTTCTACTAAAGCCATTGTAAGTCTCAGTATAACAAAATAAAAATGCCCACAATTATAAAAATTTCCTCAAGGGACAGACACAGGGACAAAATTTTCTGTTACATGGAAGAATTTAACTGGGATAAAAGTATTGTCCACAGTCAGAATAATATGCATACAATAAGCAATTATCAGTTAAGAGCTCCACTCTCCAGGCTTTTTGTAGAAAAAATTTATCTAGTTCTGCTGCTCAGCATCATTGTCTTAAGCTAAGTTTCACCTTGCTGGAGTTATGTAATATCAGTGAGTTCTTTTAACTTTTTCCCTTTAATGGTGAGGATAAGGCATTTGTCATTATTTTTCATGGTGGTATATCATCTGTTTCACACCTTATAGTTCTTACTTTTGCCTGCACTGCTGCCTTACTTAGCAATAGAAAAGTACCTGTATCCCCTTCCTTTTATTCATTTATTTCCATTATGAAGTAAAGAAATGAGGATAATTCACGTCAGCAGACCGGGATTTGTGGATGTCATCACAATTCAATAAAATTTCTAAGTCCTATCACTTGCTCCCTATTATTCTGCAATACACTTAGTATATGAATTACACACTACTGAAATTAGAGGAGAACATTTCCGCTTTCTCCACAGAGAAACATCCCTCTGCTTTATTGTCCCAGCTTAGTGGTATGCTCTCCATACTGTACTTAGGTACCAGTCCTTTGCAACCAGTATAAATTCTAGGTGTCTCTCTTCCACATATTTCCTTCTTACTTGATTCTTTGACTTTTGTCCTCCTGTAAGTCATATAGAAATCAGTAGAGTTTGTAAAGCTGCCTATGGCATTTTAAAACCGTATCACTGCACTTAGCAAACAACTGCACTTTTGCTGGTTGGTGCTATGGATCACTATACAAGATGGATAAAGGCTTTGTGAAAGAAAGTATATAGGCTTTTTGACCAACCTCTTTTTAATGCAATTGTTTTTACAAGACTTATTCCAAAGATGGGCCTCAGAATGAAGTTTTATCTCCCGGGCATGTGGAAGAAAGGCTTGTAATAGCTCTGAGCTGTGCATCACACCTAAATCCTGCTCATACATCTTGCTATTAAAGGCTTGACTGACACTTAATTTCCATCTCTATCTAGCTGTTCCCCTTGGCTCCTTTCTCTTTCCTTTATTTCTTATGACTTTCAGCCCTCTGTTTCCATTCAGGACTTCCTTCCTAAATTCAATATATTTCTTCCTGATCTACTTCTCATGATATTATCAGGTTAGAAGTGCATTTCTTTCTTAGAAGCATTTTATTTAGACCACAGATCATAAAAAGCTTCTTATTTTATTGTTTCAGGTGCTTTTACATTATGATTACTGTAATTAAGAAAACTAGTTTTTATGTTTGGTTAAGAGTTTTTAAAATTTTTTTTCGTATCCCATCTGGTATTGTTTCAAGCTGGCATTTTATTTCAAGAAAACTATGGTTTTGAGATAGGTTTCTTTGGCCATGCATCCAGCAACTCCCCTTCATCGTTTTAAGACAGAATTGCTCCTTGTGACAGCTTAGGTGAGGCATTCTGTATTCTGCATTCTGCTGCATTCTTGCATTTTTTGCAGAGTCCTACAACAAAGACAACTCATTCCTTTTCTTTTACTGATGATCGAACGAGGGATTAATACTAAAGGCTAATCCATGCCCAAAGAGTGAGTCAACATTTTTTTTTGCTGTTGTTGAAGGTGATTTTGGTTGTTTTTTTTTAAAAGAACAGGGAGGAACATATGGTGCTCCCTGACTTGCTCCATTCCCAGACATATGGATGCCTTCCAGCCACCCCAATGGCAGAGTGGGCTGGGAACAGACTTAGTGCCAATGCCATAGGCACACTTGAATGCACAGATTCCCCTCTGCTATGGGAGAAGCCCTGTGGGGTACCCAGGCCAGCACTTCCAACAAAAAGCTGTCTTGAGTTGCCCCCCACAAGAACACAGAGCAGTGTCCAAAAGATTAAATGTGTGGCGTATTTGTCACTGTCATCTTTTGTAGATTTTTGTCCCTAAGCTGAAAGGTTTTGGCAAGCTATGTGCTCACTGTTAAACTGACTCTGAGTAACCAATAATGAACTATTTGCTGTCAGCAAAGATTAATTTATAAGTGTAATAATAGTTAAATGCTTACTATTAAATATTTCTAAATGGAATGTGCCCATATGGAACAAAGTCAGTTTTGTGACATCTCTTAACTCTGGTCCAGTTTCATTAACTTTTATTTTCTTCACCTGCTTCCACTTTCATTACTGTCAGCCTTGTGGCAGGCATTTTTGAAACATTCATTTTAATTACAGCACAATAAGAATGAAGCCCCTTGTGATATTTATCAGCAGAACTCTCAAGAAATTTTTAATATATTGAAAATAAATTGTGTTTATAGCACACTGCTTTCCCAACTGTAGAAGAATTTTAACTGTTCATATATCATCAATTTACCACCTTTTTAACATTTAAACAGAGCCTGGAATTTGTACCCTTTGGTGACTCACCAGTCCATGCTGCTCAGATGTAATCCTCATTCAATAAGGAGTGGAAGTCCTGAGTGAGCACAACTTATGCTACAGTGCTGACTGGGGTGGCAGAGCTCAGCAAAGTGGGTTAATAAATACCAGCATGATCTATTCCTAGCAACAGACATGGTCTCTCCAGAACCAGCTGTATCTGATCAATACATACACAAGGCCAGATAATAGTGAAAGTGACACTGCTGGATGCTGAGTGCAAAAGCTCGTTGCAAAAGTTTATAGTAGACTTTTAGTGGCTTGGGAAATGCAACCTTTATTCAATGAATGATTAACCATTTGCTGGGAGCTTGGGGAAATGGAACAAATTACTTGTAGAACCTGCATGAGTAGACTGGCACAGAGGACCATCTCTGACAGGCTAACTGTACCTTATTAAAGTAGGAAAATGCTCCATAGATCCATTAGCAAGGAAGTGTTCATGGGAAAGACTAACTCCTCACTACTGGGAGCTATTAGCACATAATACTACTGGCCTTTTCCTCTGACATGTGGAAGGGTTGAACATAACATAATCCTTGGCCTCACAGCTCTGCAGTCAATGTCTTTTTGCAATTAAACACACGGGCTGATTCTGCCGTTGTCTGTGGGCTTTAGCTGTAACTGAGATCAGGCAGTGGCTTGGCATAGTCACTGACCTCGTGGGCATCACCAGTATCTTCTTTACTGTTTTGCATGGTCCCACTGCTTTGGCACCCACAGTGTGTGCACAGTTGATGTGATTAGGAGGTGTGAGCAGGTGTGGTAGCAATAGGCTGTAGGTTGCTGAAAGGATTCCCACGATTAAGTCTGTTGCTAGCCAATCTGGCACAGGGGATGTCTGCAAATCCCCCCAGGGTGCCTGGAGGCAGTTGTGTGACTCCTTGCATGCATGAAACTCAGCTGCTCAGAGTTACTCGCACTGAGATATGTAACTGGTACAGCTTAAGGGACCTGATTTCAGCAAGGTTATACCAATATATCCCTCTTTATGATCTGACCATACATTTTTATTTAAAATACTGTCAGATTCAAGGTATCTTATATGCCTGTATGGCCTATACTGCCTTTAGGATGAAATAGTGTATCAAGTGACACAAACCTCACTACTGGTACACAATATTTATGTGAGGTGTTGTCTCCTTCAAATGGATGCCTGGCAAGTGAAGCAAGGTGGCTCAGGGATGAAAAAGATTTTTAGCAACCATAAAATTGTAACACATCATCCTCTCAAGGCCTCACCCTGCCTAGGTGTCTTCAAGCTGGGATGTGAATGAAAGCCTATCAATGGCAGACGTGCTTCTGCAGGCTGCAGAAAGGGAAGAGGAGGAAGATGCCAGTTAGCCATAGTCAGAACTTCTTCCTCACAATCCTACTCGAGGACTACTCAGTAGTGTCAACTCTAGCACGAATGTAGGATCCCAGAATTCATTTAATGTGTGTATATATATATATAAGCAGGTGTCACTATATTCCATTTTCCATTCCCCTGACCACAGCTTTGTCTGTTTAAATGCAGCCTTGCTGGGTCCAGGGCTCTCAGCAAACAGCCATGTATCATGCTGTGTGCTCACACAATAGATTTCTAATTTCAGATGGCCCTTAAGCTTAAACTGCCACAAATATCAACATATGGTTTCAGCTAATAGATATCAATTAGTGTCAAGGCCTCAATTTTTAAGTCTGAACTCTTTACTTGCCTGAAAGACCAATTTGTGGTAACAGACAGATTGAAGTGTGGAGTGCTATAACCTCCTGGAAAACCCTTGTGTTTATTTCTGAAAGCAATTTTTTAGAAAGGCTCCGGGACTACGCACATAGTTGCAACTATGGGAATATGCTGCAAGTAAATAACTTTTCTTAGCTGTTCTAGTTGGGATTCACATAATCAAAAAAATTAGGAACACAGTCTGTGGTGATCACTTGTATTGTCTCCATAGAAAGCAAAGACAGACAGACACTCTCAGAGGCTGATTCATCTTAGATATCAAAGATTCCCTAACAGATGGCTCCACAGATCTGCTCTCTAGACAGTTCAGAAAATGGAATAATTTCCTCAGTAAAAACACTCCTTGGAAGAGAAAATAAACTACCCTTTCAGGAACAACTTGTGTTCTCTTCTTCACCTGCAAACTACAAACCTATACGAGGTCTACTTGTATCACCTTCTCATCTGTATTCCACATTCCTTCGCACTTTATTCTGTCTCACACCACTAGAAGACTGCTGTAAAGACTACTACTACTTGTGGTAGAACAGAAATAAAACCAGTAAGAGAGACATCCTCTATGAATCATAGATTTTGAAAAATGCTAGCACAATAGCATTTGTTTTCAGCACTTGTTCATGAGCCCACAGACCCACTCTCAAGTCCTAAAAATTGTCCTTTCTGCAGGTCCATTTTGTGACTACCTGCTGGCCATCCTACTTGAAGTCAAAAGGAGCTGAAACTTGTAAGAGAGTCATCACATTGAACCTTTATATTAAATTATTTTATCTTTACAGCTGTGTTTTTTATTATCAGTTATTTCAGTTAAAATATTTTTTATTGCCTTCTGCTGGAGACAATTATCAGTGGGCAAACAGCAAGCAATGCATTTTCTCAGATTAAACAGAGAAAGCAGAACAAATCACTGCTTCAAACAGTCTTTTTTTTTTGAAGGACAGCCAAGAGAGGCATTGATTTAAAGAGTTAAGTAATTGGCACTTTGAGTTTTGATCTCACATACAAGAACAAAAAGTTCAAGAGAACAGAAGATTCATCAGAATTGATCCAGAGTGAAAAGATACAGCAGAATCTCTGAAAAGCCATGCAAAACAAAGGTTAATCTCAAAAAATAAAAATTTTAGCCTGTCAAACTAAACCCTTTCCTGCCTCTGGAAGAAATAAAAAAAAAAAAAAAAGTTTGGTTGGGTTTTTATAATTGATTTGGTTTTGTAGTCTGGGGTTTTTGCAGATTTTTTCTGATTTCTTTTTCCTGTTTATTTGTTTTCCATTTTATTCAGGTTACAAAGAAATTGGGCACACTGGATGAAATCCACCTGAGAAGCTTCCTTGTGCATTACAGGTTTTACCTTTGCAAAGTTTGCACCTACGTTAACCTCCAGTAAAAGGTCCAGATCAGTTCATTGTAACAAGTGTCTTTGTTTTATTTAAATGTGGTTGGATCAGGTAGGTGAATAATGACAAGCAGGCCAATTTCTGGGATTGAAGGCTCTGGTCTCTGCTGTGCTAGCAATTGCTGACCTTCAAGATGTGCTAAAACAGCACAACATCTGTTTACCAGGCTCTCCATGAAGATGGAGGAAGCGTTGCAGTCGTGTAGATCAACAAACCAAATATAAATCAAGCATGCCAACAAGTTTTCTGCACCCTAAAAAAAAATAAATGGGAAGAGAGAGAGTGTCAATAGCAGTGGAGTCTCTCTACAAAAGCAGAGCAAGAAATAGCATAGGATAGTTTACATAAAAGAGGAAATTGTAGATTCTTAAGATGAGAAATGCTTTTTTTTCCTAGGTTTTTATTGATCATATTCAACTGAACCAACCAGCTAAGAAACTGGTTGTAAAGATTCAGCCTGGCTGTTCTGCTCTTGGCTGCTGTGCCATGGTATTACTCACACCTTTGAAGTTAGTTGGATAAGATCTTTGTTATCAGAGTTATGCCAAGACTGCATTTGTTACTTTCTTCTTTTCATAACTTTATTTTTGCCTTTGTAATCTAAGACTTAACTTTCTCCTTGGGGGAGTAAATAAATGTGGCCACTAAAAGCTTATCTTCTGTGAGGATGAAATTTTTTAATAATGAAATACTCTGCTCCTCCAGTGGCCACCAGTCACGTACCATGGCTTGTGAAAACACCCCACTCCAGGCAGAGATCAAAGGAACACCAGCACAAACTCTGCCACCCCCATAGATTAGCTCCATAGCCATCACTGTGCCAGGGAAGAGGCAAAAATGCAAAATCCTCACTTCTGATAGTGATAGACATACATATTTATTTCTGGGAAACAGACAGATGACTATTTCAGATGAGACTAGGGAAATGATGTATTTTTATTCCTTTAGTAAAGCAGTGAGTTAATAAATATCAACAAACCAAAAAACTTGGACCACTGGCTGTAGGTGTATCAACTGATGAGACTGTAAAAATGCTGTTTTCAAAGCAGGATACTGGATAAATCCTCTGAGATATGTTGACTGTCCAAAAGATTGAACGGAGAAGACAGGAAATAAATTTTTCAATGTTTCCGAAGGATAATGTGCTGAAAAACTAACTTTAGGTCTGTCAATTTAATGCTTACCCAGGGCAAAATCTTATGAAAGCAAAAGAGGATATGCTCAATAAAGAATTAAGGGTGAACAGCATAATTAATACCAGGCAACACGGCTTAATGAAAGATAAAAGTTTAAATAGGTAGGAGTTGCATTTATGGTGGGATTTCCAGTCTGAAAAAATGTACTTTTGTTAAAAAAGCAGAGTTATACAAGGCCATATGACTTCCTCATATAAAAATAAAGAACTACTCAAACTTCAAAGCCTAGATAAGAAAAGTGAGAATTTGCTAGAGAGACTTTAAAAGAAAATACTAAATGGGAATCATCTTTCAAAAATAACGTTTCTGTTAGGGTTTTCTTACCCAAATGTAGTTCAAGGGAGTTCATGGATTGGCAGGGAAGGAAAGAGAAACTGGTGGTAAAGACTGTGGTTGGCACTAACTGAATGAGAGATAAAGATAGCTCCTAGAGAGAGGTCCAGGCAGCAGGAAAAGCTGGTTTGTCTTCTTTTAATTAAAGAGCTAAGTGCAAGGATCAAACAGCTAGGAATGGGGAATGGGGGCTCAAAGTGAAATAAAAAAAATGAATTAATGTTGGCAAGAAATAAACCCACTCTTTTTAATGACAGCAGATCAGAGAGAGTTCAGATGAAATCCCTAGAATGGTTTGAAATTTGGAAAGTCTTTAATGAGAGACTGAAGAACCTCAGGTGAATTTTCTCATTTCAAGCTTGCATTTCTACCCAGTGACAGTCACAGTGAAAGCTCCCACCTCTACTGACAGTGTCAGCATGAACTGAATGCCTGCCCAGGGCTCCTACAGCATCTAGTCCTGCTCAGAGCAGGGTCACTGATGGCAGGTTGCTCAGGACAGTCCAGGGATGTGAACTCAGCAGCCTCTCTGGGCAACCTGTGACACTGCTTGATAAGCTATTAAAAAAAAAAAAAAAAAAAAAGGCCCGTGTGTTTAAATGTTTCTGTATTTTAACACGTGCCCATTGTCCTGTTGTTGGGCACCTGAATGAATGTCCTTCACTGCCCCCCTTCCCAATATTTACTCACATGTGTGAGATCCCTCTGAGCCTTATAATCTGCAGGCCAGTCACAGCTCTCTCAGTCTGCTCTCATATCAAAGATGCTCCTGTTCCCTCACCACCTTCATGGCCCTTTGCAGGACTCACCCCAGTATGTCCATGTCCTTCTCGTACTGGGGAGCCAAGCACTGGACCCAGCACTCCTGCTGTGTCTCACTGGGCTGACTAGAAGGGAATTATCACATCCCTTGACTCACTGGCAACGCCCTTCCTAATGCAGCCCCACACCAAGAGGGAAAAGGATGGAATAAATAGGGGACATAGAGAGGAGTCAAGAAAACACATTGTTCTGTCACAAAGGAAAGAGAAATGATTACAGAAGAATAAATGTTACATTGAAGAAGCAAATAGCAATAGTTTTGTTTCCATTTTTAATTCCAGAGGATACAGCAGAAAAAGAGTCTGTTGAAGCTGTCAAGAGTACTAAGGAAGAACCCATGGATTCCAAGAAAAGGGAAATGACTGAAGGCAATGAGGAGGAATACTTACACAGGGATTTCTGCCAGGCAGTTTGTATTCCAGGAGCAAAAGTAGCGAAAACAAGTATCTGGAAGTGTGAAGGAGTCAGTGTGAGGGAGCCATTAGAATCATAGAACCATGGAATGGTTTGGGTTGGAAGGAACCTTAAAGATCATGAGTTCCAAACACTTGCCATGGGCGGGGACACCTTCCATTAGACCAGGTTGCTCATAGCTCCAAAGACTGTGATGGGGAGCAAAGTCATGGCATGGGCCCAGCAGTAGCATCCAGCTCATGGAATAGATAAGGCCACGTTGCCTTCTCATTTCACAGGAATTTCTATTCTTTTGCATAAAGCAGAAGAGTCAACTCAATAGCGTGAGTTCTGAGAACTGCTCTAAAGAACCTGGTGGTTAAAACGTCCTCCAAGACAGGAGACAGGGATTCGGATTTCTTGATGTAGAGATGTGAACTGAACACGGATGAGTACCATAAAATGTAAGCTATGGATTAACTCCCTTTCTAGTAGTTTATAATAGTCTGCCTTAGTGTCTGAGTAGTGGGGCACACACCAAAAAGAAGATACAGTTACACCAAATCCCATTGCATCAAAGGCTTTCTGTAAATCTGGAATATTTTTAAAATAAAAGCTGAATAAGACCTGTAAATCGAATGAAACAGTCCAAATTATGCACATTAAGAAAAAGAAGAGTCTCAGGAACAGAAAATTTACCAAGTAAATGCTGTAATTTACCAAGCAAATGCTTAAGAAAATTCATTAACAGTTTTGTGAAACTTGGTAAGTTTGTACTAGGAGTCAGGAAGATATTTTAAAAGTAGGAATAGATAAACCATTGGAACAACTTTTGGGTACATAACAGAGAATTAGTCTTGTAAGTCCTTAAATAAATACTACATTTCTTCATAGGAAGGTAGTTTCTGATTTAGGCAGACCATAAAATCTAAACATAGGACTCTAGCTGTCAAGTTATATTGGAATTCAGGATAGCTGATCATAATGGTTCAGTCAGTTTGTTAAAATGAATTTGACTCAGCAATGAAAAAGCAAGGGAGTTTCCTCCTGCAACTTCAGACCCATACAGCTCCCTGCTGGAAGGTTTTTTCTGAAATAACAAGGAGATCATGAGTGCAAATTATATTGTGACAACAACAATTTAAAAACAAAACCAAACCAAACCCAAACCCTCCATTTACAGTTATGCAGTAATAAAATCTGGTTTTACGCAACAGCACAAAGATAATTAGTTTGGTTTGTGTAAGTTGTAACTAGAGGAACTATTTGAGCCTGAAAACCTTTATCAAAGTTTATTCTAATAAATAGAAAGAAAAGATGCCCAACTATCAGTTCCTAGATCTCGAGAAACCAGAAGCTGTTTTCTCAGTATACCGCCAGTTTATTTCATTGTAATGCCTTTAAAGAGATCTCATAACATCCCTTGGCTCTCAAACTTACAGTTTGGGCAGGGTATGTGTGTATGGAGGTGGTAATTCTGAGCTACTGGAAGCTTTCCAACAGGATAAGAGCTGCTCTTTCCAGACATCTTGCTAACATCAATTTGCGGATGGATGTAACTTCTTATCATCTCCATTGCAGGGCATGGCTGTCAAAGACACTTCCTGGGCCACTGTTCATATAGATTTGTTTGTTCTGTTCAGAAAGGGGAGGAAAAATTTGGATATTTTTCCATTAAAAGGGCTGGAATAGTTAATGTGTGAAATAGTTTGTAGACAGCATTTCAAAAAAGAGATTGAAATGCTGGATAAGGGGAAGCACTTTGAAGACTGCGATCGTTTCATCTTTGAAGACAGCCAAAAGAAGGCAAAAAAGCTTAATGGAAGAGGTTACTCAAGGTGACCTGCCATCACTGTTCCTGAATGTGAAAGTAGCAGGTTAGGAAAAAGTTCTTTTTCATTGGGTAGAGAAACATAGCAACACAGTTACACTGAATTTCAATTTGTTGGGGACGATAGTGATGTCCCCTCCCACTCAGCCTTTGGGTTCACTGCTTCCAACAAGTGACCACCTACAAGTGTGAACCCCATTAGAGTACAGTACCAGGGTCTGACTACAGCAAAGGCATTTCCTTTAAAATATATGTATATGCATGTATATATTGCCCACTCTGCAGACATTTAGCCCCAGACCTAGTATCTACTTAAGGAGGCTGGGTGAGGGATTTCTTGGAGAGAGAGGTAAATTTAATTTCCAAAGAAGAAGTCCAATGGCACAGCCAAATACCACTTGCAATAGAGTACCATTATGAAGGTATGGAAAATCTTCCCAAGGAATTTTCCCAGGAATTTTTACCTAAAAAAAGGCTAAACCAGAAAATATTGCCAAGATCTCCAAGATCTCCAGCATTTCCTATGAACATCAGCTAGCTAGCAGTATGAGAGGTTTGAGTAATTCTTTGAGCCAAAGACAACTACAGAGTGTCCCACAAGGGAAAGAAAACAGTGCAACATCTGTGGTTCAAAAAAAAAAAAACCTGCAGGTGACTCATTATGAAGTTTCCATATTGCAAGGATGATGGAAAAATATCATGGTATGTCTGCATGCTGAACAAAATTTCTCTGGAGATGTTTAACTAGGCCTAAGACAAACTTGCAAATGCCACTTTGCAAGTGGCAATGCAACGCCATTTTTTCTTTTCTGTGTGGTTTATGTAACATGCACTGTGAGCCCTTCTTTTACATTAGAAGTATCTTGGTCATGTAGCTGACTTTTAGAAAGCATTAAAATGTTGTCACCTGTCTCAGAGACAGGGAGACACAAATTAAATTCCACTGGACTAGAGGGACAAAGAAAAGCAGGGAACTAAAGCTAATGTTGGAATAGTGTTCCTCACTCCTGTAACAGAAGTTACCATGGTAAAACAAGCAAAGAGAAAAGACACCATATCATATCACAAAAGATGTGAAGAGATCAAATGCATTTCACTGTTTTCCCAAGCTTTATTTCTTTCTTTCATGCTATGTATTTTTCTAAGAACTTATTTAAAAGATAATGTCTACAATGCACATTTTTCTTCTTAAGTGTCTGCTGTTGAGTACAACAGTAAAATAACTTCATAAAACTTCCACAAAAACAAAAAGAAAACAAACCAACGAGCAAAACCCCAGCAACATTTCTCCTTCTCTTCCCAAAAGAAAACTCTCTACCTGCTTTTTTAGATTGTCTCTGAAATGTTTTTTTCTGGGTAAAGAGCAGCAAGTAAACACAGATATTACTGCGGTTTCTGCAGTCACTTATGTCTTCTTTTCCAGAGATCATGAAGACTGGGATAATTACATTCTCCAAGAGGAAAAACAATTTATGAAAAAAAAATTACACATATTCTTATTAAAAATTAAATAGGACTTTCATAATCAGCTGTTTCAAATATGTATGCAAGAATAACGACAGCTAGAAACCAGTCTCTGCAGATTGCTTGTGAAGAGGGTGTGCAGCTGAAGTCAGGGTAAGAAAAGAATCACAATAAAGAGCAGTTTCTTGGAGCTTTTATGAGGTCATTTGGCCTAGGCCAGATAAAAGTGAATATTTCTGCAATGCCCTGTAAGAAGAGGGAGAAAACAGAATTAAAATTTATCTTTTACAGCAAAAACAAAATTCAAAGTCAACTTCTCAGGGATTAAGTCCACTGGAAAATAAAGTCTTCCTTTTCTTCCAACAGGTTTTAGCTTTTAATTATGTAAAGCCTTCACGAAGGGATTTCTATCTTTTTGTAAATTTAATTCACAAAATGTCCTAATTATCTGCAGACATATTAATAACCCTTTGAACAATATATTAACATCGTAAGCTGAAATGTGTTTTCAGAACAACAATAAAACAAAGCTTAAAAATACACCCATCCATATTTCTTGTACAGTTCATATGTAAATTCATTATTGGTATTGTAAATATGGTGAAAAACAATAAAGGATCCAATGTGTTGAACTCCTTCAGCTGTTCACAGGTTATAAAACCTAGCAGAACTGTAGACTGCAAAAAATAGCCATTTCTGCCCCTCCAGGGAATTGCCTTTATCTACACATTGTCATTTCTTTAGTGAATTTGAGTAAATTTTTAATAACAATTTTACTTCTCATAAAACCGAAAAGACAACTCACGGGAAGCCAACAATATTACTTAGATACTGTCTTCTGAACAAAGCCCTGCTACAAAAATGTTAACATTACTGTTGGAGTAGCAAATGATGAAGAAAGTCACGTATCTAGATTTGTAGGAGAAGGGTTGGAAGCAAGGGGCTTTTAAAAATTTGATTATTTTAAATTCCTTTTTATAAAATGCCAGGTCTCAAAAAAAAAAAAAAAAAAAAAAGAGAGTTATGTCAAACCCATCTCCTAAGGAACAAATAATCTTTGTCCGTTCCTGAACTTGCTTCGAAAGTCTCCAAGCCTAGAAGTAAAGGCTCTGCAGATACTTGTATCAGAACTGAGAACTGGAGTAGGGAACCCCTTTCAGAAAGGAACACAGATGCAGTGAGCAATAAGAAAAGTACATTTTAAAACAGGGCCTGATTTCTCTGATTCAATAGTGGTGCTTTACTGACAGCCTCCACTGATATGCAGTCTCCCTTTTTGTTCATGAAAAATAGTTGGAAGAACACAGCCCACGGCAGTGCCCCCTTTCACTTAACAACACTGAAAGTGTACTGAGTCACCTCCTGCACTTCCAGCCACATTCCTCAGCTGCTCAGGTTTATCCAGGCACAGTCTATGATGCAGAGGACATGGCTATAGTGAAATTTTAGCCTAAGTATCAAGGCATTCCCAGAAGATGCTTTGAATGCCATCATCAATTCTTCTTACTTGCAACACATGTTCTGTGATTCTTTACAAAAATCGTGTTTCAGATTAGGTATGTGCCATTGCATGGCCCCCAAACACAGAGCTGGAATGAGTTTATTTTAAGATCCCTTCTCATATTGTTTCAAAAACAAGCTATGTAAATTGTCATCATGAAATGTCAAATTCAAAGCTAAATTAATACTGACATTGTTCCTAAAACCAACAAATAAATTCATTATTCTTACCTTGCTCCTCCTTTATTCCAAGTAGTTTGACTCCTGGATAAAAGAAAAAAAAACGCATTAGTACAGTACAATGCACAATGTGCAATACAATCACACATTTATGCAAGGAATTATGGTTATTTAGTTGTGTGGAGCTTTCTTGATTATTTGAAGCCCTTTTGAAACTCCACTTAAAATAACAAGCAAAGCCTTCTGCAAGATTTCAGTCCTAGCAAGAAACATCTTTGATTTGAACTCTAAATAAATAGCAGGATGTATTCAATCAAGAGATAAACTTATCTTGCTTCTGCTGGGGAAAAAAATAAATCTAGAAGTATTTCAAATATCTTCAGATACTTCAACTCTTGACCTCACACAATTTGAAAGAATGAGAAGTTTCTTCTGTTCCTGCCCAGATTGCCTCTATTCTCATTTAGGATGAGAGACACAAAGCAAAGAACGATTGAGCTCGAGATCAAGGCAGGAGAAACACATCTACATGTGATGTTTGGCAGCCTTGCCAGAGCTAAATCACTAAACTCAGCTATAGCCTGCCTGGACCTACTCATCTGAGGTCCCTTTATTGATGCTGATACTTCTGCTAAGTAGTTTCTGTATTTTCTGCCAGGAAGCATGTTACCCTCAGTAAAAAGAAAAAGCCCAACAAACAAGAAAACAACCAGTTTTAGGAAACAAATTAATAACCTTTTCAACTCAGATTGTACATAGACTAACCAAGTTAAAGCAAAGTTAGCAAATCACATTATTCATTTAAACAAATGTAACCATTGTGGATTGCATTCCAGAACCTTCTTATACAAATATTCTTTTCTCGATATTCTCATGTTAAGTAAAAGCCTTTTCCTTGTTCTGGGAAAGCAGCATTTTTAGTGAAACTTGATCCTTCTGAAAGTATATTAAAGATGGATTGTTTACAAAACCTGTGGCATGTTTGCTGGCCTTGTGACTTCAGGGGCCTTTGAGCTGTGGCTCTTTTTGCTGTGCAACAGTAAACTTCATGACTTGTTCCCTCTTCAACTGGTCACAAATAGCATAAATCAAGTGCTGGTTGAGACTCCCAAGAAACTTTCCCATGGGTCATGCTGCAAAAGCTAAACAAAGTGCAAACCCACAAACCATGTTTATTCAAAATAGTTTTATCCGTAAATCCTATTTCCTCAAAACAAATTTATCCAGCATCTCATTGAGTTCCTGTTCTGCACATGGGAAAGGAAGAGAATGGGGTTTCCTGTCCCACTACACCTGTGCATTCAGAGCATAGCTGCTTTCCACAGCAAATATCTAGAATTATGCATCCACTGAAAGAGCAGAGTCAGCACTCGAGGGAGCATTTCTCATTCTTATGCATCACACTGCATATAATGGAGACATGAGGCAGGGAGATGTAATATGTCACCTTGCCTTCTAGATTCTGGGTTTGCTATGGCTCAGAGAGTTTCAGCAAGACAACTAGTATTTCATTGAAGAAGAGTAGACCTATAAATTTCATATGTTCATGGTGTGACCTCTCCCCATTTACAGAATAAACAAAAGGGTGCTTGACAGTGCCCCATTTTCATGCAAAAAATTAACCGTGTCTCTCTTACAGGCTTGCCATGCATTAGCTTTTGGTCTCTGCAAATCCCTACATACTTGGATATGGGCAAATCTCATGAGGTATTGAAAAACAAAATGTACAACTGTTTTAAAGTTATTATTTTGTAATAATGAAAGTATTTTACTGATCATTTGTGACAAAACAGTGAACAAATACTGTCTCAGTTCTAAGTCCCAGCTGAGTAATGATTAAATTATGAAGAAATTCTTCACTGTGAGGGTGGTAAAGCACTGGAGCGGGTTGCCCAGAGAAGCTGTGGATGCTTCATCCCTCGAAGTGCTCAAGGCCAAGTTGGCTGGAGCTTTGAGCAACCTGGTATCGTGGAAGGTGTCCCTGCCCTTGTCCAGGGGAGTTGGAACCAGATGATCTTTAAGGTCCCTTCCAACCCAAACCATTCTGTGATTCCATGATACGATCTTACTTATTAAACTTTCACATTGAAAGGACAACAGTTATTTTCTTATCCTCCTATCCTAAAAGGTTTATCCTTATGTCAAAGGCAGTGCAAAGGGCATTAAAACTTTCTTGACAACACACAGCAAGACTCAGAGTTTTCTCAAGGGTGCAGTAGCTCACAGATAGAAGTGGAACTTCATTATGTTGTTTTCCCATTAAAAATGGAAACTACATAGCCACCCAGAGAGTACCCTGGCATTTACAATCAAAAAGACAAAAAAAATTACATTCATGAAGATCCTTCTTGATATAACAGCTTATAAATATTCCTAATAAAACACAAAATGTCTGGAGGGCAGCTGAATTAATGAAAACTCATTTCCTACTGCTTAGGGGACAATTGACAAATGTAACTGCTCTCCTGCCCTTTGCCCAGACATGCACAATATATTCAGCCTCCTCCCCTTTTCTCCATGTCTTCTGTGATATCCATGTCCCTTTCTGAATTCCCTAACCCCCAGGAAATCAGGGCAGAGCTGCAGCTGCTCTGGAGCTGTGCCCACGCCGATCTGCCAGAGTGCTGCAGTCAGTGCAGAGAATGCACCACCCCTCAGACAGCACTGTTTTAGGCTGTCTCCTATGCTAGTCACTGCTTTTCACAAAACACACAGAAATTTAATTATCTCTGAGACTTATAATCCCTTTCAAATTTGGCTAAGATTGGCCAGCAGCTGAAAAACCTTATTACCTGCAGACAGACAGCATGAGCGTACAAACTTCATTTCTTTAGGAAACCAGGATAATAGAACTAACAGTGAAAAATAGAGTAGGTACATCAACAATAGAGCACAACATTCAGTTCCTGTTAAGTGTGAAGTTGTCGTGACTGTAAAGAGTTCAAAATGGGAAAAAAAAACAAGAGGGAAAGAGAACAAATATTTCCTCTTTGGTGCCACTGCACGGATGGAATAGGCTCAGAAATTACCTTCAGGTCTTTACTTTAGGAACCTTTTAAAATTATTTTAATCTTAATATACCATCTGACCTGTTTCAGTTAGCTCCCTTGTAATGTAAAATGCCAGGCTGCAGACTATATGACTTGTAAGCCCTGCCTGGAGTTCAATTCTTTTTGTTTAAAATCCCAAAGGAAAGGAGAAGAATCTTGGTATAATCAAAGACACTAAGGTTGCTGCTTCCAGCCTATCTTTTGAGAGACTATTTTTCTTTCTTGTACATGTCACAAATATTAATTTTTTAATTCCTATCCATTATGACATTCTTTCATAGTTTAATCTTTTCCTGCTCTGTTTAGACTTCAAATCTCATGTCATAACATAAAGGAAAAATAGATCTAGCATTACCCAAGAGAAGGCAGGCTCCTTGGGAGTCACTAAGTAAATAACAGAGTAAGACATTTATCACTTCCATACATGGGATTTTATTGCATTTGTGTTGATGCATTCTTTGAATAGACATATCAAAAAAGCCCCACACATGGACTGGCTGCATACATCACAGAGTCACCTGTAGTTAAAACTGTGTCTGGGCTGAGCACACTGCTTTGGCAGTACCAACACCTGCCCTGTGAAAGAGGGCATGTGCATCTGGCTAAAGATGAACCCCTGCCACCTCTGCAGACAATGGCAATGTTTCCAGGGGTGAAGGCAGGTGCTCTGATGGAGATGCTCGAGTAAGATATTGGGGATCGTGACTGTGTCACACATTTTCCTTGGAGTTTATCAGGAAACAGTACACAAATGGGGATAAAAGACACAAAGTGCCCTTGTTGCCTTTGTTAACCAGGCACTTTACAGCAGACTTTACCTTTCGCACTTTCACTGCGTATCAGGTGGCTGTGTCCCGCCTGCAGTCTCTAATTCTGCTACCTGCAGACATGCTGTCCTTCGGGAGGTGGCTCAGGCCTGCCATACACTGTGCTCTCTTACTCACACTCTTTAACTAGCCTGGACGTGTGTAACTTGGCTTCCATCAGCTTCTGGACTGCCTGTCGTGTTTCGTGTTTCAGATCAGTATGGCTGCTAACGTCTGCTCACAGACCTGCTGGGAGGTTGAGCTGGCATGTCCTGTCTCCTCTCACCAAGACCAAGAACAAGTACAAGGTTCCTGAGCCCAGGGCCAGCCCAAAGCTTGTAGTGATGAAGACAGCCTTTTCCCACTTCCAGTACATAGAAAATTCCAGTAGCAAGAATATCTGCTTTTTAACTATGCCTTGACTTTGGAGAGGCTTGAACCAAACTCTTCCTAGTATTCACCGGCCAATATACACATCCTCACCAACTAATCCAATTCAAGCTTTTATATTTTATCAACTAAACACCTTTCTCTACACTGTCACACACACTAAAGTCTCTTAGACTCCCATAATTTTGCTTCTTAGTCTTCCTAACTCTTCCATTTCTGTACTGGGGTCCTTTCATCTAATGGAAAGGGTCTTTTCACCTAATGAAAAATTCCATGATGGGGAATACATATGATTTTATTTTTTTTACACTGAAAAGTGCAATTCTAAACAACAGTCACATTAATGTCCCATTAGAACAGTTGAAAAAAGGAATGGATTTTTAATTGATTACAGTTGAGATATCTTTTCTTCAAAGAATCCTTACAAATACTAATTTTAAATGAAATGTAGTTGAGCCTTCTTTGTCATAATTTTATACAGGTGAAAAATGAACAGCTATACATGGTAGATAGGTATAGCTATAGGTAGACAGATAGATAGATAGATACAGATACAGAGACGGGATTTTTTCCCTCCAACTTCAATACCACATTAAAATATTTACAGCATGTCCAAGCATCTTTCATTTAAAGACTTGTAAAAAAATCTCTAATGATTTCGCTATCCTTGTTCAGAACTTAAGGAAGTACCTTGGATGTGGCTCCTTGCAGTGAGTACCTCACACACAAGGCCACTGAGTTCTGCTGCAGGAGCAGCTGTTCCTCCCTCCTCCCATTTGAACAGCTTATATTTTAGACAGAATTTCTTCTTGAAAGGTATTAAGGACAGCCAGCCAGGGCTGTAAGTTCTGTCAGGCAGGCTAAACACACACAGACATACAATAGTGTCTGGAGAAAAATTCAGCGTTTAAACAATCTCATTGCTTCTACATTCTGTACCAAAAAACTTACCAAGGTGCCATTATTGAGGTAGTCCGGTACATCCAGGGTAGTAGATGTTACTAGGCTGTGTTCTGTTCTGGAGCCGGTCCAGGAAAGCATTATTTACCCTTAAAGTACAATAAAAAATGAATAATGGTGGAAGGCAGCTGAGAAGTTCACAAAATACTGAAATTTAACATTCTGTGAGTGGCTTTCCCTTCCCATCTGTTCAATGCCCATCTTCCTGTATTTTTCAAGCCTGTGCTGCATGACCATGGATGGGCATAAGATCAGGTGGATTTAATTTTCAATTCACCAGATGCATCCTTATCCTGGGATCAGCCCGTTGGGATTAAAAGGCACACCACAGCTGCTCTGCATAATGCACCAAAATTCTCCATGGAAAGATGACCTGCATACCACCATCCACAATTCACCTTAGGTAATCTTTCAGCCTTCAGTGCACAAGGAGAGTTTCTAGTACTGATTTCCTAATAAAAAATGGAAAAACCCACTTAAGATTGTTACTAATAGAGACAATTTATGCAGCTGACAACTTTGTCTACCATCCAGCTCTGAAATTCTAGCATTTTCTTGCACTGCTCTATCAATCTGAGAAGCATGGACAAATACAGACACGGTTTCCCTCAATCTGTTTTAAATATTTTCACACTGGGATTGTTCAGCATGGAGAAGAGAATCCTGTGGGGTGACCTTACAGCAGCTTTTCAGTTCCTAAAGTGGGCTACAAGAGAGATGGAGAGGGACTTTTACAAGGGCATGTGATAAGGGGCAAGGGAGAATGGCTTTAGAGTGAAAGGGGGCAGATGTAGATTGGATATTAGGAAGAAATTCTTCACTATATGGGTGCTGAGGCACTGGCACAAGTTTCCCAGAGAAGCTGTGGATGCCCCATCCCTGGAAGTGTTCCAGGTCAGGTGGGATGGGGCTTTGAACAACCTGGTCTAGTGGAAGGTGTCCCTGTCCATGTCAGGGAGGTTGGCGCTAGATGACCTTTAAGGTCCCTTCCCACCTGAATCATTCTATGATTCTTTGGAACACTGTTTCATTTTCCCCTTGATTACTGCTTAGGATTGACACATATGCTTAGACATGACTGTTGTTTTAATGTTTTACAATGATGTTAGTAAGAATGAGATAAAAAGCAAAATACTGGGTTATTTCTGTCTAGGCATATGAGATGGACTGAATCAAAAATCCTTCATTAACTTCTATGGGTAATTATTTCAATGTCTTTGCTAGAGAAAAAAAAAGAAATGAAAGCAGTCTGAAGAGTGGTTGCCTACAGAAGTATTTTTTTTATATTTACATAATGATTTAAAAAATAAGAAACAAATGGTGTTTTTACTTTTGAGCCTGAGCATTGTTTCTTTTTACCAGGAGAAAACAAAGCTGAGAATAAAGCTGTGCTTCAGGTTAATGAAAAGTCAGTTAAGTGACAGAAGTGGAAGATGAGAACTGTTGAGCACAGAGAGGTCACAGCAGCGGGCCACAGCCTGGGGTGCAAAGAAATGCAGCTGCAGAAGGTCTGGCTGCACTGCAGGTTTCATCTGAATCAATACCAAATCCCAGGTTTAGCTCTGTCTGCTAACCTCAGAGACAGTCAACCACAAGATGCCACATGGACAAAGTAGACCATTCTAAAATAAATAAAAATAAAGATATGAAAAAAAATACATAGATACCTAGGTTGATATAGAGATACACAGATAAAGTGTGTCCCAGCTGAAGCTACTGTACTAGCAGTCCTTCATGAAACTATTAATAGTTTCTACCCTACGCTGATAGGACAAATAAAGAGAAAAAGGGACTCTGGGTCATACTGCATACAGTGAGCAGTTGTAATGACGGATATTAGCGGCTCATTTGAACGCAAAGCTAAACCAGAGATGAGGTCAGGGATCCTCATTGCAATAGTCTTCTAAAGCATGAGTGCCTGAAATTTTGAGACCCTTTCCAGGTGGAAATTCAATTCGAGTGAATTCTGCATTTTTTGCATCATACCTCCTCTGTTCATTTTTAAGTGCTCTTGTCCTGGTTTCCTCTTCCTGCTTTTGTTTCAATTCCATTAATTCAGCCTGGAAATGACAAAAGTGAAAAACACATAAACAAATAAACTAACTTACGTTTAATGAAGATACGCTGCAAACCCTATTAATTCCACACGATGTTAACCTCAGCTAAAGTCAGAACTCCTCTCAGCAGCATTTTACTTATGTGACAGCACTATGTTAAAAACTGAGCTGGTTTTTCTGTTCAGCAAGTGGATGATTTTTTGTTTGTGCCTTAAAAGTGGGAAGTTACAGGATTCAGACATTTAGAGTCCTACATTTAAAGTGGTATGCTGGACACCAGTCTGCTAACCCTTGTCCCAAAACACAGATTTGAATTTTCCGGTGGGTCCAAGGAGGACGACAGCCAAAGTGAGGAGCAGACACAGCTGTCATGCCCACAGGGTAAGAAGGAGACACGTCCTTTGCCCCCTGCCTCTGCAGAGTGCAAGCAGAAGATGAGATCTGCGGTATGTGATGTGGTGTGTCACCTCCAGCTCCCTGGGGCTCCCCTCAGGATGAGGAGGGAAAATGGTACTTGCTGAAAATGGTGTGCTGGTAACATATACAAGCTCCCAGCATTGCAGCAGACTACCAGCCTTAAGTAGTATTAAGGTATATAAAATAAACAGTGTCAAAGGGAATTTTTTTAGAGGAGAGTTTGCTCATGCTATTTTAGCCAGAACTGTGAAGCAAACAGAGTTGGTATGACTCTGGTCTGTATGTGTGCTTGTTTGTCCAGCTCCTTCTGCCTGCAATGCACCCAAGAAGTTGCAGATCTTTCTGCAAAAGTTTTGGCCTGCAGGGCAAGGGGGAAGGCATAGGAACAGACCCATCTTTCATATTTTCCATAGCAACTGCACAGCAGAAGGAATAGAAACTAAAATAAAATGATGTGGTTAGATAAAAGCTTCAATAACTGAATGGAACCATGAGACTTTTTTTTTAATCAATTTAAGTGGAACATTAAGTAAAAACTATGCAATAAATGTATGGAGAAAATCAATAACTGAGAATGTGTTGTGTATCAATATTTGTCTAGCCCTAAAAGAAGAAACAGGATTAAGAAATAAAAAAGCCAGCCTCAATTTTCACTATTTTAAATAACTATTCAACCTGAAAATTAAAACTCAGTATCTGACTTTCCAATATGCCGACTCCTCTCTTGGAGTAATGTTCTGAAATATATTGAGTGTATATGATGCGGTGTTCAAAGTGTACTGAAAATTTCTAAATCAAGCAATACATACTAAAACCTGTTCTGAAGAAAAAAAGGGAACTGACAATACCTGCACATTTTATAGCTACACTATGCTAGGAGGTACATAAGAGACAGAATTCACAACTACTTTAATAAATATTAGTATGAAGTAGAAACGAGCCAACATATATCTGAGAGACAATTATTGGAGCCCTTAAAATCCATATTATTTACAGTAGGTTTGTAAGTAGTGCTTTACTCTGCACAATAGGTAGCAGCAACTGTGAAGGCAAGGAGGCCTTGGAACCACAGAGCAAACGAGAGCAGCCTTAGAAGCAGCCAACACCTCCTTAGCTACCCATGGAAATTGCTAAAAAATCTACAGCTCTACACAAGTCCCTTAAACCAAACCCATGAATTAGTGATGTGCTAATTTACATCTGTAGTTATTTTCTCTTTGGAAGAATCCATGTACAGATTACAACACGAACCAGACTTACACTCATCCAGGCTGGCTTTCAAAACCTTATCCTCTGTATAGGTTCTGGGAATAAGCATATACCTGATGGCATATCAATTAAGAGACTCCCTTTTCCCCCACCTTTTTTTCCCAGTATTATAGTTGTTAGAATACTATGAAATGTGGACACATCTCCAACATGTAAAGAAAGATATCAGTGAGAGCACTTGCCCAGCACTTGCTGACATGTTTTCAAATTATTTGCTAGATTTTCCAGTGCTGGCCTCCCTGTGCTTTCACAGTCAGACCTGGAGCCATGACGGGTAACTTTGCACTGTGCCATCACCTTTGGCAGATGAACTTTATGTGGATATGGTACCCAAATCTATACCAGAGGGACTACACATTTCAGGCAATGCATGGTGCTCATGCAGAATATGGAGTTCAAAGTTGCATTTATGGCATGCCTGCTTTTTAGACAATTCAAAACTCTTTAGTTAGGTAGTCAGCAATGGCACAGAGGGGCATGCTATAATTAACAGGAAATCTGAGCATTTCCACATCCCCATTTGAAAAAGCAGGGCCCGTGGCCCTCAATTCTCTAGAAAGAGACAATTCAGAAAGATCAACCTTAATTTCTCAGTAAGACGACTTCTGTCTGCAAGAGAGTAAACTGGCTTCCTTAGCCTGTGAAATCAGTTGCCATGGTCAAAAAACCCTCTGCACAATTATTCAAATGGAGAGGTGAAAAGGAGCTCATTTTCCAGATGCAAACAGCCTTGAACTCAGAAGATAATTGTCCTGTCCCTGTTCAAATTTTACAGCTTGACTCATCTCTCTCACACTATTTGAAAACAGTGACTGAATCACTTTGCTAAAGAGAAGCTCTGTGCGTAGGCTACAAGTAATCAGTGTATTTAATTGGTTTCACAGCATGAAAAAATGATACAATATGTAAACTGTTAATGTATAATTACCTTCCTCCGTTGTTCTTGCCTCATTTCCTCTAATCTTCTGTTTTCATCCTCTCGAAGAGCTTGCTTATAAGCATGGCTTCTTTTCTATTGTTCAGCAGAAAATAAAAATATATTAGTGTGGTGAGAACAGGGCCAAACTCCCAAACCTTATTCTCAAATTGTTATATAGGTAATTAACAAACACAAATGGTTGAATGATTCCAGTTACTTAAGAAACAGATTAGTCTCAAGACTAGAATTTAAACAAGAAGTGCCCTAGAGCCTCTCAGTCATTAGGTTTGGTTGAATGTCCACCTGTGAATCACACCCAGGTAGCCACAGCAAGTGTGTCCCTATGAAATCATAAAGAGATCCTGAGCAGTCAGAAAACACAGTCAGGATATATGATAGTGAGATGGGGTATTCTGGGAAGAAAGAAAAGTAACGAAAACACTACCAAGACGAAAAAGCAGAATGGAGGCCTTGTAACAGAAGGGAACACACGATTTTTTATGGAGGTAGGGCCACAAGAGAGATCAAACCTGCTACTATTTTTGAGACATCAAGAAAATTGAAAATGTGAACTACACATCATGAATAACTGTGCAATAGGTTTTCATTACAATAACTACCCCTTGTCTTTCACAAGTTATAATTGTCTGCAAAAAGCCAACCTACAATTAGGGTATTAGAGGATCCTTAGGATATTATACACTGGAACTTCTACTGTAAGGTCTTTGGGAAGGAACATAGGGTAGCACAATGAAAAATGAGCCAGTATCATTTAATACAAGAATTGTGCAGGTTTGACTTAAGTGAGGAATTTGTCACAGGTCTACAGTCTATTTTGATATATGCATGCAGAACAACACCATTAAAACAACAGGCACATAATTTGCTAAAAAAGACTGAATAGAGAAAGTGATTATTAATAGCTCAATTTTGAGCTGGGAGAAGTTGCTACATGTGTCCAGGGAGACTCATTCTGGGTCCGATATTATTCATTACTCTCCGTAATGGCTTGGAGAATTGTGTGGAGAGTATGTTAATCAAGTCGGAAGACAATAAAAATCTACACAGGATTGGTCACACTTTGAAAGACAGGATTAAAATTAATTATGAGCTTGACTAAATAAGGAGGCCCAAAAAGTCATCAATGACAGAGTCACTCAAAAGAAGTCAAATCTGTTCATGGACATGAAATAACATTTGGCAAGGACAGTTGAGCTAGGTGTGCTAAATTAATATCACTACCCAAGAAATGATGTGGAGAGTAAAAACTTTGATCTGCATCACATTGTCCCAGACTGTTTCCAGAAAAAGGTTTTCAAATTTAAAAAATTCACATACATGTATGTACATTCCCCATTTTAGCATGCATGTTAGGCACATCCTAAGCTTATCGCACTTCACTATTTAAAATACATTGTTCCTGAATCTTTTAATTACCCCAGACAAAGGACACATTCAAAGTAACATCCAAATTAGAGTCCTAGTTTTCCTACTGGTTTAGCATTTTGGTGCTATGCCAAGTTTATTTAGATATGTAGATAAGAACTCACTAGTTATGTGCTTTGGATTCCTGGCTCGGAGGCTGTGTCTATGCCTATAGACCAGACCTCATCCAAGTTGGCTGGGAAGACTTTGCTAACTGCATTGCTGCATTGCAAACAAGTGATTATTTGATTCACAAAGCTACAGAAATGCAGCCACACAAAAAACAAGTATAAGGTCAGCTAGTACTAAAGAACAATACAGAAAAATGATGTGTTTTATCTACTTGGACACTAGCGGAGTGAAAGATGAACTATGGGATGTAATTTGGCACAACTTTTTGAGACACCTGTCAAAATATGGAATGAGAAAGCCACACATAATTAGGCGAAGCAGAAGGCCAAGGCTAGAAGTAGGACCTGCACAACTGAAATAGTTCAGTGTTCCTTTAGCCACCCACACATTTTTGTACGGACGTGAAGACAGCATACCAAAATGCTGAAATCCAAGTCAGTCATGGGGACATGAGCTCACTTGCCTTCACAGTTCAATGCTCACATCATACAAAGGCTGCAGAGTGAGGCGTTCCCTACCAAAGAGCAAACTCCCCACTGTTTGAAGTGTTGGATGCATGAAGAGGGAGGTAGAAGTGGTTTCAAGACATCTTTTCTCCCTTTCCATATCCCTTCATCTTGGTTGCTCATCCGGGACTACAAAATAGTGAAAGCCACTGTCCTGCAACTGACCTTCCGTCCAGCAGTGCTGGGCAGAAATTGACACTTTCTAGCTATATATCTGCCCACATTTGCTAAAATGTCTCTAAGGTTTTCAGAGATACAAGTTATCCTGAAGAATTAAAGAGGAATGGAACCTATTTTCAATATCAACTTCCCTTTTCATGCAATGAAAACCAGGAAGAGATACTAGAGGCAAGAGAGATGTGTCATACATCCTGTTGACAGCAATTTATATAAAGAGAGGATTTTTTCCCATTTCTAAGGCATCTGAGGAAATATGGAGGGAGATCTTCCCTTCCTATTACTCAACAGTTGGTGCTCAAGTCTGTATACAATAGAGGGCTGCTCAGATCAGATACTTCCAAACTTCTGCTCATTTCCTGCCAATGTTGATTTCTGTCTGCTTGGCTCCCTGTTTTCTGTTTTTCCCCAATTACAAACCTCTCTATAGGAGAAATACTTCTCTCTCAGGTTAATACTACTGACTGAAACTTTCTACATTAGTAGGAAAGCTTGGTTTAGACATGAAGAGACTAATTGTATGTGAAAAAGCCTTTTAGAGGCAATGAGAATAATGAAATTGAAGCAATACCTTATCTATTTCCTAATTACACTGACACATACCATACTACCTCAAACCGGGACAAAGACTCCAAGCAGTGTATGGAATCACTTTTAGGGTGCAGTGAGAAACAAGCTTCTCTTTTGACTGTATTTTTAATGCAGTAAAGCATCTGCTAACATGAATTTATTGAGATTTCATAAAAGCTTACCACCAGTGGATGGATACAGGGTATGCTTAAGATTCTCATCTAACCTTAGAATATAAATCTGGTTCTCATTTATCAGAAAGAGATCTGTGAGCAGTCCTCTACCATGCAGAATACCCTGCCAGTGTGGAAGAGACAAGGTAGGCAGTCTAATTCACCCAGAAAGGCTCCTTGGTACTCACTGAGTTGTGTCTTGGCAATTAAGCTCGATTAGGATATTCTAACACTACACTATTGACAGTATCTGGAAAGCTGATAAAAAGTACAGCACATGCCATGGTTTTGCTTACCCATGCTGTAGATTCTGGGCCAGGATTAGCAATCTGACAGGAATCACTCTTTGGCAAACCCATGTCCAATCTGTCCAGTAATTCATTGGTTTTGCTATGAAGAAATTCAGTCCAAATAGAATTGTTAGTGCTTCCATAAAAATAAACACAGCTTTTTATTCCACCCTTGGAATCTAGCCTAGACATTTTATCATGTGTCTGCTGAAAAACATCACAGGTAGAAAAAAAAAAGGTTATGGAAACAGATAAATAGGACAGAGGATACAGAACCTACACTGTAAATAAGACATTTGCTGGGATGATTTTTTTAAGCAAACAATTATGGTTATTTGCATATTTGGGGTGTACAGTGGCTATGCTTTCCTCACTGTAAAGCTCCTCTAAAACAGATTCACATACCACTGGACTTCATGAGGATGTAACTTCTTCACCGAATTGTTGCAAATCCTTCTACAAGATCTATAAATCTCAGCTAAGTACTTTAAAAGATTATTTTCAGGAATTTTCCTTCACAGTTAATACAATGCAGCCTTACAACAGATTACTTTATCAAGCAGAAAGGCTTTCAAGCATTTTGTACCAAGAAAAAAATGCTTGTCTTTAGTTAATGCACAACATTTTCATTTCTTATTCTGGCAAGGGCAATTTTCTTTTTCTAGCTGCATGCCTAAAAAACCCAGAATTTCAAAGTAGCATCACTTTGCTCACAGTTTCAACCAAGTACAATTAAACTGGGTCACAAACAAAACAAAGAATGAGAGTTTGTGTGCTGTGGTGAGGTTTCTTAACTTGCACTCCCAGGCATGTATATTGAAGTCTTTTCTCACTCAAAGGAACAGAGTTAGAGTAAAGAAGCAATTTTATTTCTTTGTACAGCTTTGGAAAACATGAAAGCACTGAAGTGAGAGTAGAAAAAGTGTTTCAAGAGATATTGAATGCAAAGATTTACTCTTCTTACAGAGCAATGAGCTTGCTCTGTGTGGGAGAAGATGCCACTACCAAAGACTTAGAGAAAAAACCTTGGCTGCTGAAGACTGATTCTGATTAACAGCTGAAATAGACTACCAAGTGTGTTTTTGTATTTCACTCCATGATCTAAAACTGTGAGTAAATACTTTATTGGTAAAATGTCCTGCTGGTCAGTGAGGAGTGATGTATTGAGAAACTGGGAAAAAGAACAAGAAACCACAAGTTCTTCTCTGCTACTCTACACAGTACAAAACCATGTTACCACTTCAGGTACAACGTACTTGCTCAAATTCTAGCAAGTCAGGCTTTTAGAGTCTCACCATTCCCAGTTCACTCCCTTTCCTCCATTACCCAGGTAGTTAACAGACCTCAGACAATGCTCAATAAAGAAAGAACCAGATGAAACACTGTTTTCCCTGATTTACAAAGTACCTGTATATAAAGGTTGAAAAATTAATAGTCTTGTACAAGTGTTAAGCACTCAAATTTTTTCCTTGAAAGATGAGTTATTAAGTGGTAAGATTGCACAGAATAATTTTGGGAACACGAGGATTTAAATTGCAGATTTTGTGTTTACCTATGCTAAAACCAATCAAATAAGAATTTACTTCTACACCAGGAAGACTGAGAACTCCTACAGAAAATCTGAAGTATATTTGAGAAGGTTGAAGCTCTGTGAAAAAATATGTGGCAAGTTGGTGCTATACCTAGTTGCTCTAATTCCTTATTGATGGCAAGAGTATGACATGGAGTACGTGGAATTTCTCATTTGCATAAAAATGTGGTGGAGGCCATTGAATTTCCCAGATCAGCACATTGACAGGTGAAAAGCTTACTCAATTTTAGTACCAGAAAAGACAATTACAAGAGTGGAAGCAAATCAAGTTCCTTAGCAAGACTGTGCACTGCCTTTGAATAGAGAAACACCTGACTTCACAAGATTAAGTAATACATTAATGAAGCATTCCTATCACAAGAAAGGGGCTCAGATTTCTGAATTTTCTGATGGAAGACAAGTCAGGTCTTCTATATGCTAATGTGTTGTTTGTCATCACTGTGGAAACCTAGCAATGCACCCAGGGTTGCCAGACAATGTCTGAATGGTATTTTTCATAATGGTAATTCATAATAGTAATAATAATTCATATAATAATTACAATAATAACAATAATAATAATAATAATGGTATTTTTCATAAACCTGCAGTAAGAACAATGCAGAGCATAGCTTAAACGAGGCTGCATGGAAAGAGAGAATTCAGGGAGATGACTGTACAATTAATGTTCTAGAAAGGAAAGTGGTATATCCAGAAGGAAACCAGCATATCAGTACACAGACAGTTGGAGCAACATCTCATTCACTTGCTAAAACTTCAAGGGCTAATCAAAAATGCTAAAATGCGTTCCTCTAAACTTAGTAACATTAAGGAAAGAAGAACAAGAGATGAAGAAATTTATTTGAATACAGCAGAATCCTGATATCCTTCAGACACAGCTAGGCAAAAGGAGATACAAAATTTACCAAAAAGGCACCCTCCTAACAGGCTGCTAGCCTGAGCTCTGATTACTCGTAAGCATCAGTCTGAAGAGATCCACTGATACTCTGGTTAAGCTGGAGTGATTGTATCAAGGTATTTTGTCTTGGTAGCCCTGTGTCCCATTACACCACTGGGAAAAAACCTTTTGGCTCTGCTAATTAAAACAGCTTCCTCCCATACTGGTGTGTTTAATAGCACCAAACATTACTCTTGGCATGGGAACTCAGCATCTATAGTGCAGTAACTATTCCTGGAATAGTTTTGACCTGTCCCAAACAGCACTTTAGCAAATAACTCCTGGCTTCTTTCCAGGAATGAGTATCAGCCACAGCTCCCAACAGCCATTTTAGACGCTACCACAGTATTTTGGGAGCTAAAATATTTTTCTAGCAATGGAAGTGGGCACTCTCAGGCCTGTTGGCCTCAGAAATGACAGTGAATGACAGTGTTAAATTTATCAGTACAGATGCAGAGGTGAGGGAATGAAGCACAATACTGGATTTGGGGTCTGAGTAACTCATAAGAGCTGTCATGGGAAAATACTAACTCTGATGCCAGGATCATTGAGTAATGTGCTAGAAGGGACTGGTACATGACAGTGGAAATCAGTCCATGTTGCAGATGGTCTCTGTGGGTCCTTGGATATATGGCTTTACATTCCACAGCTACTCTTCAGACAGAGTCCTTTTTTAAAAGCTGCTATGCAAAACCATTCACTCAAAGCCCAACAAGTATGTGTAAAGTGCAGAACCATGAATTTGCTAGGTGCTCCACTGAGAACACCTAGTAATTCAGGCAGCCTGCACTCACAAGCTACTTGTGAGCCCACATGCATTTCTTAGTGCTGGGACTAAGAGAGTGAGAAACATCTTAGTCCACATTCCTGCTAGGGTGAGATGAGGGGATGGTTATAAAAGCCAGAGTGGGCCAAGGCTCCTCTGGCCTGTGTAAGAATTCACATGATCCAACAGGATCACCAGCCCTGACAGCTGAGAAGCAGACAGCTCCACAGTTGACTCCAGAATGCAACTGCAAAAGATCTGAAGACCCACAATGATCTCATTGCAAGATCCAAGGTCTAAACTCCTCTGCAAAATAAGGTCTTTAATTTTGTGTGTCAATTGCTTTTAACTACTGTCACATCCACAAGGATAACAAGTCTTGAAAAGGATTCGTCCTTAGGGACATGAATGAGGATATGGTGTCAGGACCCAGAATTTTCCTCCATCAGGAGTTGCACAGCACCACTTGCTAAGCTTTTCATTTGAGACTATATTCCTCTCAGAACATAGACAGAGAGAAAATAATTCTTCTGCCTACACATAAAGTTCTCAGCTTTAAGTCTGTTTTACAGACTAACATTAAAAATACATTCATTAAAAGGCTTCCTGTAATCTTCCTTAGTTCTTCCCAATGGAATCAGTGGCAGTTAATTCTTTTGCTTTAATTGATGGATATTGAAATGCCAGTATACCAAAAAATATACTGGCTTTTATGCCAGTGCATTTGGAAAAAAAAAAAAAAGCAGCACAATACTTTTGCATATATCATAAATCTATTTATTTCTCTTGACAATTTGTAAAATATAATGGCCAATTCTTACTACTACTGAAAACAAGACAGCTCATGAGCTTCTTGTTTTCTCAAGCTGCAGGATCTCCACTATTACAATTCTGCTGTAATGAACATCCACAAGTATGCTAAGAGTCATTCAAAAACAGTAATAAGAAAATCAAAATAAAGAACCTCAAAGCAGGTAAGTCATCATAGTCATTGCAAAGAGGAGACAACTTGAGTAGTCACTAAGACCACACAAGAAGCATTTACTGCTGAACGGCTTGGACTCACCAGCTTCCAAATTAATTGCTTGTAAGTAATGCTGAAGTGACTTTTCACCATTTTCTTCCAATTCAGCTGGAAAACTAAGAAGCATGCATACTGCATATATAATGCTAGTTTCACACATCTACCCAGAAGTTTCAAGATAATTTTTAAAAATAGCAGGACTCACCCTCTCAGAAAAGAAAAACAATCCAACAACAAAAAACTCTACCCCAAATTTAATTCAAGACATCTTTTTGCAGCACCAATAAGTATATCTACAACTTCTTCTCACTCCAACATACTTAATTGGCTAAGCTTAACAACTTCCTCAACTTTTGCAGAAATTAAGATCAGTTGCATAACCACACAAAGGCCTACCCAGAAGAAATGCTGCCCTTCATTCCAGTAAGGTCCATGGTGGATGTGTTTTCACTGATGCCCTTATTCCCTTTCCAGTGAGAGCTCTGCCTTGTGCATTGCCATGTACATCTTGGTCAGGCATTTGCTGTGACCCACAAGGTAGGCCGGCTGGTACTGGGGCCACCGGCCTAACAAAACCAAATGTTAAAATAGGAGAAGCTCTCCAACACTTTCTTGGTTGGAAGATTGATAAAGAAACTTCAAAGGGAGGTGTAGTTGGGACTTTCGCTACTGAAAATAATTTGGTAAAGTGGGAATGAAGCTGAGGGGCCAATAATACTGTTCATGAAAATGATCCCACCAAAGATACATGGCTTTTGCTAGTACACAGTTACACACGCTTCCTCTCACATCCCCTCCTCTTTGCAGAGATGTACCACAGCCAGTTCACTCAGTTTAAATAAATTCAGAAGTTTACAAGCAACTGCCCTGTTTCCCACAGCTGGACCATGACAAGGGGCAAGTAGTAAAAACATCTCTGTCTGTCAGCAACAAACATGCCTACAACACCACAGGGATCATGGTTCTCTTGTATCTCAATTCTTACCCTGAGCTGCAGGACAGAGTCCACTTATTGGGTATGAATAATAAACATCAGCCATGTGCAAAATTGCCAGTATGAACTAATGTTCATTTCTGGAGTGTGTGTAGGTGGGGGACTCATCTGTTGTTGGAGGCTATATGGTAAAAAATTTCATTAAATTATTAACATATCAAATTAATGTATGATGCTGATGGCTCTTCTGCAATGCCCTTTACTATGAAGAAAGGCCATTCTCTGGATATTTAGTCCACCTGTTCTCCAAAAGAAATCCTCCCAGTAGCCACGTACCAAGCTTACAGTATTCACGACTCCACTGGTAGTAATGCAAGATCATAGTACAGGTGACTTGGACAAACCTAATGATAGTTATCAAACACTGCTGTCTTTGGCTAGGAGGACTTCTTGTCTGCAAGTTCTTGAGAATTTGTTCCTGAGTTTGAGGATAAGAACAAAAAATGTGGCACTAGTTCATCTTAGGTATAAGGCTTCAAGAAAGTATAAAAATGGATTGTTTAAAGAAAAATAAAAAGCAACTTTCTCAGCAGAATTATTTTCATCATTTTCTACCCACACTCAAAACTAATCTATCCTCTCAACCCACCCGCTTTTTTTGTTTCCCTGACTGGATGAAATAACACAGCTCGACTATTCGTTCCTCCCACCAAGTCATCCAGTGTTCCTGGATGCTATTTTAGATGTAAGCTTCATTTATTATCTGAAGTAATAAGCATAAATCCAGTTTTAAGGAAAATGCAGTTTCATATAAGTCTACTGCATTCCATTCTGTGTGCTCCATCTGCATGTGCAATCTGCTTCTATATTTTCAGCCAGCTTGCATGGGCAGATTAATGCGCACAATTAGAAAGCAACCTCACAGGCGTTCAATAAACTGCTTCCATTATTACACTCAAGAGAGTCCCTTTGGATGTCTATAAAAGCCTAGTTTTCTGCCTGTTAGCTAAATAATTGACAATGCTTAAAATAATCAGGAGCAAATGAACAAAACGAAGACAATTGTGGCAAAAAGAAGCAAACAAAGGATTCTCAAGGCTGCAAATGCTTTTTGTGCGAGCGCTCTTTCATTCTCTTTAGCAATCTGTATTAAAAGTCTGGTCAGGTTTACACTTGTGCTTCTGTGGGGAAAATTTGTTGCCAGCCTGCTGTTTGAACCACACATCATAGGGGACTGAAAACTGGCAAGGACACTAGCATTTATCCTGTAAAAATTGATAAATAAATAAAAATTCTGTTTTGATTCAGGTTTTAGTCTCCTGCATTTTATGACTTTTGAGAAAGCTGCTTTGGCAGGCAAGTGTATATCAGCTTGGTTTGGTGAACCTCCCGCATTGTGTCTGGAATATGCAGTCAGAGACACTCTGGCAAACTCTGTTTCCAGCTCCAAATTCTGAGCAGAATATATTCAGTGCGCACATGTACCCAAGTGCAGCTGTGCCAGGAATTTTTACAGGAATACAACCTTCACAAAAACAGAGGCATGAATATGTACCAAAGGGAAAGATGAACTGACACAACAGCCATCATGTACTATTAGAAAGTAACCCTATTTTTCAGACTGCATTTTCCATTACATAAACAGGTAGATGGCTATTAGAAAAACAGTGTAGATGGCTATTAGAAAAACAGTGGACCCCATTCAACACTACAATTTCTGGAAAGTCGAATACAAATATAATAAAAGCATCTAACTAGAGATCTGGGCTAAAACAGCACGGTAAGACACCCTACAGTTCAGATACAGATCCACACAGCCTGCACAGCAAGCCTCTGAAAAGAGCCAGTCATTACATATCCATCCTCATTACTGTTTAAATGACAAATATAGTGTATTAACTAAACAGGGATGTCCTGAAAGGTTCTGTTTCTTGTTTCCTTCTGGAAAGATGTGCACTCAGTTCTTCCCTTGCATGGATTAGCAATTGCAAAGTATGGACTACATGAGCATCCATTACATTCTAATGCACTCTGACAGAAACACCGTTGGGCCAATAATGCAAAATGCATCCAGGATACCTCGACTCAGATGGACATTTCATGTGTAAGTCGTTTCTGGTAAAAAGTTAACACATACTCCCCATTTTATAAATCTGGCATCTGCAGGGTCAGAACCACAGCAACACTGTCACCAACAAATCCCTCCCGTGCTTCTCTTCTGTTAGCACAACCTACAGTAACTTCTCCACCCCAAAGTCTGCTCCTGTGTGCTCTCAAGGCTTTTAATAGACAGCTACTTCAGGAGACACCTTGTGAGTTTTTTCTGTTTTAGTCACTGAACAAAGCCTGAGTCCACTGGGGTTAGAGGAGGGGCTGATCCCAAAACTGTGAGGCTTGCAGTTTTTCACGGCAGTCTGCATGCCTGTCTAGACTACATTCTCACAAGACACAAACATATTCAAGCAACTGTGGTAACAGATACGGCTGACTTTCAAGGACCTGTTGTACACAAAGAAACTAACAAGGCTTTCCAGAGATGGGAAATAACTATATTCTGTAGACAGCACACAAGGTTACAGATGATCTCTCTTCTTAGCACTCACTTCATGTTAGACCCTTTGAAAGGGGATTTCAGTGGGAAGTTCTTGTTTTTAATAGTGACAGGAATTTAATCAGAAAAACAAAATTCTGGGCAGCATCATACTTTATTTTCAGAGCATGATAATGACATGAGAACCTTAAGTGCTTTTCCTCATCAAATAGAAGCGGCTTTTCATGCAGGAGAGGTACTGATTGGGCTGTACCCCTTGGAGGCTGATACAGCTGGAGGTGGTGATCAATTTTAAAAGGTTTCCCAGTTAATGAGACTGCTGGTAGGCATTGATCTCCTCAGGAAAATTGTAATGTTGCAGCTACAGATCTTAGAGAGGACAGACTAACAAGGGAGCTTATCTTTTGAAATGGCTCTATAGGCCACAACTTTGCAGAGGTCACTGCTTTATATGCAGCACACGACCTTCCTTACCCACATTCCCAGCAAGCAGAGGAGATCAAAATACCCCAGCAGAGACAGGGAGGAAAGGGGCACAACCTCATATTTGTCCTCTTTGCCTCTAGGGACGAAGGGTCTTAAAGGAAGGAAGTAATGAGTCACTCATTTTTGCATGGTAGGCAAAAGCACATCTCTAAATACCAAGTACTTGGTACTATGAGAATGTGTCACTAATAACCTGCAGTACTTCATTGGAGTTACTTCACAAAATCTGAAATGTCACACAGAAGCTTTTCATTACTCTTGGATGCCGTGCTCCTTAATGCCAACGTCTCTTAGCAATGCATCCTCAACAACCTCCAGAGGTACACCCTCCTCTTCCTGTGCCCACCACAGAATTCCTTCAGACCAGGGAAGGCACTAGTGTCACTGTGTCTGCTGAGGATTACATTCTGTGCAGGTAGCTCAGTGTTCAGCTGCAGAGTGAGCTCTGGGGGGCTGGAGCCTGAGCCCCAGGCAAAGGGCCATGAACTGCCAACCCTTTGCATAACAAAGGGGACCGGTCACTCGGCCAAGGGAATGGACACTGGGAGAAAGGACAGGAACTGACAATCCCCAGACTTCCCTGTGCTTAGACTGTGAGGAGATAAAAGCTTTTGTTCAGGATGCCTCCTTGGAAGCACCAGCTCAAGCTGCTGTTTTATTACTTAATTATTGCACCATGATTAAATTATTTTAAGTATCTGGACGTCTGAGAGTCTGCAGTGGGAAACCTAGGGTTGAACTGGTAGGGAAATCTGGTTCGAACCTGGTGTGTTAAACCTGATAGTTAAACTCAAGCAATGGAGCTTGAGACACTGTAGTGATGAGTCCATCTTCACTTTCAGTTGCATCAGAGATGACACCAGCTGAACGCCCATAAGGCTTTCCTTAATCAGTGGACAGAATGGCTGCCAGGAAGTGCCCAGGCAGCCAGAGCTCCTGCACCACCTGGGGACTACCTGGCTGCCCACACAGAATCATTTGTGTTGGAAAAGACCTCTACGATCATCAAGTCCAGCACTCAACTATTTCCCTAAGCATCACATGTACAAGTCTTTAAATACCACCAGGGATGGCAACTCAACCACTTCTGTGGGCTGCCTGTTCTGATGCTTGGCCACCCTTTTGGTGAAGTAATTTTTCACTTTTGGCCATTTCCTGTTTTCCTGTGTTTCAGAGGGTTTGGGCCTGCTTTTGCAAAACCGAATTTACTTTTAATGGAAAAGATCACCCAACAGCAGAATTCATTTCAACCTAAGCAAAAAAAGGTACAGACAGGGAAGGAGAAGGAAAGAGACATGTGCCATTCACAACTGAATATGCCTTAAGATAAAAAATCACATTAAATGGGAAGACAAGAACCTTGACAATCCCCTGAGGAAAAGCAAGACCCATAACTGAGGACCTTGCACTGCAAGGATCTGATGTGTCTGTTGTAGATTTAGGCTCAAAGAGAATCAAAGTGTCAGAATCAAAGTCTGTCAGAAACAGGCAGAGATCTAAAGTTGTGCAGTCTTCAGAATTCCTGAGGAATCAAGGTGTATGTGTGTGTGTAGGCATCCACACCAGGATAAACAGCAAGCCAAACACCAATATCTAGAGACAAAACACTGGCAACATATTAAGGGAAAGAGTTATGCCTAAAGTCAAATGGGAAGAAACAAAAGGAAAAATACAAGAAAAGCTGGAGTCAGTGACAAAGCACTAAAATGTCTGTACCTTAGAGAACAGAGTCTGGGCAAACGATAAAGGAACTGGAGCCACTAGCGTGGGACAGAAGTGACTTCTTTAAAGGTCACAGAGGAGGAAAAAGCAATCAATCAGGCTAAGAATACAGGTGAGTAATTTCAGAAGCCAAAGATAAAAAAGGTAAAGGTGACTAAACAGCATTGTGTGTTAATTATGTGATAGAATCAGTTTGGATCAGTTAAAAACAAATAAATGGGGTAGAGTGAATGGGCAAGGCAGGAACTTCACTGCCAATGGAATTAATTATATCAGGACTTAGGCCGTATCTAAATCTGGCATTAAGGATGTATTCTTGGGAAATAGGCATTTACAACAGATCTCCACATTTAAGTAGGACTATGCTAAACAGAGGAAGTCCTCATTATTTACATGCGGGTTAGACTTCTTTACTAATCAACAAAATAAATGGGTGGAGATGTAATTTAGATTCTGTTTTGATAATTAGTCTTGGAGTGAATGATTACATATTGATTCAGTTAGAGAACGAAAGCACAAAGTCATTTTATAATTCACAACTTTCATTTCAAAGTATATGTTTTAGGAAGCTAAGAGAGGTCTACAGGAAAAAAATTCTCACATAATAAGATGTGGAGGAGGCTTGAATATTTCACAGAATCATAAAATCATGAAGGTTGGAAAGGACCTTTGGATGTCCTCTTGTCCTATCCTCTGCTCAAGTGGGGTCACCTTGAGACAGTTGCCCAGAACTTTTGAATATGTTCAAGGATGGAGCATCCACAACCTGCCTGGGTAACCTGTGCTCATGTTCAGCCACTCTCAGAGTACAAGAGTGCTCAGTAGGAACTTGCTGTGGTTCAGTTTGTGCCCATTTTCTTGAAGTCAAAAGTTTCATGTCAAAAATTGAAAAAAATAGCAGCAGAAGCCAAATCCTTCCTGAGCCCCAAACCAAGGAAAAAACACAAACAAATAACATAATATTAAATAATAATTAAAAATCCAAACAAACCAAACAGAAGGACAAGTAGATACGGAATTTTAGGTAATAGGTTTCAAATTTTACTTACTACTTTTGATCTTCAAGAAGCACCTCTCTTCTTTGCATTTCTTTTTGTCTTTCTTTAACTTCAAGTCTCTCTGCCTAGAGCATTAAAACCAGGAAAAAATACTTGAGGTTTCCAAAAAACCAAAACCAAACGTCAATTATTTCAATTCCAATATTTCAATATTTCAATATTTTTGTTTTTAAAAGATCTATAGCAGTTGGGTACAGAAGTGACCCAATCTCAAATTTAAAGGTATTCACTCATGAACAAACATTTCCTAGTCAAGAGACCTGTTTAAATTAGAAAATGACATGGTAGTCAAAAGGCCTTGTGAGCCGTCACCACCTTCAGGTCACAGCCCTGCTGGGGGACATCTCAGGGTGCAACTGATGCAACCTTGGTCCTTACAAGAAGGCAGAAGACCTAAACCACTGCACCAAAGCAGATGATAGTCCTGTGGCACTGACAGGGCAGTGATGTGAACACATGAAGGTCACAGACCTGACCTGCAGGAGCGTTAGGTACTGGCCAGTTGAATACATGCTAAGACGAATGAAAGTGGGAGACATTTGTACTTAACCAGCATTCTTCTGCCTCAGATACCATATCTGGTGCAAGAGCCAGCCAAATCCTTGACACACAAAACTCCTCTGGAAACCTAGATACCACACAAATTATTAAATCCTTTATTACAAAATTGCACATAATTTCCAATGGAAGTATCATCTAAGCTGCCCAAATCCCACATTCAAGTAGAATAAAACACTAATATAAAGCAAAAACTAGAGAACTTGCTGCAACAGCAGCAACATTCCAGCTAAATTCCAATGAAAAGGAGCCCAGCCAAATTTTTGATTTGGCTCAGAGGATGCAGTTAGGTCCAGTGGGAAGAGCAGTTAAAACGCAGTCCAGCGTATGAAAAGCACAAATTAGCAGTGCCAGCCTGAGATTTCAGCCCGCTATATTTTGAATTCCCACACTGCAGTTGGTGGGGGGATACTCTAGTAAGAGCTCCCAAGCAATGATCACAACAACTTGCATGTGGAGCAAAATACAGTCTCAGACTGTCACTCTGCTCACTGCCCACCCTTGAAATGAAAAAAGGTAATTGCACGGTAACCCAGCAACCAGACATTGCTCTCAACAAAGTGCCCTGGAAATTTCAGGCAATACCTTGCCGAGATGAGAAGGGAGGTGTAGGTGAAAATGGCCCCTGTGGCCAGAGACCCAAATCAGGGAGAAAACACTGCCTGAGTAGAGGTACTGTGCAAGGACAGGGAGAACAAGGAAGGAGACACAGTTAAGGGGGTAAGGGGTGTTAAGAACAGGACTGAGACCCCCAGTTCCATAATTTTCTTTCTGTCCTGCAATGAAAAACATTTCAGAAAAATTACAATTCTACTGGCGGTTACTCAATTACTTTGCCTTTAGCAATTTCAGGATGCATATTTTTTAATTGGATAAAGAATGACTGTCTGAAAGAGATTTGCAAAACAAGTGCAAATTCCTCCTTCACAGGCACTGGATTAAGAAAAAAAAATCCTTTCAGATGTCTGCAGATAGGAAAAGAGCCACTATGTTGTGTGATGATAAAAACTGCTGGAAGGCAAAAGACTTAGAAGCTGTTATTTGGAAAAAGGCAGTGAGAAATAAACAAAAGGAGGAAGGGGAATCTCTGAATAAGATGTTCTGTTGTTCACTCATTTGACATGCAGAGACAGCGATAGAACGTATGACATACTGATGCAATTCAAAAATTTAACCAAACTGTAGTAAGGAGCATCACTACACAGTATGGGTGATTTTAGAGTGTTCAGGGGATATTTTGTTTGCTCCTAGCCTCGACACAGATGATGTGTTAGGCAAAAAAACTCCCACTCATTTGTGCAGCTTCACAGTTTACAGGAAAGGAAAGGAAAGAGGCAGAAAATAAATTTTATGGCTTGTGTTATTGTCAAAGGCAATGCTGATACCCTTGAGACACCAGCTCCCAGGCTTTTTCCCAACACAGCCCAATACCACAAGCTGATGCTTTCACCTCTCAAAAAGCATTCAGTGTGGGATCCACCATCATATTGAAAAGCTCCTGAAAGTTCAAAAAAAGAAATTCAAAAAGTTCAAAAAAAATCCAAATCTCACAGGACTTGTTGTGGTCTAGCTCCTAGCTAGTGACATCTAGAGAACAGGGATATTAACTTTGATAAATACAAACCTTCAGTATCAACCTTGTCTCCCACTAGATGAAAAAACAAAGGTATATCCTACAGCTATTCTACCACCAGAATGGTACCTGAAGAAAACTCCAGCATCTTGGAGTTACTCACTTGTGGCTGGTGTGAGTATTTTTTACTCTGGAAGTTTACCCTAGGAGGCCTACTTAAGGATGCATACAAGTGACAGGCGACAGGACGGGGACATTCTCTAACTAATGACAATCTATCAATAGACATTGCCAAAGCACTCCACATTTGGCACCATGTTCAAAAAGCCAAGAGTGGAACAGCTGTGATATTGAAGGTAAACACGGTGAAAAATGTTAGCAGAAGGTCTGTAAAGTGCCCGGTTTTAACAAATTCCTGAAAAAAGGCCGCTCATGCTGATTAACACAGTTCAAATTAAAGAGCACATGATATGATAAAGAACAAAATGAAATTACAGGTTATCCTAAATAAGACAGTTTCTGAAGATGACAGAACTGTTTACTACATAATGTAAGGAAAAAAAAAAAACATTGCATGCAGTAGAATTACACTGAACCTTTTCACTTCAAATTGTTTGAATCTTCTAATATTCAGTCAAGACTCAAACTATAAAAGGAAAGGCTAAAGGCAGGGTAGCAGCAATAGAAATTCAGTGACAGGAAACAGAAATTTCCATTGTGCTGAAGTCATCCAATTTTACGTGCAACACGAATGAGAAAAGTTTAAAAAAACAAGAAGCCAAGTATCAGCTGCTTGCTTATTTTTTAGGGAACTTTGACAGTCCTTTCACCCAATAGACACAAAGGAAATTATGATCCAGTCTGGTCAAACACTGTGATATGAAGGGCTGCACAAAAAATACCAACTCCAGACATCTACTACTAATAAGCAAATAATAAAAAAATACCCCTCATGTACTTAAACACTTTCTATGGATTAGGCACACATCCCAGTATCAGGGAAAAATACAGAAAAAGTGAATTCTCTGCTCATGTTACAAAGTCTTTTTCGAATTATTTCACTGAGCACTCATCATTAGCTTTGAATACCCAAACTCAGGCAGCCCCTGGTTACCCCATGAACAAATCCCAACAGTCCCAGGACAAGCTGCCTGTCATGAAGTGCACGGGAGACCTGAGTATTTCTTCACAAAAGGTGGCCCTGTGGAGCACAGAATGAAGAATCTACCCTCTCTCTGGAAGCTGGAGAGAGACAAGGTAGATGCCAAGCCTGGTTTTCCAGCAGCTAATAACCCCATGGTTAATTAAAGAATGACAGGGACAGGCAGGTGGATCGTACAGATAGTAAGGCAGACCTATATTTGGGTACTGCTTTGGCAGACACGCAGTTTTCACATGTTCACAAAGATAATGGGAAAGTGGGTGCTGCTCTTCTCTGCAAACCAGCACTAAAACAGTAACATAAGTAGATCCTAAGCTCACAAGCAGCACTGGCTTACAGTACAATATCCTTACAATCAAGGAAGAACGAGGCTGAGTATCAGCACCCGTTCTAGTCATCGCACATTAGTCTGTAGGGCTTCACCATTCATGTCTGTTGGCAAAGAAGCTTTCCAGCTGTGAAAGTTCCAGGGCTCCTGCTGATAAAGCTGGCTAGCTATTATCTCCTCTCAGACTGCCACACAATTTGGTTTTTATTGAATGAATAATAACCTTGAGCAAAAGAAGGGCTGGCCAGCAAGAAAAGACGGCCTGTGAACTTGCAGAAAGACATGCTCTCAGCCAATGCCCTACAGGTGCAGTTGAATACAAATCTACCACTCCAAATAAAAAGCTCCTTTCCTTTGGTAAACAGAGCCCAATGCTGGTTGTACAGCACTAGTAGGATCCATGCCATTCTCAGGTCTTGGGAGCCTTTCATCTGTAGACAGGGTGAGATAGCCAAATTGGCACCTTCCAGTGGCTTTTCAGCATGCTCTTCTTAAACACAAGGTTGAATTTTTAATATCTAATCATCTTCCAGGAAGAAGTCTCCATAGGCTCAATCAGTATTGTGGAAGACAATCTGAATAAACAAATTCAAACTAAGAGTTCCCTTTCACGCACCTCTGTTTTGTCTGATTGCTTTGTGGGATATGTTTATTTAGTCAAATTAGACAGTCTTTGGCAAAGATGTTTGCTGCAATGTTGTATCCTCCTTCAGCAAAAACAGATACTTACAATTTTACTATCGACAACATCTATAAAGATTTTATAATCTGTGGGAGTGAAGGTAAGGAAATTAAAGAGCATGAAAACAAACCTGATACACCAATATATTTTCCAAGTGTAACTAGAAATTATAGCAGTCTTGTAACATTTTTCTTGTCCAATGCCCATGGGCAAACAACATATATTAAATAATTAATCCACTCTCTTCCACTGCTATCATCACTGTGTCTGGAGCTATACATGAGATGGGAACAGCTAACAACATTTTCAGGTGATAGTATTTATTTTCCCTGTAAGCTATTGTGTATGGGCTTATGCCCACTGAGAAACCAGGAACAGACTAACCCTTACCTAGAGGCAATTACAGTTATTTTTGTTTATGCATGCCCTTGTACGCCAACCAGTATTGACGACTTTTTAATTAACTCTCAACATTCACTTTCTGCGCTGAAAATCATTTTTACTGTTGTGGAGACAAAACTTGCAAACCTGAAATCTCCCTTTCTCTCCTTGTTAATGAGCACATCAGTATCATGCTCCCTCTCCTTTCATTTTTCATTTAAATTCCACACTGCATTCTCAAGGAAGTAGTACTTGGTTGCCACCAAGGAGACACAAACGAACTTTTACAAAGGTTTGTGCAGCACAAAGGACAAGAAGATGCTTTGCGAGAATAACTAGAGAAAGCAAACAAATTAAAAATAATAAAAGAAAATTTGCAAGTGAGCTATCATTGGTGTCAATATATGGAAAATATAAGAAAGAAGAGTGATCTGACCTATTAGCAAGACACTTGTATGTACAGGACGTAGAAGGGCTGGAGAGGCAGTTGAATTTCAGGGTGCTCTCAGCACAGCACAGATAGACTACACTGACCTTTCCATGATTTGGTTATCTTTTCTATCCTGACAGGATGGATTTTCTAGTATTCTTCCCCTGTGCACAGGCAATTAGGGATTTCTATAAGGTCTTTGTGCCAACTGCTACAATCCAGTCTTAGAGAGGGAGCTCATGCCAAAGTGAATCATATAACCTTCACACAATTTACTCCTGACTTTTGTATTCTCCATTTCTCCTAACTCTGCCAGATAGATGAACTGAAAAAGGCTGGAGTTTCTGATGAGCCAAAGGAACACTCGAGCCCCCAAAAACCTCAGGCAGGCATCCTTCAGTCAGCTACGAAGAGGAAGACTACATTTCTTAATTCCTTGATACTATCCAGGGCTACCACTTAATTTAATTAGTCAGCTTCATGTAGTTCAGCAAAATCAAGCATCAAGACATGAACTGTTATATGGCTTCAAGTCTGCAGTAACCAGATTTACCTTTTCTCTCTGAACTGCTTTCTTTTTCAGAATTTCAGCTTCTTCAGCTGCCTTTTTTGCTTTTATGTACTGCTCTCTCTTGTGCTGCGTGACATAAACATAGGAAGTTATTTTACATATTTATGTATACAAGGAACACATAAGGTAACTTAACTCCTATAGTGCACATCTTTCAAATCTAAAATGTGTTAGGTGAAAGTTTCCATATTTTTTCCCTTAAAATAAGACACTGAATAATGCAGACTGTGCAACAGCTACTGCAATATTGGCTGTAAGAAGGCTGAGAAATCTAGGACTGATAAATGGGCATCCATGCAAGGACTCACACAGCTGATTGATAACTTGCAAGCATTTATACCTCTTTTAACAGGAACAACATTTCCACATAAGCACAGGACAGGGCGGTACATCGATCAATTAGTCCAAGCATAAGCAACATGCCAGAAGATACAGAACGGCATTTAAGTGGCTTTACAGCTATTCTGGTTGTTATTTGAGGTATCATCTGTGATACAGATTGCTACATATTTATGGAAAGATTTCTCATTTTCTTTGGTGCAGAACATTAGTTTCTGATTTTCTGCTGCTTCCTTCAGGTTTCATGACTTGCTCCTGTCAAGAAGCTCTGGGTTCATTTCATACTCATACAAAACACTACAGGAAAAGCTTTTACAAACAAACACATTTATTCTTACTGACCTTTTTCTGGTATTTAGATTGCATGAGAATCATTTGCTGGTTTTGTCGTACTTGCGCCTCTGATTCGTTTCCACCTTATAAAAAAAAAGCCCAAAATATAAATGGCACTTTGTATGAGCATTTTCACTGCAAATGCCAGTCATTTCAGAATACAGCAATATAACAGATTGGATGTATGCATATACAGGAAATTTTTCATAATTACAGTAGCTGTCTGACATTAAAGAGAACAGATAGGAGACCTTTTTGATCATTTTTTTCATCTATCAAAAGCACTTGCCTATTATTTACAGACCATCCACTGTATCATCCACTCTACCAACAAATATGCCCCTACAATATATGATCAGTTTACTGAGGAACTATCCCATTTTCAGAAAATCAGTCATGCTTTGCAGGTGAGTTTTCATTTTCACATCCAGCTATCCCCACCTTCGCTCAGTTTGTCACACACATACAGTCAGAAATTCTATTGCTAAAAAGTTTCTCTTTTATCAAATTTAGGATCTTGGACTCTGCCAGCTCCAATAGGATGCTATAATTTTAATATTTTCTAAGTAATGTCTTGGGGCTCAAGGAAGAATTCCCCTTTCTGAAATAGAAGTAAAAGCCTTTTCCCACAGACCTCGCATTCATATCCAGGTAGTAGAAAACGTCCTTTTCCAAAGCAATTTTCCAAAGCCATTTTCTCTTTTGTGAACATCTAAAGCTCTGGCCACAATGTTCAGCCTTCAGTAAAAAGAAACAAAACACAAACAAAGACCCACAAACAAAAAGACCAACCACTCAAAGAAAGTGATACTAGGTCTTAAGGGATTGAGGGAGTGACTTTGATTCTATTACTCTGCTCTATTTTCCAAAGTATTTTCTTGCTGTAAGAAAGGAAATAATTTATTCCCTTCAGTTGTTGCAAAAAATAGCCCCCAAACACCCCTCACTCCATTCTGAGGATGGGGGCTGTATTTTCCCAATTTATTGTTCTCATGAGAAACGCCCCTCTATGTGACTCCTAATTCTATAGAAGCAGCTGGACCAATCTGTGCTACCTTAGGTACAGCCTGGTATCCTGGGCTGTATCAAAAGCATCACAGGCAGCCAGTCGAGGGAATTGTGATTCTACCCCTCTGCTCTGGTGAGAATTGTGATTCTGCCCCACCTGCAGCGCTGCATCCAGCCTTGGAGTCCCCAATATAAGAAGGACATGGACCTGTTGGATTGAGTCCATAGGAGGGCCTCAAAGATGATCAGAGGGCTAGAGCACCTCTCCTGTGAAGACAGGCTGAGAGAGCCAGGACTGCTCTCCCAGGAGAGGAGAAGGCTCAAGGGAGACCTCCTTTCAGCAGCCTTTCAGTACCTGAAAGGGCCTACAAGAGAGCTGGAGAGGGAATTTTTGCAAGGACATAGCCTCCTTGTCCTAGGACAAGGAGGAATGGCTTTTAAACTGAAAGAGGAGGGATTTCAATTGAATATAATCAAGAAATGTTTCACTGTGAAGTGCTGAGGCTCTGGCACAGATTGCCCAGAGAAGCTGTGGATGTCCCATCTCTGGAAGCGTTCAAGGATTGCACCTTGAGCAACCTGATCTAGCGGAAGGTATCCCTGCCCATGGCAGAGCAGTTAAATCTAAATGATATTTAAGTTTCCTTCAGACCCAAACCATTCTATGAAATGTAAAACCTTTCAGAAATGTAAGAAATACTAGGCCTTTCAGGAGGGATCACTCTTGTCTAAAGGTAGCTCTCTCCATTTACTAATGGAAGGTAACTAATCTTTAGGAGCTTTTGTGACATTCAGTGAATGGGAGATCAATACCCTAAGTGTGACAACATTTCCATGGACACAAATAAATCCCTAAGGTAAGTTCTCAAGAGAGAGTGGCCATACAGTATACAAACAATAAGCTTAAAGTAGCAATAAGCATACAGCTGGCATTGTAGAGTGTCTCTTCCCCAGGTCTAGAAAATAAAACTGCTGCTAAACAGGTTTTGAAACCTCCTAAATGCCTAATCTTTCTCTTTTTTTTAGCCTTTTAATAACAAAATTTCTTTAGTGCACTGTAGTTCTTTTGCCAGTACTGGGGGACATAGTCTTGGATTAAACAGTTTTCTGATCATTATTAGAAATTGCCTATAGCCTTTCAGCCAGGTTTAATTCACTCAAGTTGGCTTGGCTGTAAAGTGTCAAACGCTTCACTGAAGTCAGAGGGTGTTGTGATCATATATAATAACAGAGACTGTTGCATTTATCAGGCATGATGTGTTGCTCCACTTGTGGCTTATGGAGGAGAGTAGAATTTGCATCCTTCACATTGCTCTCATCTCTCAATGTTGCCTGAAAGTTTGCCAGTCAAATATTACAGAGCTGAAATCCAGAATACTTATTTGCCTATGGAAACTGCAAGTGTTAAAAAACTTTAAGAAACTTCAACTTTATTTAGAGATTTTATTTAGTGATCTGTACTAGATTTGGAGTCCCTTAAAATGACTCTGAGAAAATAACACGATACTTTTTTCCCTTAATGAGTACCTACAGTGATGAAATTAGAGATGCCATTTCAGCTCCAAATTTGTTCCTGTGGGAATGATACATTCTAATAATCTTTGCACCTCAGTTCTTTTCAGAGATACTGAACACAGTACCCGTGTCTCAGTCTCCAGGTATCTAAGTGGCAGCCAGAGAGTGACTAACGACACAATATTTTCTTACTTTATTTTATTTTTTCCTCTTAAGTTTCTTCTTCACCAAGAAAGATTTTAAATGCAGTGGGGCCAGAAGTTAAGACTCCTGACACTCAGTCCCTGCAGCTTTAAGGGAGACCCTCAGTCACGCAGCCAGTCCGCACACACCAAACATGCCAAATTTCATTTTCCAAATTTCATTCTTCAGCAAAAATCTCTATGGTCTTCTTGTGACAGAAGTATGTCTTGTAGGAACTACCCACAAGCAAGAAGTAGATGTTACACTTGAACTCACAAAGACTGTGTCTGGCCACACAACTGCACATGATGGTGGGAATACAGGGCATTGCCACCACTGGAAACAACTGTGACTCAGCTGCAGGGCAGAACATATAGGACCACCTTAAGCCAAAAATCAACTCTGGGTTGGAGTCAGTTCAAATTCCTCTGTCTCCCACCTGCTGTCTATTTTTACACACTGTACACCACTGCAAACTTATCTTGTGTAGCCTGGCAGAGAAAGAATTCAATTTGCAGGTCAAAGCAGACCACATCATGCACTGTGCACCCCAAATTCTCCTACAACAGCCAAGGCAAGGAAGAGCAGCTCTTCTTTTCTAAAACTTTTTTACACTAAGTCTGAAATATCACTAAATTCAGTACTTTATAGTGGTTGCAATTCAAGATATCTCCTACAGTTTCCCTCACCCATATAGAAAACATCTTGGTTATCTTAGCAAATACATCAGTTACGTTCGGGGACTCTCAAGTTCTTGCAGCTTTTTACCCTGATTTTCATTTACTTGTCTGTTATCTTTAAAAAACTGGTAATACAGGGCTTCACACACATTTAGCCTGCAAAAGCTGAAGCTGCAGGGATCGCTTTTGCCTCTTCAAGAGCCAGCATCCAGGAAAGCACACATAGTAATGCAGAGGAGTTTTCTTATGGGTAACTGGAGTGTCTCCAACATGCTGTCCATCTGCACACTACTGACAAGTGTGTGCCCCCTCAGAGGCATCAACTACAGACAGTGTAAACAGCAGGAGAGCTAATCCACCTGTTTTCCCCAAATGTTAGTACAGATTTTCTACTCTGCTCTTGACAGATTTCTTGAGTGACAATCTGTGCTGTTTTGTTCCAGAAACATCTTCCTTGCCATGATCATCAAGAAACACAGAGCACATACAATAGACTCATGTCAGCCCTTATTGACACTGAATCTCTTTCATAAGTAGCAAGAAAAAGTGAAAAATGTCTCATATCTTGGAAAATTGAATTTTGCAATTCTCAATTGCTGATTTACATGTCTTACCCAGTCTCTGTGGCACCAAGGTAATTGGCCCTGGCCTGTGTTCTTTCTTCCATTGCTCCAGGTCATCGAGCTCTTTCTTAGCAACTGAGCAGGTATAAAAAGAAATAAATATATGGAAGTTAGAAGAATACTAAAAAGCAGCCACTACTGCTAATTGCATGTAATCCTGAAGACCATCCAGGAACCAACTTGTTCTCAAGGCATGCAGACACCCCCACAAGAGGTTATGCAGTCACTGCAATGATCAGCTAATAAGGCAAACATTTTCCCTAAATTGAGACTGTAATAGCGAGCAACCCTAGGACCCAACCCCAAAAGTAAAGCCAAAACCAGCTAGCAGACTGCTAACAGACTGCTTTTTAACCCCTGGGAGCCTATAGGTAAGTGCCATAGTATTTACTCCAGCAGGTAAAGCAGAAGTGGTTACAATGAAGATGTTATTGCTGCATAGAGGGAAGTCCTTGTGGTGTAATGCTCCCCAGCAGGGAAATGAAAAGTGATTTTCCCTCCCAACCAAATGCTCCCTAAATAAAAACAGGAGGAATGCATGAATCAGCTTCAAATTAAGACACTTCAACATAGGCACCCACATGTGAGATGGGCAGCAAGCTCCCAGTGCAGTCAGTGCAAGTCAATACAGCCGGGGTGCAGCCATATGCTTTAGGATTGCTGATTTAACTTCTCTCTTGGTCGACTGGCAGAGGGAAAACCACAACAATTCCTTTCAATAGCAAGGCCAACAAAGCCTATGGAAAGAGGAGCAGTGTTTCACACTAGCACTTCAGTTGCTCTAGGAGCTTATTTCACTCTTACTGACTGTATATCCTAATGGCTGGCTATGGCTATCGGAGGCTAACACCAGCCCTCCTCTAAGAGGATAAAGCCAGTATTTGGGTAAGCCTCTAAAGAGACCCAAAAGACAGAGAAGTGCTTTTTATTTCACCTTTAAAACAAGCATTTAACTAGAGACTGCATCCAGTGAGGTCTTGTTTCTGCCAGCATCCAAGACAGAAATACTTGACATGCTTCAGACCTTTCACACTGGCTCCACAAAGTGAAAACAGATCTTTATTAGAGCAGCAGCACCTTTGCTGTTAACATCACAGTCAGGTCTAAGATGATCTGCTGCTATTCTTCCTTCAAAAATATTATAGTTTGGTTCATGACAAGTCCATTTTCTTACTTGCAACCAAACAAAACCCAACCCATACCAGCCTGCTGGTATAGCATTTCAGCCAAATTCACAATGTTTGAGAAGAAAGGATTTAATTGCACTGTTTCCTTGAGGACTCAAGACATAAGAAGTGCTGACTCACACTCCTTCAGCTTTCATGTCTTGCATAAATCAATGCCCAGGTGTGTAGCACTGCTGTGCTCAATCAGTCACCTCTGTATACAGAATTTATTTCAAAACTGACTCTTGCTGTAACTTTGCCAATAAAAGATTTCAACATATGCCTGATCTATCTGATGGAGCTTCAGGGTGCTCCTGCTTAACTACTTTCACCAGCAAGACTCAAAGCCAAGCAAAAGTGAACATATATCCACAAATACTTTCCATCTAAAATCACTTTTTCCAGCTTCAGTAAAAGACCCACCTACACTCCTTAAATGCATGCTCAAGAACCAACAACGTCTGCAGTTGCTTTTGTTTCCACGTGGGAGTATTTTAAAAATATTTCTTATTTATATTTTTGTTCTTCCTCCTCCTAACCCCGAGACTGTGCTAAGTTTTCTAATATGCATTCAATCCTGCAAAAGTTGGATAGAGGTAATTCCAGCATAGTCTTGTAGAAGCCATCTTGAACAACTCCTGCACTGAAATTACCAAAACCCTTCCGAACAAGATTTATTCTGCATGAAGTGAAGCCAGATGATGAGTCAACCTTAAGAACAGCTACATGATCATGGAGAATGCTCACAGCATTCGCATTACTGTCATAGCTGTACATATAAAAGAATTTTAAAAATGAGGATAAAAATTGCAAGAGCAATAAAACGCTAAAATACCAAAGTTATTCAAGTAGAAATAATGTATTATGATATCAGACAACTCAACTTACTTTGCTGCAACTGTTTTCTTCTGGTTTCATTTGGAGTTACCAAGACATATGGGCCAACACTAAAATGAAAGAATACACTCTTATTTTTCCTGTTTACACAAAATCTGAACTAGAAAGAGTTCCTTCATCAGCCAAGTCAGTTTTCTGCTGTTGTAGCAAACAACTCCATAGAAAAACTAGTATTTATTCTGATTCAGCTATTTAGGAATTTTTGGTAAGTACTCTAGGAATACTTGTTATATTTGGAATTGGCAGCAGATACCAAGGATAATATTTTCAGGAACTTTTAGCATAGCCCTTGCTGTTTTCCTATTCAAGTCTTACTCTACACTGCTGACCTCAAACCTCATGCATTTCAAACCAAGTCACTTCCTTGAATCAAAATGTTCCATGTGGAAGACCACTGTCTACTGGGAAGGGCACTGGTGCTGGCAGTCCCAACCCTTACCATATGGGCACCAAGTGCCTTGTGGACTTAAGCAGTTTGCCCAAAAGTTGTACAAGGAGTGTACAAAGTCACAGTGTTTCTGATGGACTCAGATGACTTACTCTCAGCCTGAGCCTCAGTTTCCTTGTCAGCCTTTCATTTTCAGGCACCAGGAATTCCTTGGGCATATTCATCCTGCTGTCAGGCCTAAGGTGCAGCTCGCTGAATCAGGACAAGGCCCTGTTTTGCCAGACTTAATTCAAAATGCAGTTGTCTCAAGGAGCTATCAATCTAATGTGACAGCAAAGAGGCCAGACAGGGTTCAGAGTGTATTAAGAGACTCGAGGTGATCAAAAGAGTGATGAAAACATGTTAGTTCCACTTGGAGAAGACAAAGGGTTTTATCTCCACATTTTATTGTGTAAGTAGGAGTTTACATGGCTCCCACTCAGCAGAAGCTGTGCCATAGGGGTGCAGGTTTACCAGAAATGCACTAAGCAGCAGTTGGCCCCACACATCAGAGTCTTGGCAGGGTTTTATGCACATGTGGGCACAAATATTTCATCTGGCTTCATTGCAGGGAAAGCACAAGGAGAACACCTAGCAAAGGATAATTAGGGGTGAAGGCTGAGCCTCTTCTGGAAGAGCCACAGGGAGTGGCTAGAGGACAAACTAGTAAGCAGAGAGAGCAGTTGGCAGTGGAAAAGTAATGAAACAATAAGGCCCAAGACCAAGGCTTAAAAGGGGAATGAACACCACGCAAAGAGATCAAAGCGCCCAAAGCTGCCTGCTGTTGTATCACTGCAATTCAGGGTTTGGTAAGAGAGTATTTATATCCAATTACCTCTTTCTCTTTGAAGACTTATTCTAGGAGGATGTGGATTAATTTATGAGATTAAACTAGTAAAGATAGAGCCGTGAGCTTTAATGGTGCCATTTAATATGATCTTTTCCCTTTCTGCCGGCATACTCTGGTGCCCCCGAGACAGTGAGACTGTTCTGCACGTCTCCACCAAATCCCAGACCCTCAAAGTCTGGAGTGAAGAGTGCAGCAATGCCCCACTGGCATTCACCACACAACTGGAACATTACTTAAAAGAAGCTTTGACAACACATCTTGCTTATGGCATAACATTGCCCATCAGTGATGTTGTTTCAGATTTTTCTCCATTTGACTGAGTGATAGCATTTCCAATTTATCCCAAAGTGCCTGTAACAAGCTGCTACACAATGTGTCTGTTTCAAGACTTTTTTATAGCTTTTGTTTTCGTTTCAGATATTAAGATCATATTTCTCTCAAGTTCATACACAAAAATTATTAAGTACCTTTTAAACTCCCCTCCCTTCCCTTTGGCAGTGATAAAAGAGACTGAAATTGTGGGTTGCAATGCTACATATCTTCCCCTCCCAAAAATCGATCAGTGCCTCTAAGATATCACGCTGCTTCACAGCACTAGAGGGCAGAAGAGTTTTTGTACCATGTACTTTGATGACTTCAAACAGCATTTGTCTGGTTGATTTGTTTTAAATTACAATCAATTTTTTAAAAAAAGACCTCAGATTGTCTGAACATGTATGAGAAATCACGGTATCAAATCTAGCCCTTTTGCCATGAATCATTTCCTTTATCTACTTCTGCTTTTTGGCTAGAAGGCTCTGACCCCAGGAAGCCAGGTGGGGCCCCGTCTTCTGGTACCTGATGGTGGCCTCATCATCAGCACCTCAGAAGGGCTGCACATGAAATATAGCAAAGATCAATCAGTTTAAGAAAGAAGTAGAAGTGACAGTACATGTACCATCTATTTTCCACAGAGCAGATTAAGAGTCCTTGTGTTTAAAACAGTGCTTATTTAAAAGCAAAATTCATTTCCATTTTATTGAAATAAAGGCAAAGAAAGTGAGGATGCCAAGTCTCCAGTGTGGAAGGGAAGAGGAGAACAAGACAACAACTTTTTTTTGTCTTTTATCTAATGCTTTGTTTTATTTATTATTAGAAATCATAAGAAAAAAAAGGCAGGGGGGAGCACTATAGAGTTTATCTAACTTTATAGTATTCACCTTGGTCTCTGGAAAGATATGCCAGAGTGTGGGTTTGGGTACTGGGATCAGGAACAGCCTTAAGCTGAAGGAGGGCAGGTTTAGGTCAGATACTAGGAAGAAATTCTTTATTGTGAGGATGGTGACGCACTGGCACAAGTTGCCCAGAGATGTTGTGGATTCCCCATCCTCGGAGGTGTTTAAGACAAGGCTGGATGGGGCTCTGAATAGCCTGGTCTAGTGGAAGGATTCCTGCCCATGGCAGGGGGGTTGAACTAGGTGACCTTTAAGATCTCTTAAAAAATCATTCCATGATGCCCTGATCAGGGGGAACAACGAGTAAGTACATGGTAAATTTCTTGTGGGAGGGGTAAAAGTCAGGGTCCAAACTGGTTCCTTGCCTTTTAACCCTACAGGGGAGGAGCCAGATGAGCTGTTGCCCAAGAAACCCCACCTGCCCTACCAGTTCTAAAATCTGCACCTAATATCCCTTATTTTCTTGAGATTTGCTTTTTGAAGGAAAGAAAGTTAATGCAAAAACCCACCACCAGCTTTCACCTTATGTTTCTATCCAGTTTGCAGGATATTTTATGTTGTTTCTTTGTTCAGGCAAAACCTCTGATCCAGTTAAGACTATAAAACCTGCTACAGCCTATCAATTTAATATTCCAGTCAGTTTCTGGGTTGCCACAGTAGCCATAAGTCTGGAGCAAATTATCCTACTTACCTGGGGAGCAATTAAGGAAATGTGAAGATTTGAAGCTATCAGTGGTATGCAGAATTTTGTGCTTTATACCAATATATGAAGTGCTTCAAAATCCACAGACAGAAAAGATTATAAAGAATTTAACTTTACAGTTTCCCTAATAATGATTCTAATTGTTATAAGACTTAAGCCTATCTTTGAGGTAGGGTTGTTTTATAAATACAAATACAGAAGTCACTGGAAGGGGGAGAAAGAACATCTTACCCCAGTTACAGCTCTTCGAAAAAGAAAAATCATCTTCTGCCTTTATGGATCATATTAATCTTGATGAGTGTTTTTTGTTTTATTTTCTCTGCAGAAAATGGGAATGTATTGACTCATTACACAGACTGAACAGATATTAATGAGAGTAAGAAAGTTATAACCCAACAAGAGAATATATCTATACTGAAATTAAAAAAAAGGAACCTCTTATGATTTTTCAAGCAGATACACATAATATACCACAGTTTTGGGATTATAAATGCCTATGTAACAATATATCATCGTGGTTTAACCCCAGTCAGTAACCAGGCACCACATGGCTGCTCACTCACTCTGCCCCACCATGGGATGGAAAGGAGATTTAGAAGGGTTAAAGTGAGAAAACTCATGGGTTGAGCTAAAGACTGGTTAACAGGTAAAGCAAAAGATGCATACAGAAGCAAAGCAGGAATGTATTCACCACTTCCCGTGGGCAGGCAGGTGTTCAGCCATCCCCAGGAAAGCAGGGCTCCACCACATGTAATGGTGACTTGGGAAGACAAACACCATCACTTTGTACATCTCACCCTCACTCTCCTTTCCCCAGCTATGTATGCTGAGCATGATGCCAAATATTATGGGATACACCTCTGCCAGTTGGTGTCAGCTGTCCCACAACTCTCACAACCTCCTGTGCACCCCCAGCCCTCTTTCCGCATGGGAGGCAGAAAAGACCCTGACTGAGTGTCAGCCCTGCTCAGCAATAACAAAACAGCTCTCTGTTATCAACAGACTTTCGGTCACAAATCCAAACCGTAGCCCCACAGCAGCTACTATGAAGAAAATAAGCTCTACTCCAGCCAAAACCAGCACATACAGAGAGAGATATAAAACATTTCAGTCAGGAGAAACATGTAATACAGTCAGAGATAATCTGTAATGATAGTTTACACTTTGACTGATCAGTAACATTAGGAATACCATGTCTGAAAACTTAAATTTTGAATCATACGTGTAAGTCTACTCTTCTAACTAGCTCAAAGACACCTTTTCAGTGCTTTAAAGGCATTGGCCATAGCAACTTTCGTTCTACTTTCTTTCAGGTTTGTATAAAATAGTTTATTTCTAAAATTGAAAAAACACATGAGGACTGCTGTTCACTGGTAATAGTTTTTGCAGAGCTGTGCTCTTCAGTTTTTCCCCAAGTCCACTCCAGCCACCGACCACAGGAGAGATATTCAAATGAAGTGTGAAATAGTTTAAAGAGTTACATAAGGTATGGGTATTATAAACGATTTCCAGTTGCACTGTGTTTTATACCGTGGGTGCATTGATGAATGTCACAGAGCTGAAAGCCAAATATCTTGCTCTGCTGGGCAGAGTGCTCTGCATAACAGACAGAAACTAAGGAGAATGAAGTTGGAGGGCAACAAAAATGACTAAAGCTTGGGAAGGAGGCATAGACAGATTCAGTCAGAGGAGGGACCTAGGGAAAGATATAGATAAGATACTGCATTAGATAGTATGTTAAGACTGAATTTAAAAGAGAAAAGAGATCAAGCTGCCAAAGCCAACTCTTGAATTTCCTTCAAAGATACACTAAGCTGAACTTTGCATTCATTTATCAGGAATTGTTTTAAGAGCTGTCAAGTCTACCCCACCACAAAGTACTGTTTTCACCAAAGCTCCCATGCCTGATGGAGCAGCCACATGCTGCTGAGCAGCACAGAAGCTGCCAAATTAAGGGGCTACAAGATGCCAAATCCCAGCAAGCAGATAACTGTCCTGTAGGTATCCCTATTTTGCAATGCACACACAACCAGATGCTAATGATAACTGACAGCCACAATTCTAGACCTGAGCTGAGCAATATGCTCTGTGTCCCAGCAGTGCCATAAGCAGAGCTCTAGGAGAGTGTGCAAACCTTACATGCAGGCCTGGGGCTCTGGCTTTCCATCTTTATCAGTGGCATCCTCTTACCAGTTTGCAGCTCAGAGACAGAAGTGATTTACTGGGGCTTAGCATTGCACACTGTCTGATTCATCCTCACTGCACGTGTGCTCTTAACATGAGAGGCAGAAAATGAACTTCATTAGCCAGAAATGTTTATCACCAAAAATCTACCTCCATGGAGGTTGTCCTGTGTTTGCCACAGGCCAGGAATGCACTTAATTAATTTTTTTTAAAAGATGTCTGGAAGATTATTAAACCAGGGTAACTCACTTCTGTATCTGGTCACTTTCGTTAAGAACAGACAATTTTTGGCATTGTGAGGATTAAAGCAAAGAGTTAAATCCTGAAGAAGTGAACTTGCAAGGGGGAAGAGTGAGAAGGGTGAAGGCAGCACAGAGCAGCCCAGGAGAAATGGAGAGTCAGAAATCTGCAGGAAAGAAACAGACCTGAGGTTCTGCCATTACCCACATGCTTGTAGAGAAATTCCTGAAGTTAAAATTTGGTCAAAAGACTAAAATTGAAATTGGAACTGAATTTCCAACAGTTTAGATGAGGCTCAGACTCAGCACCTTGTTGTGGTCTTAGAACATCAGAAAGAAGGGCGGTGCTCCAGCCAGTACTCTGTTTCGGACAATCTCAACCAACTTCTAAAGATCCAAGGAAATTGCCAGCCTGAGGGATCAAATCAGGGAGCCAAGGGATAGCTGTCAGCCCAAACTTGGCTCACAGCACAGCTTTCTCTCCTCTGAAAACACCAATACCATTAGTCAGCCTGTGCTTGTGGTCAGATTACACCCAAGGGGCAGAGCTCACTGTGGCAGTGCTGTAGGTCAGCATCAGACCCACCAAAGTCTAGAACAGTCAGGCATGGCCATGCTCGTGCTGTCCCACGTGCTAGAGCAGCTCAGTTCCCTCAACACAGCACCGTGTCAGGGATGTAGGGAGCATGCCAGAGCCAGCTGGAGCACCTGATAATCACTAGCTATGAGGAGCATGGAGCATCATACACGGGCAGGCCAGGCACTGGGCTTGGCAACACCAAGTGCTGAGCCGAGCTATCCCCTGCAGAGGTGTGCATGTGCTGCATGTCAGGCTTGCCAGCATGCCTGGAGATCTCAGCAGGTCAGATGCTGTACCACATGAATGTTGAGATTTGAATATGTTTATCTCTGCTTCCCCCCTTCTTTTCTTTTCAATAACATATTTCCTCCTCCGCTGTCTCTGCAGCAGAGAATTTGTCCTTTCATTGCCCCTGCCCAAACGCGGCATCCTCCCATACATTCCTTATTCATCACATTGCCACAGCTCCTCATCAAGCTATGGATCAAGAGAACACATCAGGGCTTGTGCAAAACAAGCTCTTCCAGAAAAGCTTCTAATACAGAATTTGGAAGGACTTCTTTCCCTACCCCAAGGATTACATGTAACAGCAACCCCCACAACCCAGACAAACAGTTATAGTCATTGTCTTACATAGACACTGCCACCAACCCCGTGGCTGGAGAAAAGGCTGGCTACTGACCACAGTGAAGCCAGGCATCTCTGAAGTGCTCCACTGGGCTGTAAACATTTGTACATCAGCCTGAAAGACAGAGAGGTGGGAGACTTCTCCTGTGCAGCAAGTGGAGAGCTAAACTCCGAACAGATTTTCCATAATTATATCACCTGTCTTGCATTCCCACCAGTGGCTGGGCAGTGGGCAAAACAAGTATTTTGCTAAAAATCCGCCTACAGTTTTGTAGACTAACTTTTCTTTCTTTTAAAGAAACTTTAGTTCATGAAAGAAAAAAAAATCAGAACTGCTAAGTATAGTCTGTCAGCAATAGGATGAGGGGGTCTTATAACACCATAGATATTTTCGTTTGGTTTTTTGTTGTTGATTTTTGTTGGTTTTTTTTTTTTTTAATTCAGGATTAAGATTGGAAAATGAAGGAAATAAAGCTCTAATAAATTTGGCTCCAGTGGTCAAAGAATACAATTTCTTGAGTCAAGCATTCTAGCAAGTTCTCTCTCCTTTCAAACAAAATGATGAGGGACTGTTACCAGCTGTGTGGCAATATATCTTCAGGCTTTATTATTTTGAATTTCACTTTTTAATGGATTTTACCAGAACCAATATTATTCTTGGCAGCTTTAAATGTGCTAAAGGCAGACTGCTGAATGAGGGCAGCAGTTTCTTTTTCAGGCACTAGTTATAGTTCGCCCTCTAATTTCCCCACTTTCCTCCACCTTTCTTCTGTACAGACTTTTGTTTCTGAATAGGGTATGAATGGGGGCAATTTGGGAATTCTCCTTCTACAAGTTAATTTCATGGCACTTAGCAGACAAAGTGAAGCCACTTAAATGCAAGCTTATTATTATAAGCACTTTCAAGCTCTTATCATCCTGGTGACTTTTTTCTCCATGGCCTGAAACCACATTCTATGTATAACTGGACAGGGATGTGCAAAGTGTTACTTCAATTTTGCACTGGAACAAGTATTTTTCTTAATTAGGACCATTTCATTGTTACTTCTCGCCCTTGACATATCATATAAGGGCTTTTCCAAAGCAAAACTGTCTAAACTCTAACACCACCTGCCCACCTTGTATTTTTAATAGTCAAGTTTGAATATCAAGTACTGAACAGGACTGCAACAGGCTACATCCCACACATATTTCATATGTCCAATCTAAACAAAAGGTCCTCTAATCTGACCCTAAGATGCTCCTGAGATGTTTTCCCACTCCCAATTTCTCTTACAACCTGAGACAGAGTTTGCATTGAAGCAATTCATACAGAGTCTTCAAAAGAGACTCCAACTCCTGCTTTGCTGGTGGCAAAACCATATCCATGTCTCTTTCCAAAAAATAGCAAGCAGAAGCTGGAATAGAGACACTACTTGGCACAGAGGTATCCTGCTTGGGCCCCTCATGTTCCCTCTGCTATGCATATTCCAAAAATCCTTTAGTAATGCTAGTCTGTGCTTTTTTTTCTCCTACTGTCACCCTGTAACTTCGGCTTTCCAACTGCTCTTGTTATCTCAGAGCCTGAAAACCTGGACCATTCTGAGGCTGTCCCAGTATTTTACTTTTAAAGGTCATATTAAAATGGGTTGGCAGCTAATGAGCTGAGTCAGCTTAATCACTGCTAAAATGGTATTTTAATCTGAAATCTTTCTTGAAATGTAACTTGAGAAAAAGAACAAAGTAATAATGAATGAAACAATTTAATTTTTTTAAGACTAAAGATCTTCACTGTACTGTTTCAGTATTTCAGATGCTATCTTCTCCTTTAATCTGTGTTAGTTAAGGAAATTGCAGTTTAAGTGGCTTCATCCCATTCAAACTGCCAGGTGGCATCCCCCTTCTAAAGGGAATGATGCAAACCCCACTCTCATTCACTCCATTTTTTATTAGAGTATTAGTTTCCCACTCATATTACATGGTTTCTATTTCAGCCTGCCTTTCCCTCATCCCTCTTCTCATTAACTGAATACTAATGCAGACTTTAATTTGTACATCTGAGATTTAGGAACTAATTCTTTGTTAGAACTTTATGAAGACACAGAGAGAATATTTTCACATAGCAGAAAATACTACTCAGTATTTGCAGTGGATGCACAACCGCTTTATGTCTGCAAGAATCATGTAAGACGAAAGAGGGAACAGGGATTTGTGTGATTATATGTGCTTTGTCCTTAAATTCTGCAGGGAGCTCTGGCAAACCAATTGATTAATTATTCACCTAACCTTTACCAGGGAGTTTGTATGCCAGACAAACTGGGTAAACACGGTCATGCCAATGGGAAAGCTCCCACTAGCCCTGCTGCCCCCTCCTCCCCTCGAAAAAAACCCAAATAGCAACAAAATGCACCCATCACAGTTACATAAACAAACTGGGGCTGTCCTTGCTCTACTGTGGATACCTGGCACAGTGAGAGCAAGCAAGACATTTTTCATATTTGGAAGTGGCAGAAAATAAACAGACTGCAACTAAGGAATTGTTTGCTCTCCTGAAAGGCAGTCATTAAGGTGCTGATGGATTTTAAAGCCCTTAATAGTCCCTGTATCATTACTGCCCAATAGGCAAGCATTCATGCGTTTCAGTGGAAAGCTGCTGATCTCTGCTCCCCATCAGCTGCCTGCCACCTCCTCCACAGGTGGCTCCACCTTCTTCATCCAGAAAGAAGGGAAAGGAAACTGAAACAGTTTGTGGTTTTGCCAGCTGCCCTTTGAAAGACGGAAGAAAAAGAAGCAAGCTAAGCAAAATCAGCACTAACAATAATAATAATCTTAGCATTACACGCACTGTTACCAAGAACTCAGAAAAAGCACATATGGTGAAAAGGAATAAACACTTTGCTATGGTCATCTATGTATATTTATATTAAACACACACACAGAGCTTTCCATTTCTATTCTGTATTATATCTGCAAGACACAGGCTTGCAGATATAACAAGCTATACAAGCTATCTCAGGATTGTCACTGGAAAGCAAGAGAGGGACTAAGCATAGATTCCAATAAAGCATAAAATGCTGAAGCTTTGGTTTTAGTTTTGTGAGCATGAAGTTCCTGGAAGCTGTTCTATGTCCTTGACTGCATTCACAGCAGTGCTGGAATGCAGCCTATATCCGTCTCTTAAGCCAAAGTAAGTATTTTTAGACTTTCCAAGATGAAATATTAGGAGACACAGAAAACAGAGAGCTAGAACCAGATTTGAAATTTCACTTTGAAAAAAGATGCCAAGAAACAGACACCACGTACGCCAGTATCCAAGGTACAGAACTGGCCACTGCTATGGCACAGGGTGTAAGCCATGCTGTCAAGAAGCCTGCCAGAACAACTCGGGTCCCATGTAGGAAGCTCCAAGGAGATGACCACATGCTGCTTGTGTGCTCAGCCACGTTCAGGCTGTCTATATATAAAGTATTTGCACCTCTAAAGGTGTACACCTCAAGTAAGCCAGAGAACAGGCACCCAATATAGGTAAATCATCTTCGTCAGGCTCCTTGGTACTTACTACTGCTCTTGCTGTTGTTGGCGTGCTGATGCTTGGCCTCTTTGTTCCTCTTCAGATGCTGTCAGCTTCCCGGTGTTTTCACCCTTCTCTGTTTCATTGTTGCCATGCCAGGGGTTACCCAGAGAGGAAGATGGAGTATTGGAGGCAGTAGCTGTCCTGTACCTGCTGTCTCCCCTCCATCCTCCAACCCCAGACATGGTTTTGCAAGTACTTTGCCTTGACAGAAACCAGTATTGCTGCTACAGCTAGGGGAACACTCCAAATCTTGGAGTTAACAGAAATCAGTTTCAGTTCCTGGTAAGCTCCTCCCCTTCCTGAACTTTGGGCTGGCAGGCATGCCAATATGTGTACTGGTTTCTGAGGCATCGTCCAGCTGGAGCTCAAGTTTCATCATCTCAATCACAGCACCCAGGCAGACAGGAGTCACAGGGTGACAGCAAAGCTGATCTGCACTAATAAACCAGGTGACAACAGTTTGTGCAGAAACATGGGGAGGTCTGACATTTTTCTGATATATTTCTGACATATATTTCTGACATATATTTCTGATACATTTCTGACATTTTTTTTAACCCACCACTTCCCTATGACAGAGAGAATAACTCTTGGGAGTGTTATTACCCACCCCTGAAGGTGAAGGCAAGATAGATTCTTGTTAATAGATCTCTCGGGGCAGATTAGAGTGAAAAAACACTGAATGATCAGTGTTTGCAAATATGTGTGCATATATATATATAAAATATATAATTGTTCATATATATGTATATATGAACAATTTGGTTGCAATGAAAAGCAGCTACATAGCCATTTTGGTTATTATTATCTATAGTAATATGGCAATATGAAAGCATTAATATATCACTTAGAATGTACAAAGGAAAAAAAAGGAAGAAAGAAAAAGAAAGGTAAGAGTAGGAAGATACATAACTACCACCCCTGGATTTACAATGAGACTTGAGTGTTGCTGTTGGTGGAAGTGATGATTGAAGGTCTTGATCTGTCTGCGTGTAAGAGCTGGCAATCTGGCATGGTGAAAAGCACCACCCTGTTTCCACAAGGTCTGCCTCTTATCGGCCTCAAAGCCCAGCTTGTAGACTCTGGCTTGTAGACTCTGGCATAAGTTCATCCCTTCTGTCTTATGCAGACCAGAGGTTTGTCATTACAAACCCCAAAACTCATCTCTTTCTTGGAGAGTTGCAAACCTGGTCTCAGCAAAGCACCCTGGTGCCTTCATAAATGGGCAACTGTTTTCAGTCATAGCCCAGTCTCTCACAAGGGTTTTTTCTGGTTTCTATTTTGCATGAGTGTACAAAGAAAGATGAAAGAGAAACTAAAACTAACTTCCAGATAAATCTTAAGGTAATGGTCCTGAAAAATTCCAATTCAGCCTTTCAATTCTGTTCAATCAGAAAACTTCTTCGTCTTTCCTAATTCTACCTGAATAGAGGACAAATACATGATCCACTTACTGAAAATGGAGATCCTTAAGAGTGATCACATCTAACCAGTGGTAGTGTATCTATGGGATCTGCAGGGCTGGGAATAACCAGCAACCTTCTTAATATCATTAGTAAATACAAAATGTTTGGCAACTTCTACCCCAAGCAAAAAAGAACTAGCAATGCTACTCCAGGTTAATGCAGCTCACCTAAGGAGATCCAGCTTCACACATGCAGATCTCATCACTCTTTGTCCTCAGCTGATCAAGCTACACTAAAAACACACTGCTGGCCAGGTTTCCTGACTGCCTGGACCACCTAGGTCTTACAGCACTCTCCATATGCAGAGGAAGGGGTAAAGTAAAATGCCATATGGAAAGCCACAGGCTGTCTGGTGGTTGTAATGCTCCTTGGGACCCTGCCACCAGCAGCTCATCTCCCAGAGCTTCCATATCCACAAGGATGCATCTCCTAGGGCTGCCCCAAGAAGGCAGCACCCATGATCTCCCCCTCCCCCCATCCCTCCTAACACGCTCTGCAGCAGAGATGATCTTCATTTGTACACAAATCATTCTGCATACTTTGGGAGATGCAGGAGATGCAGAAACAGTAGAAGTAGCACAGAAATTATAGCAAAATCATGTCTGAGGACTGCAAAGATTTGTGGGATAACAGCTGTGCCTACAGACACCCTATCTGGTAAAAATCCAGTTTTGACATCTGGAGTGTTCTTATCCACGCAGATTGATGTCTTAATAACCCTTATTTAATTTCAAAAATTGATTATAATTAATGTGGCCACTGCTGCTGTGTCTTCAATCCTCTAATGTTATGTAAAATTCAGATCTAGTGTCATTTTCCTGTTGAAATTTTAAAAGTTTTGGCTGAAAACAGTAACTGTAGAATCTAAATATTTATATCTATATTGCTCAAAAAAGAGGGATGTGAAATGAACCCAAGCATTAGAAGCTTGATCACTTTTGTTGCTTCCATGCTCATTTATTTCATAGCTCTGTTGTGGACATTCCAAACTAACTCTATCCAGGACAACATCCAGGTCTGGCTCTAAGGACGGCTTATGTAAGACATGACTCCCAGAAAGTCAGTATTAGCTAGTGTACCAGATTTACTTTGTCCATTCTAAACATCTCTTCATCTCTATCCCAGCAATCTCAAACTCACCCCACAGCCTCTGTGTGATACTCCAGTGTGTCATTCCTCAGCCCTTCAGTTTCATGCTACTAAAACACAACATTTTACAGGCTGCAACCCAGCTCTTACATTGCTTCAGGTGCATTGAGCTGAAATGTCCCCAAAATAATAATCAAGTTGTAGCATCATGGCAGTACCACCCAAGGCTCTCAGGATGCTTGGAGTTTGGTAAGGACATGCATATTGCTTCCACTAGAATCCACCCAGCCACTTAGCTACTTGTAGCCTGGTGGAGGATAGTCTTGGGCAGCATATTTATGAGTCTGTACTAGCTGTATGTAGGGAAAAGGATCAGCCTCCAGCCCTGTTTTATTTAGTGTCATAGATGTTAAATAGATGCTAAAACGTCAGAATGCCAATGTATTCAGTCTCCTGAAATTCCTGTATTCAGTCTCACCAACTCTCAACCTTCCCAAATCATCCATAAGGATTTTAATTCAGTACTTATATTTCTCTAGACTCAACAAATAGTGGCTGCCAATTGTATCTGAGGGGCTATATTTATAGTTGTTGCACATCCCTAACTGGATCTGAGGCTGCGATGCACTGGCCCTTGCTATCAAGTGAGCATTCACATAGTTGGTGGCTCCCTCCCTCCCCACCAGTAGGATAGGGGAGAAAACAGGAAAAGGAGTGAGAAAACTCATTTTTCAAAATAAAGCTTTTTTTGTCTGTAAAGCTCTGTTGCCTCCAGCTATTAAAAACCACTTTTTAATTTTTTTTTGTGGGAGACAGAAAGACAGAAAATGATCTTTCTTTTGCTCTGATAAAATTCCTCAGTGGACCTGTGAAATATTAAGAATCCTCATATTCCCTCCCTCACCTGTGTTTCTCATGAAATTGCTATAATAAACCAAAATAACTTCTGTGGAGGAACATTTTGTACTGAACCTTTATTTCCAACTCTGCAGCACCATGAACTATACCAAAAATGAGAGGTATCAGAGACCTTTTCTCACTATAAAGGATCTGGGTCAGGCATGTCATCCTTTCTTTGGGAATGTTAGATAGGATAAAACTCTCTTCTATGAAAGAAATAGGATTAAAACACCCATAAAATTAAACCAATGTAATGTTCCCTATCTTTCCTTCCCTGACGACAACTGTTCGTTCTTCATTATTTCACTGCTGGTTTGTGGCATTTTAAGGTTTTGCATTTTTAAGGGTTTTTTTTCCACAACGACAGACACATTTCATTAAAAGCTAAGATTCTTATTTAATCCAAGGTTACTAGAAGCCTAAAGCCTGAAGAAAAGCATCAAAATGAAGGGGACCTTTGAAAGGACAGCCAGGACAGGCAAGCCTTTATACTGCCCACTCTCTATTTTTCTCAGAAGCCAGGAAATGGTATCAGAAGGCCTTGATTGCTGGAGAAATTATTTTTCCTTTCTCATCAGCACTAAAACACTTAGTCCAACAGATGAATATGATGCTCAAGGGTTCACATACAAAGCTTTATTCCCTGGATATTTTGGCTAAGTAGGTAAGACACACAGCTGAATATACTACACAGCATATTGAGTAATTGATCATTGGGAGCATATCTCTATGTTTTAGAGCAATGGCAAATTATGGCAAATATCCCTAGAGGAATATCTATAATTAGCAATGCTTATGAGTTGTTACACCATGATGGCAAAATCAGAATTGAATTTTTAGAGGTGCGTTTTACTTTACCAATGTTTTTTCTGGCTGAGTACTCTACCTTGCTGTACAATTAGGTTGATTGCTTTCTGCAAGGTTGATAGAACTAATTGTTGCAGCTGAGGATGCTGGAGAAGAGAAATTTCTCTTCTCCCTGGAGAGGAACCCCAGGAGAAGGGTAAAATGTCAACATTTGGTTAAGATTTATTCTTGTTTAGATTGAGGACTGGAATTTGTCAGGTTCAGCAGAAAGAATACCATTAGCTTTGACAAGTACGTGTGTGTGGATGTGTTGGGTAATATGTTTAGGAGATGTAAAATGCTGCACACACTTCCCATTTTATTGCAAAAAGCTGAAATTGACGGTACCTGTCAAAAACTATCATCTTCCACTCTCTAAAAGAAAATTGACCCTTGCTTTCCCTACAGTATTACAGCATTCCAGCAGGTCCACCTCTCCTTTAGCTAATACTGCTTCAGCAAATGGAAGTGGGGATTGAAAATATAATTAACCTGGTGTCCAGAATTTGCTGTATTGATGTCCAGTGCCTGAAGATTATTGCTACATTTTAGGAGCAACTCTTTAGTCTGGAGAGTGCTACGCATATTTATATTGCTGTGTAAAAAACACTAAATAATAAAGCTGGGTTATTTTAAAGGTCTGACATTATAAAAACAATCAGGACTACAAATGAATGTTTTATGCCATTAAAAAATGCCTTAAAAAAATCTATTGGAAAAGGCAAAATTAACTGGTAAACTGCACAAATGGTATCAGAAACAAAGATCTCTAAGAGCTACTGCTCCAGCTGTATGTCCAGAAGGAAAAAGTCCTTGAGAAGTCTGGCAGTATTAAAACAGTATTTGCAATATTCCTGAATAGAACTTTTTCTTAACAGCTTTTAAAGCATAGATTTACTTATTCACAAAAGATACGTGAGCTTTTTGGCATATATAGCATCTTCTACAAGGAATAATTATACTCTTTGAATTCCTAAAGGCCATGATTAGTTCCAGCTTAGGATTTTATATAATATACTACCTTGTGGTACCTAGTCAACCAAAGGTGTCATACAGACAATTATAGTGTCTAGCAAGAACATTACGTTCTTTATTGTGTTATGTTTCCAAATACATTACCTAAAGAAATTAGTAGAAGTCCACAGCTCATGCCTCTTTCAGATTTTATAGCATATTGTGGTAATTAAATATACAAATGCTTGTAGGAGAATTAACTCTTACAACTTCTAATCCTGGCTGGGAAGATTTATTCTTCATTCATTTGTATGCACATGACAATTCAGCAAGGCTCAAGTACTGGCTTTTCCAGTTTTATATGATATGCCTCATGATTTCCTCGATAACTTTCAATTATACTCTCTTCTCTGCCTGACCTCAGAAACTTTAATCTTTAGGATGAAACTTCGGTCCCTGCCATTCTAATTTCATTAATTAGGCGCTACATTTACAGGTTCTTTGGAAATTCTCAGTGGTAAAAACCCCAAACACACGCATGCTCCTTATTATCAATTTCACAAGATTTAACCTGGTAACCATTTCTAGATTCTGCTTCATTCCTGACAGAGACTCTTGCCAGCATGGATCCTGACTGCGACACGGAATACTGTAGCACAGACTGTTTAGGAAAATAATTTATAGGGAAAGTATGCAGACAATTAACTTCAATGGCATAACAAATCTGGACAACATTGCTACACATTAATAGTGACAATATGCTGGAACACACCAGTGCTTGGGATTGAATTAAATAGTAATGGACAGATTGTCTCTACCAGCACCATCCCGTGCATAACGCAGCACACAGCTGTGCCACGCTGAGAGGAGCTTCGGGAGAGAACCATAACCAAAGACCCAGCTGCTTTCATTCCTCCCCTCCTGGCTTCCAAGGGAAACAAACTACACTGTTTCACTCCCAACAGAAGATACATTTTCCTCCTGTTGATTATCTGGTTTGCTCTGTGTAATCGATATGCTTCCTGGGGCTCTCTGTCCAGAAAGCAGCAGCAGCAGTAGTGTGGCTGGTGATATGAAAAAAGATGTTTTGAGCACTGTTCCCCATCTCAGAGTGTGCCTGGATGTATTTGTATGGGCCATATTATGACTCAGTGTCTTTAAGAGACCAATTTTGCTACCCTTACAATGACGTAAAATATTTCCTGAGTTCATAGATTATAATTTCCTTCCAAAGGTGATCAAGCACCTGACAAGGGCAGATGCTTTTCTGGATTTAATACTTATAAAGGAGTATAAAGGAGGAAGAACTTGGCTGCTGTGAGCAGGAGACAGTACTATTTGGGCAAAATAGCTTTGGATTAATGAGAACAGAATCTGACCTGTTAAAGGGTCTCAGAGATCAGCTTGGAAAACTAAGGGAGAGACCCTAAATTCCAAAACTTTTGATTTAGTGTTTTTTAAGATGGGTCTGCTAATCAAGAAATTAGTAAGTGACATACTATTCTGCATCAGTTTTATGCAAATAAATGAATAAAAAAAAGATTAGTTGGGGACATTTTTATTGATTCTAAGATAAGTTTTAAGTTGCTAAGAAATCCAATCCTACTGAAGGTTTAAAAAAATTAATCATACATGATTGTATGTTATAGGTCCAATGAAGAAGTAAAAATGAATGCATTTCTTGACCATCATGCAACTTCCAATGACTTCTGTTCAGTAGAAAGTTAAATTTATACGTCTTTCTAAGGTTAATGAAATGCTGTACGTGGTCAGCTCACCTCTGCGGTACTTTAAAAAGGTACTTAAGAGATGCTCAGAAGAGCAATCGTCGTTTGAAATAGGAGGTAAGAAGAGTCATTCTTTTTGTCCAGTCACACCGCTTAGCAACCCGCGGATGATCCCATTCCATCGCCAGCCCTACCAGGCAGGAGGGAAGGAAAAGCAGCACAAGGGAAGAGCTGCCTCGCTGCTGTACGGACACCGGGCTGAGTATTTTACTGATTGTGGAACGGGACGAAAGGCGATGGGCAACTTCTGCACATGGAGGCATGGGATGAGGAGCGCTTCCAGCAGGGTGAGCTACGATCCAAAGCGGCAGGATTTGCAGGGAATCAAAGTATAAAAACAGTGACACGTATACAGACATCAACTGAGGTTCAAGCATGTAAATTTTAAAACGCATTTTTAGCGTATTTTTTCCCAGATTAATTACGCTTTATCCTTTCCTTTACATATATCCCTCCCCCTCCCCTTTTCTAAAATCCTGTATCCTGAAGATGAGCACGAATAATTTCCGTGTGGCCTGAATGTTTTTCCTCCTCCTGATCCTATTTGTTAATGCGTAGGCTATCCCTAATGTCTGCACTGATTATCCCTTATCGCTCCGTTTTCCGCTTCTCCCGGGTTGCGGCGCGCCTGCCCTGGCCCCGCGGGAGGAGGCACTTCGCGCTCCGTCCTGCCGCGCTGCTTGTCCCTCTAGCCGACCCGTAGCGTTCGCTCCTCCTCGCGCCATCATGGAGGGCGCCACAGCCTCAGCCGAGGGTCTGCGCTACGCCGAGTACGTCCGGGCCCCTACGGGCGCCGGCAAGGGCCAAGCCGAGCTGGACCGCGGGCTGGTGAGCGCATGGCGGGACCCCCACCCCCGGGGCCGTGAGGCCGCTGTTGCCCCGTTCTCAGCCCGGGCCTTCACACGTGTGAAGGGTGACCTGTGTGAGCGGGGCGGGGGCCGGGGCTGCGGGGTCAGGCGCTCTCCGCTCCGCTCCGGGCTGGGCGGGGAGGCCGGGGTGCAGAGGGTCCTTGGCCCCGTGCAGCGGCAGCGTGGGCAGCGGGCGTGGCGGCCCACCCGTGAGAAGGAGGGCGCACCCGGGGTTCGTAAATGCTCGTGGTTTCAGGGAACGACGGAAGGCTTTCCACAATCAGAAAGTTTTGTTAGTGCCTTGCCCGGTTGGCGTGGAAATGTTGGCTCTGACCTACTGTGTAAGCATACGGCAGCGGGTTTTACATAAAGGGGTAGGGTGAAAGGGGAGGGAGAAAAGAAGGGGTGAATTAAAGAAGAGAAAAAGAGAGTAAACGAGACACCAGTTCTGGTTCCAGCCTCAGTCCAGCTGACGAAATGTCCTGGAGATGCCTGGGAATACTTTTTGTGGATAAGTTTTCTCTGCAAAGAAGACAGGTTTCTCGCTTTCCGCGCAGTTCTGGAAACGGGCTGGGGGGCTTGGGGGGCCTTTGGTGGGCTTGACCCCTCCCCTACAGTCCGTGCCTACTTCTTGGCCTCGTCCTTGCACTGTGTTGCAAGGATGTGCTGTGTTTACCTTCAGGAACTAGAACAAGGAAAAGCGCTGCCCTGCCTCTGCGTGGTCCCCTTCTCCAGCCACACCTGGTTCTTTCCCACGGCGATTTAATACCGAGGATCCTCGGTTATTCCCAGCAGTGCTTGTCTGTCACTGCCAAGAGTCCTTGGTTGGCTCCACAGCCAGTGGGTGTTTGGAACATACACATTAGCCCCTTATCTGCTGGGATTCCACAGCAGGGTGCATGGGAACACTTCAGCCCCAGCATTTGCAAAGAACACCAAAAATTTTATTCCCTGCCCTGAAAAGGTGATACCTGACCCTGTGCAAATGTTATTACCACAGGCAGGTTTGAGTGCGGAAGGTTTTGTAGAGCTTTGTTTCAGAAAAGTAATTCTCATCTGGTACTTTGTAATGTGGGAAAGGCTGGGTGGAGGCAGAGTGTCTCCAAAGTTTCCTATGCTGTATCGTTCTCTAGAGGAAAGGATGCTGGGACTTTATCCCACTTCTTCGTTCCTGTCAGTTCAACTAGTTCAGGGAACAGTGAGTTCCCATTGGAAAAGAGAATTGGGAAAAACATGCGGCTTAAAGCTCCAGATGGTGAAGTTTTCACATTTTTTAAATGGCTTAAAAATCTTACTTGCCTAACCTAATTGTGTGTGTGAAGTTGTCTCTACAATATTTCTGCTTTTTTGAGCACAGTTTTAAAAATCACAGTTCTCTAAGTTGTTTATTCATTGTTACTACAGTCTAGGACTTTTTTTTCCCCCCCTGAAGTGTCTTCCTGTGTATTTAACAGCAAGTGTGCAATCTTAAGAAGCTGGCTCTGAAACTCGTTATTGTCCTGGCCATTCTCCCTGCGGAATGCTGGCAGGGAATTCCTAGAATTTTGTTGAGTCTTTGGGCCTTCTTACCCATCTGGGATAAAAGTTGCATTTGGAGTTAGCTCCAAATGGCTTGCTTTGTTGTTGTGAGTATTGTCACATTCTTACTGAGGTCTGGAGACTGAGGTGGGTTTTTAGAGGGCTGAAATCTGGATGTCTACAGTTTTCTATTGAAATTTATTCTTTAGTCCAGGATATTAGCTGAAAGTCACTCGATCATGGTCACGTTTACTCTTGTAGTTGTTTTACAAAAGCATTTAGAGCAATGGAAGAGCAGCAGTGGTAGCATGAGGAGTCTATTCTCAAAGATCACCCACAGAAGCCTTTGTTAATTGATACATACGCAAGAAGATTGATTTGAATATCTTATGGTAATTGTTCTATTAGTGAATCTTGCTCTGGCTCAATTTCCTATGAAAAACGGTTCAGAACTGTAGTCGTAGCTTTACATAAAAACCAAAAAGATTGCTGTAAATTAGAGGACACAAAATGACGTGAGAATTGTGTCAGTGTGGAGAACAACATCTAGCTGAAATTACTTTTAATTCACTGTTGGAAAACAAATTGAATTTCATAGGAGGGTTAAGACTAGAGGGAAAACTCTAGATTATGAAATCAAATCGGTTGCATAGAGTTTATAATATAATCCCACTTCACAATGGTTCTGCCTCCATAGAGTGTTGGTAAGGTGGTTTGCTCTAGAGGAATATTCCAATAAACTGTAGCTACTCTTTTGAGGATTAGAAGCCTTATTCTCTCTTCCATACCAAACAGTCATTTATATTTCAAGTCAAAAATTTTTATTTAAGGTAATATCTATTTTCAGAAATATTTTTGTGCACTTAGTTAAAATACCTGTGTATCCTACTTCTCAGCAGTGTACAGAACTAAAAAAGCCCCACAACAAACAAACAAACAACATAAATCTTGAAAATTTTTAGTTAAGCAGTTTATACTTGTGTATTTATTTGAATGTACCTGGTTAATTGCAAAATGCCATTCAATCCGTGAAAAAAAATTGTTACTTTCTCTGTGCTTTTTCTGTTCTGCTCACTGTAGGTTTCCAAGGCAAAAGACTGTAGAGCTCCTGCTGTGTGTGTGAAACTTAGTTAGGGGAGCATTTTTCATTTGACTGAGAAGGGTGTTCCACTGATTGTGGTAGAAGAACCAGTATAAAATCCAAATCCTATGCAGGCAGATAGGTTTTAACATTTGGAAAGCATCTGCATTTGCAGCCCGTTGTCAGATGTAAGAATGTTGTGTTGAAGTTTTAAAATGATGCATTTGAAATTCTCCTTCTGTTTATAAATTTAACTTTTTTTCTACTTCATAGAAGGAGAAGCTCTAATGCTAAGAACTACATATGTCATTTTATATTTTGAATATGGTTAAGTTAGAAGGGCACCATGGATTGGGGATTTGCAAAAATAATATCTCATCCTCCCCTGTTTCTTCTGCTAAAATATTAAGGCTACTGGAGAATTAAATATTAAAGGAATAGGCAGAAAATCTCTGTTTTCTAACTTAATGTGTGTTAATTAATATGCTTTAGGCTCTTTTGTTTGCCAGAGCTTAGGTAAATCATGTCTTGCAGTTGCCTTTCTAATGCTTGTGTTTTCTTATACTCATTTCTGAAAAGGATTAAGAAAATTCAGGTTTTACAGATTAGACATAACTTTTTCATTAGTTTCCTTTAACAGGGTTTGTTACTGAAGACTGAATTACATAGTAAAACTAAAATACTGAGATCAGCAGAATAGCATGGGGTTGATGACTAACCTTTGGGAGCCGATTCATTGAATAAAGAAAGGGACAGATGTTAGTTTTTAATATTGTATTTCTTTATTTTTCCCTCTTGGATCTTAACATAATGATTTCATTTAAAATCCACATCTTGAAAGTTTCTTAACAGCATTTTTGGAGGGGAGGAAGGTCAATTCTGTCATAATTGAAAGTCAGTGTGTGTGTATTTATTTATTTATCCCTTATGAAATGCAATTTCAAGCAATAGGAGACAAAAATGATCGTGGTTGTAGTTGTATTAGCATGCTGTAAATGAACTGGTGCCTTCCACAGAGAGAGCGAGTTGCTTTCATTTAATATTGACGTGAAATGAGTGCATTTAATTAAGGCTTTGGACTTTACATTTCAAAGCACCAGACTAACCTTGACTGATTCTTTTAAATATTCAACTGAGTTGAGTGGGCATGGAAAAGGAAACTGAGTCAAGTTGGACTTAAAGAACTTACTGGTTAGTACTTGAAGTTTCCATTGCTTTTACGAGAGTCTGTGTCAAGAAAAAGCCAATCTTGCAATCTCACATTGGTCCAAATTCAGTCTTTATCACATGTGTATAGTTAGGATACATTCACACCATGACAAACATTCAAGATGCTTTTGTGTATGCTTACACTTTTCTGCTAATATGTGGCAAGTGGCTCTTCTCTAATGTTCTCATAATGCAAAAAAGAGGAGTTACCATAAACCACTGTTTTTAAGATTTTCTGGTGCCTGTACCTCACTTAAATGTGTGGACAGTCTTTCATTCCTTTCTGGCTTGAGCTTTGTACCAATTTTACCAAGTTTTCTGTCTTGTCTTCATTTTCCCCTTGATCCTGCATCCTGCTCCTATTCAAGGGTTGCTGCCATCGTTTGTTTTTACCTGCTGTATTCCCTTTCCACTAACTGCTGGTGCTTTCCACTGAGATTGGACTAATGCATTCCAGCAGAAATGGCCATCTCTGTCAAAGGCCCTCAAGGTCTCTGCATTGTTCTCCCAGATTACTCTGCAAAAACACTTAAACTACTTCTGCACTGAACTGACAGAATCCTGGTATTATTTATTAGTCTGGTCTCTGTGCTTGGTCTTGCCTGTGATGAGGTGTCTGCTGCTAATGCCTTGTTGGAACCTGCATGTCTTGTAAACTGCTGACTTAAACCACCTTTTTGGTGGCAAAGCATGTATAACTTAATTTGGACAATCATAGGCTAATAATTTTTTTTCTTTTTTTGCCAGTGTGATCTATTTCACACATTGTTGAGCTCTTAATTGACTGTAACCACTTAGTAAAATTTTCTTGCTGTCAGTTTGAGTAAGTCAAGGAAACTCTTGAATATTAATCCATGGTCACAAGCTACAGGACAGAATAATATAGAATTCCTATAGGGTTAGGATATATTCGGAAAGGTGGCTGCTTGTGGTCCTCCATACTAAGTGGAGGAATTTTTTTGAATGTTTGACTATTGAGAGCCTGGGAAAACTCATTTATGAGAAGAAATTAAAAGAGTTTTAGTTTAGTGAGGAGTTGAGCTGTATGCTTCACAGTTTTACATCATCTACCGTTTATAAATTTACATCATGCTTAAACTTTTTCATGGGGAAAAGATGAGAGGAAGTTTTGTGGAACAGAAAGGAACAAGAGACGTAAAGCTACATTATTTTTACATTCAGAAATGAAAATATTGAGACTGAAGACTACAGTGAAATGGAAGAGTTAGATTACAAAAATGTAATACACAGGCAAGTATCTAAGGCAAGAATTCCCCCTGAGGTAGGTGGGAGGTAGGTACTTAGTTAAAATCTGCATCATCCAGATGCTAGATCCAGAGGAATACAGCTGCTTCTTCTGGTGACCTTGGGAGGCTGGGACTTGTGTCCTGAGCGCAGTGCCACAGGCAGCAGTCACAGCCACTTGCCTTCAGAGCCAAAGCTCTAGGAGCCACTGGGTGTGAGGGCAGCCCCTACATCGTGTTAGAGCTGCCTGTTTCTGGGCAAGTTGCCAACCCATGATCTAGGCCCTACTAAGCCAGCTCTAGGAAGGCTTTGAAAACAGTATTTCCAAACTCTTCTCCTGCTCCCACAGTCTAGAAATGAGGTTGGGTACAATCAAAGCCAAAGTATTTTAGCCCCAGAAATCTTAGTGGCAAAGGCATCTGGGCTCCAGATCCAGTTATTAGGGCGTTCACATTGAAGTTGGAGCTTTAAGTCCATCTGTCAGAATTGGTTGTATAAAACGTATAAACCAGTTATGGGATAATTGTGGAAGTAAGTCATATATAGAAGAGACAGTCTGGTGATAAAAGCATTTTCACTGTCATTATGTTTTGAATTCAAGATAAACCTAATCTGATTTCTCAGGTTTCCTGGGGGAAAATTCAAGGCATTATTGAACTGTCATGTGATAAGACAGGTAATGCCACAATAGATGCCTGTTTCCTTTGTTTCAAATACATGGAGGCTTTTCAGACGTGGAGAGCTTGTTACCCTTCCTGGATTCTGCAAACGTGTGAGAAGTCAGTCCTTTCTTCAAGGTTTACTTCATGGCTTTCATCAGCTTCTTGATCAACACGGGCATACTTCTTATCTTTCTTGAAGTGCCTGACTTTTTTAGGCACTATAGAGGAAAATACATACACCTGATATGGGAGTTTTGAGTTAGTTCTTCATGTTTTTGTAACTGATACTTAGTTATGTACTGGGTTGAACTAGTCTGCACAAGTAATTTCAAGTAATCCTGTATAGTTATGTGCCTTGTGTTTTTATCAGTGCATACTATGAGCTGATTTCAGTGTGTGTTCACTGATTTGCTAGTGGGAGTTCAAGTTAAACCTGATGCATTGTTGTGGATTAATGTGACTGAACTATAAAATCTAATGTAGCCTGTGGAATACAGAACTTAATTTTATCACTTTCGTAAGTTATAGATGAAGTGTCCACATCAGACATCAGAAATATTCCTTGTTAAAGTAAAAGGTGTGTATATATCAAATTGGAATTCACATGTTATTCTGATTCCTGTTTCTGTGCTTTAGGCGAGGACCATGATAGCACTCGGACTTGGCATTGCAACTGTTGCATTTGCAGGTAAGGTAAATTACCAGCGGAACTCTCACTTTGTGAGCTGTGGTTTCCGAAAGGGTTAATGAAGTTTTCATGAATATAAATAGTGGAAAGGTTGTTTGAGAGTACTACGGAGAATTGTGTCCACCTATAGTTCCCTTCCCTTCAAGGTCATAAATTCCAAAATTCTTTTTGAAAAAGGTGGAGAAAGCTGGAGAATGTAATTTTATGGACAGCAGCTAAAATGCTCCATCTGCTTTTTGTCTGCAAATTGAAAGGTGAAAAGTTTATTTACTTAATAACATATTGCAATGTGGAGGCCCTTTAGTACAGAAGAGCACAACAAGATCCTGTGATGTGAAGGTGATGCTCGACAAATTGAAATAGAGGAAAATAAAAGGTTTTAGTGACTAGTGATTTATCATACTTACCATTTCCATACTACATTTTTTATTACCTGAACTCTGCATCTGGATTGTTTGTTACTCTGAAAAATAGGTTCTAGTTTGAACACAGGGCATGAGTTTAACACGAAATAGTGATTAACAGAAAGCATTAAGTAATGGTACATCACAACATTTCAACAGAGATACTCTAATGTGGTTTTAACTTCTGTTTTACCACAGGCACAGGCTTAGATCACTAAAACTTACGGACATGATATGTGTTTTAAGAATGAATGCAAGATGCTATTTGAATGAAGCAGAGCCACATTTTATAAATAGTTTTTCCATTGTGTGTAATAGTAAGTTACATTGCTAAAGAATAGTTAATAACTGGGGAGAGCAGATTTACATGGAAAATTCTCCAGTAACATGACATAAATCTTGATTCTGGTGTTGATATACCTGCTTTGTACTTCTAGGAACACAGCCTTACAGGAATCCCTCTAGTCTTCCCTAGCTATAGACATTCAGTGCTAGTGGTGAGTTGAATGGCTCTGAATCCCAGAAGATTGTCTTTTTCTAACAAAATTAAAAATACAGTATTTACAAGGTGTGTAATTAAGCATACAGCATCACAGCAAGAAATGTGTAGTACATGGATTTCTTTTTTGAAGACATAACCTTTGAAGAGCATTTAATAAATAATGTATACCCAAACCTAATGTTTCAAACAGCCCTTTTTCTTAAAGTTCACAAGGCAGATATCTTCATTTATCATATTGAAATGTATTTAAATCTATTTATTTAGTGAGTTAAATAGTGAGTAAACACAATGGGTCTTTGCAGTCCATGACTAGGTTATTAGATGCAGTATACTAAAATTATTCTCCCTCTCCCAATAGTTTGGGGATTTTTTAAAACCAAAATTCTTTCCGCTGTAAACTGATGAACATAAGTTGTAGCTTGTTTGTGAGGTTTTTTTTTCATTTTAGTGAATATTTCATTTAACCTCCCATCTTTTTTAGGTCGTTACGCTTTCCGTGTTTGGAAACCATTGGAGCAGGCAATTACGGAGGCAGCAAAGAGGATTTCAGCTTCGGTAAGTTTAGATACTACTTTATGCTAAATTTTTGATTTTGTATTTCAAATGTTCAGAAAGGAGACATTTTATGTTAAATACAGTTAAGTGCCAGGTAGATAATTCTTTTCCCAGGGTAGGACTGCTCCCTACTGTGTAAGTTCTGGCATGTTGTCTTACGTATTTTAAATCCCTATGGATAAAGCTGTATCAGAAGATGTGTATGAGTTTGATAAACAGTTGCAGTTTTTTCTGCTGATGTTCCTTGTTTTGGAACCCTTTACTAGTAAGTGTAAAGATAAATTGTTCAAGTACGCTGTGAGAAAGTCACTAATTCCTAAATATTGCAAAATGATGACACACAGTTTCATTTCCAGCAGCTAAAAGTGAAAGAACTTAGTCTTTTAGGTACAGTGTTAAAAATCAAGAAGATAAATTGATGAACTTCTAGGATGGGTTGCCATGGAGATGGGAGAGCTTGCGTGCTGGTTAACATATGAGTTGTCTTTTTCTTCTTCCCCAGCTAATTTGAACTTTTAACCAGGTTTTTGTTCTTTGGTTTTTCCCTGCTGGTTAAAAAATACAATAATGAGATAAAAAAATCAAGGAGTGTTGTGTGGGATGCATATGCAGGGAATATTTGAGAGCATTTACTTACTGCTTCAGTGGCTATGTTTTCCTCTGGTAGATAAATACATGTGTTCCATTCCTGTTTGATTGAAGTAATTCCCAATGAGATAGATGTCTGCTTGTTGTAGCAGTGTGCTCCTTCAGAGTTCATAGTCTGTGTACACTTACCCAACAACAAAAGAATGCTATTCCCTTCATGGTGCTGATGGGTGAGCAGGTTCAGGGAGTAGTTGTTTCAGATTATTATTTCCTGAAAAATATACTTAAGGTAGGTTTTTAAAAAACATTATATTAGTATTATACCTACTGATGTTAGGCCAGTTGCAGCACAGAGACTGTCTAGACAGACACTGCAGTCCAGATTCATTTGCCATCTGTGCTTGGTTTTCCTGTGCTGAAGGTACAAGCTTGATCAAGGAAAGCTTCCTGGGGAGGAGATTCAGTTCAGCTGTCCTCTTGGGGCTCGTCCACATTTGTGTTTGCTTGCCATGTGTTTCAGCCAGAAATGATGCTCCTGGAAAACTTTTTTTTGCTCTCTGTCGCTCTTACTGCATTGCTGTTGTGAGACCAATGTCAATTTTTTTTTCCTATTTCAAAAAAAATTTTTTGAGATATTCCCATATTGCCTGCCAAAACAACAGAGGGGACTTTAGGTACTGTGAATTAAATTGCCTTCATATGACAGATACAGGCTGACTTGCAGACTTGATAGATGTAGCTAGCTTTACATGTGGCTTAAGAGTGCTTCAGTGCTGAGTGCTTCAGTCTTCACCCTCCGTCCCTCTCTCTCTCCCTAGCAGTTTTACTCCAACCATTCTTTTTCTATCCATTTGTAGATATAGGCTAGAGAATCTAAATTCAGATATATTCACATAAGAAAGCATGCAGTGACTCTTTTTAACACATTGAAATGTGTCATGCTACTGCATGGAGAGGTGTCTGTTCCTAAGAAACTGCACCGCTCAATACTGACTGAGCCAAGCTCATTACAGACCTATCTCATTTTTACCATAGTGACTTTGAGTTCTGCAGAATTCATGAACAACCATAAAGAGCAAAGCAGGAGCTTCTGCATTTTCAGTGTTCCTAGTCCCTGGAGCAGTATCCTCTGTCTGCCTTCACATCCTGCCTTTCCATCCAGAATTGTGTGTTGATTTCCAGTAGGATATCTCTTCTGTATTCTATTTCTAAACTTGAAAATACAAGTTTTCAGTGGAAGATGAGATCTACTGGAGAGAGTAAAAACTCTCTTCCTGTTTGCCATTTACCGTGTGTATTTGCTGGCTTTATATTTGTGAGAGGATAGTGATAATATTTTTGTTCTGTAACTGTGGTCCAAATTGAAGATCCTTTTATAATTCTTAGCCAAGAGTATTTGACTTTTACTACTCTACAGCTACTACTTTCTTGGTTTATATTTTTAATAGTTTTTTCTTCTTCCCTTAACAATGGATTATTTTCTTTGAAACTAGAGAAAAGATTAAATGCAAAGGTCCTGTGTAAGTGCTTATTCTCCAAACTACTTATTTTAGTAGTTTTACAGGACTATGTGGAATTTGAAGCTGCTGAGTATAGTTTGTGAATTATCACTTTCATCACATTTCTTGACAGCTTATTGTCCTTTACACTGTACTGACAAAGGTTATCAAGCAGTTGGTACTTCTATCCATGCTTACTAAAAAAAGCATCTCATGACCTTCAGTGTCTGGGCTCAGTGTTACTTCGCTGGGTTTCTATGGTGTTTGAAGGCACCTAACTTGGTCACTATAATTTTCAGTGCTTATTCTAGCTTTCTAGAATGAAACCTTGTCCCTCATGGCTTCCTTTTTCTTGAGAGCCTGTGAACAGCTGCCTGTTTAAAAGCTAACTGCCTCCCTCTATAAGCCCCACTCTTCCTTGTCCATTTGCCTCCCCCGCTCTGTTTGCAGCAGAAATCACAGTTGTTGATGTTGGTCCCTCCCAATCACACAAGGTAATACCGATGCTGCTTATTCTTTCTGTCTGCTTACTAATAAATGACTTAGGAAAGGTCAAGCAGAGCAATCATGAAGTGATCATTTAAAATGCTGCTTGCTGTATCTCGGTGACTTTACACTTCCTATATACTTACGTAAATAAGTAACATGTACAGTCAACAGCTGCATTCATCTTCTAGTCAGAAATAGTAAGCAGAGGCAAGTAAAAGCTTTATTCTGAATTTTTACTTCTCATTTAAGACAGCTACTTATTATTTAAGAATATGTATTTGTAAATGTTTCTGTAATTTAGTCTTGAAGTTTTCCACCATCTTTCTTTCAGTGGAGAAAGACACTAGAGGAAACATTGTCATTTCCACACTCTGGCAAGTCCTAATGCTTGCTTCCACAGCAACCCCGTGTTTTTTTAGTTTGAGCATAGTTTTGTCACTGCTGTCAGTGACACTGTTTTGTTTCTGTGTGTAGTGAGAAGAGTCTGTTGCCATTAGAAGGTGCATAGCTCTAAGCAATCATTTGGCTTTTCTTCCTCAGAATTAATGCCGTTAGTTATACTATTAATATTTCCTTAAAGTGTGAAATAAAGAAGCAAGTATTTCAGTAGCATTCATTAGCTTTTTTTGTGGTATCAGTGATATTGATGTTGAAAGACAGACAGACAGATAGACAGAAGATATTGAAGACAGAAACAGAAATTCTAGGCCAAATGAATTATCAAAATACTCAATTCCCACAATCATGAAGCTCTGTGTTTCATAAGAAAATGATGTCTTCTGTAGCACATCACTAGGTTTTCTCACTGTATTTCCCTTATTGGATCTGATTCTGCTCAGATTCATGGAGTTCTGAATTGAGAGGTAAGGGTAGCAACCATCTCTCTTGTCCTTAATTGAAAATCTAGTTTCAAGAGAACAATGCATTCCATTTTCTAAGATTTCTTTTCTAACTAAAGGTAAGGAAGTTAAAATTGATACTAGCAAATTTGTATATTGTATCACTACTTCTAAATAGTTTGTGGTTGTAGTTTGGTTTTTGTGTTTGGTTTTTTTTCCTCCAGTATTTGTTCCCTTTTTGGTGGAGGAGTGTATTGGTCCTGGAACAGCAACATAAAATTTTCAGAAAAATTCACTACTCCATATAATATAATGTATGGTCTCAGTTTTAGTGTTTTCACTCTCTTAAATGGCATGAGAACAGTGATTATGCTTTCCCTGTGCTGTGAAAGAAAAGTATCTTGAAGATGTCATGGTCCCTATGCATTTGATTTTCTTATCTGGTTGCTTTTGCGAAGATTTTCAAAAGTGAATAGATGTTTAGAAAGCGAGTGCAGCCATTTTCTGTCCCTCCCTATACCCCCAAACCTATTAATAGCATTTGTTCAGAAAGGAGGACTTACATGAATTGCTAAACAGTAATAATGTGCAAGGAAATTAAGTAAATTAAATGATACCTCCTCCCCTTCCCCCAAATAGTACAAAGGAATGAAGAGCTCATTTCAGTGATTTTTCCAGTACAAAATTTTCTTTGCAATTGCTGGAGCTAATAAATAATCAAGTGTCTAGAACTGCCTGCTCATCAAGGAGTTCTCATAACAGAAAAATATCTTTCCAGCCATTACTTAGAATTTACAACTAGGAAAAAAATGTTTTAGTTTGAGTAGCATGCAAAAGTGCTTTCATTAGTGAACTAGGAATTTGCCTAGGTGTTACCTAAAATGAAGTCTCAGTGTTTCTTCCTCTTCTTTCTAACTAATGGGAAAAAATGCTTTTATGTCTAATTTCGTTTTGCTTTAAATTCTGCTAAGGATGGAGATCTTAATTTATGAATTGATTATTTTTTCTACATCCTTCACTTACAAGAAGAAAATATTTTTTCTTGGAGACCAATTCAACAAACTGTTTTTGTTTGTTTGTGAAAGGACACATGCTACAGAATTTCTTTTTTAACTCCTCTTGGAGGTGAACAGAAATGAAAAAATATTTCTGAATGTAAGCTTGAGCCGTCCCTCCCTAGTCTCTCATTTTGAATACTGTTTTAGATGGAATCTACCAAGAACAGAGACAAGCTGTGTTAAAGAAAATTCAAACATTTTTCTTCTCTACATTAATAGCAAACTAGTGTTCTCCTGCATTAGATTTGTATGTCAGAGTTGAAGGGCAGAGAAAATTCAGGAAACCATCTGCATCTGGACTGCTTTGGGAGCCAATGTTTCTGGAAAAACTTTCAGAGAATATTGAAGTATGGTTTTCTCTTTTGCTTGTAGTAATTGTTGACATTTTTGCAAATTTCTGTGCAGTTTTCTGCTCTGCAAGGGTGTTATCTGTTGGCCATTAAATTACTGCCATCATTTCCCTTCAGAGAACCAGAGAAGTGCTGTGTGTTCCTTTAGTTGACCTGTCATGTCCATGTGCACTATTCCAGACCTGGTTTGTGTTACCCTGTAGTTACAGAAGTGGCTCCTCCACAGATTCTTGTTGTTGGCGTGGCATGTCCGCAGTTTCTTCAGCTTTGATAGCAGTAGTGGTTACTTTATTCATGGTTTGGGGTGGGAAGAAGGAAGATGAAATTAGTCTTGGACCATAACGACACACTAAAAAAATCTCTTCTGTGGTTTTATATGACTTTATGGTGGCAATAGGTGAAGTATTTCTGTACCATGCTTTTAGGTGAATACCTCTTCTAAGCTTAAAGGCTTTGCTTAGATATCATAGACAGAGTCCTTTAAATGCTATATAAAGGTTTTGAAATGATATAAGAGAGTTTGTGTAGACATAAGGCAAAATTCTCACTGAATATGAATGGCTTTATTTAGTGAGAAGAGTGTTTTTTCAAGGGCCAGGCACATTTTACTTGGGGGTAAAGGCAATACTTAAAAATAGTCTCAGCTCTCAGGCCAGACTTCCCTTTGATATCAACAAAAGAAGCTTATTTTCCCCCAGTTGATAGGTTTTACATTGAGGAAAAAATTTCAGTCTTGTTGAGTGATTTCTGTGTGCCAGTTCCCCAAGGCTTGGAGCTACATCTGCTGCCTCTGGGACTTAGAGAAGCATTCACATTGTGATCACTGCTAACCATCAATGATGGTTCCATAGGTTTTTTTTTATAATTTGAAATAGATTTATGGTTGACAAATGTACTTTCAACCCATTCTCTGTGACTATTGCTGTAATGATTTGCTCTCATCTCCGTCTCCTTTTTGATGCTCTTTTCCCACTGCTTTTTATTCCCTTCTTAAAACAGTGGATAAAGTTCCATATGACAATGAGTTTAAAAAAATTAACCCCAGAGCCTGTATCCAATAGTTGTCTGTCATTGGTTCTGAAGGAAGGATGTAAAGGCTTAGGATTTCCCTGTCTACTTCACTATTTTCCAGTGTTCTTCAGCTCAGTGGTTTCCTGCAATGGAGATTGTGGCTTTATGTTAAGCCTTCTCTTTTTTTTCCCTTGTTTCTTTCTGTTTATTTTCAGGGTTCATTGAAAGAACTCCTGATACACTTTCTTGAAGTAATGTTCTTTCACATCAAATCTGTTCTTATCTCTATTGGGGCTTTTTACCTACTTGCTCTGTAGAAATATCTGGAGTGATTGTCCATAACGTCCATGGATGACAAAGTATTGTCACTTTTGGCATTTGCCATTGTGATGGTACCAGTGCTGTTCTCAACAATTACCCTACTTTCCCTCCCATGCCCTCCCCAACGCATGCACTGTACCATCCTATGGTAGTATGTACTTTGATTCTGGACTTTTTTCCTGGAGGCAGGATTTTAATGGTTGTAGCTATTAATATCTCTTATTGACAGTAGAAGATTGTGAAAACATAGGTAGTTATTTTTAAGTTGTTTTTTGTATGTGTTATCACTCAGGAGAAGTCCTTTCATATTATCTGGTTTCTAGTTACTCCATGCCTTCGGAATAAATTATAGATGAATGTAATGCTCTGAATGAGGTCATACAACTACAGTTTAGTTCCTGGCACCTTGTACATGAACTAATTATTGCTTTTTTTCACTTTCTTCTTTTTAGAGTCTTTCATCATACTATAAAGGAGGATTTGAACAGAAAATGAGTAGGCAGAAGTCAAGTCTTATTTTAGGTGTAAGGTAGGTGTGTTGAATCAATATGTTTTTACGTTAGCAAGTATTGAATGAAGCAGATGCAAGGAATACTCTTGCCAAAACCATAAGTTTTTTTGTAAAAGACTTCTAATGGCTTATAAATTATTCTAGTACTCTGCTTAAACTAAAAAGCAAACAATAAAATGGTCAGAAAAAATGTGACTTTTGTTTGGATTGTGGTCATGGTAACATACTGCAGTGGGAAGTTGTTCTTACTTTGCCCTGTGTCCCTTTCAGCAGAGTCACTCCCCACCTAGGCATTTCCCAGTCTCTAGCATTGCAAGGGAGACTTCATCCCAAGTACCAGACTCTGCACCCATCCTTGTGGAATTTTGTGAAGGATTCCAGTCAGCCCCTTCCTGCAGCCTCTGGAGGTGCCTCTGGATTTCAGCCCTGCCCTCCAGCATGTCAGCTGTTCCCAGACAGTGATAGACTTCTTGGCCAGTTGGTGATGTTAGAAGGCAGCATGATATTGGTGTGACTCAGATTGCAAGTCAAGGAAAATGTGATTTTGACATTATGTATTTTTCTCCTAGTGATAAAGAATCTTTAGAGCCCATTATGGGATAAGCGATATCTCATAAACTAAGCAAATTTGAAGTAAACCCCTCTTTTCACAGTTGCTTCTTTGAGCAGACCTGCATGATCTTCTGTAATATGCAATTGCCACTTTTCCCCGATTATGGTTTGGCCATCTGGGCTTCTAAATGTGGTATAACAGCTTTCCTTTTTAGTATTAAAAACAGCTTTACAAATCAAAATATAGATGATTGTTATTTATAGTTGTGTGATAAATCATATTGGTTTTGTATCTATATAATCCAAAACCTTTCACCCGCTGTTTGTTTCTTACTTTCTAGGTTACTTTATGTTCAATTGAAGTATTCTTTTCTTATGCAGTTCTGTGAACTATTTTAGCAACAGACCCTAATTTCACTTTGACAGAATAATAATTAGAGAGGTTGTTTACCTCGGGAATTTAGTTGGGCTGATACCTTGCATTCAAGCTGTATCTACAGAAAGATTAATTAATTGAATCATCACTGATTAAGAAGTCACCTGAAGTGGAAAACATTGATTCATTTCTGCATACTAACAAATTATAAAAAACTGAACCATTCAAACTGTCCTTTTACGAGCGTTTTACTGTGTTGACATACACAAGAGGTTATTTGTCGGGTAAGATACATATTTTGTATTTAATTACATATTTTATATATGTCATTGAAGTAAACAATATTGCGTAGGTAGCATCTGTAAATCAACATGTCCCTGAATGAAACACGTTGAACAGCTTTGCAAAAATAACACATACAGGCATTTTTTTCAGCCCTCAGCAGAAAGAAAAAATATTTATAGCTGCTATAAAAATATTTACAGTAGAACAAAATGTGATAATATTAAATATTTGTTGTTTAGTCATTGGTCATAAAAATATTTATTTTCTTGGAGGAAAAATTGTGTTTTCTGCATTTAATGCTAGAATAACCAACCAGATATACTCTAGAACTGCTGGGGCTATCATATTTTTTCCCCCTTAAATTTTTTATTTTAAATGAGTGGATGTATTGCATTCTACAAAAACCTGAAAGATATTTGTATGTGTCACATACACAGGCTTTTGAAAAATGTCATTCTCTTTGCCTTACATGCCTTTGTTTTTGTTGCTTCCTCAGAGATGCAGTTTTATGTTTTGTCCACCAGATGGTGAAAATCTCAAGTTTCAATTATTTTTGAAGTCAGTATAAACTCTTAATTTTTAGCCTGAGTGCTCTGGCATTTCTTGTAAGCACTTCAATTTGTTTTTGCAGTCCCTCTGCTGGCAAGGACAAAATCAGAACAGCGCATAGGAAAATCATGATTTTGAATCATCCTGATAAAGGTAAATAATTACTACTTTTCTTAACTAGAGTTGGAAAGGAAGAGGCTTAAATGAGATCCTTTAAGTTTTCTGACTGTGTAAATAACCACCTCAAGTGCAAACGTTTGTTTTTTATTTATTGACTTGAGCTTCTGTGTGTCCTCTCAGATAAACTGAGCTTTATGAACTGGTTTTACTCGTTTTTATTTCAAGTTGTCTTCTGTACTTGTGCTGCTTCAGTTAAGACTATGAGCTCAGGGACCAGTTTTCCACACTTCACAAAAACTTACTGGAAAAATAAGCTATAAAAATTTTACATTAAACTAAAATTCCTGTTTTGAACTGTGATGGACCAGTTGCATGCATGAAAGTAATTTTCTATGGGGAAATGTTTTGCATTTACTAGGTACATCATTGATGAATTTCAGACTTTATGGAATTCACTTGGAAAGAATGTAAAGCTGGGCACTATTGCTTTACTGGCCAGGTTTTTAATGTAAATTTATCTTAGAGAAAGGCTATTATTATAACTTTAACTACACTACAGCTGGTTGAGAAAGAAAGCCCATATGTTCATTGCTGTTTCTGCTTTGAAATAACAGATGGTGAAGAGTTGCATTGTATTTCAGAAGTCAAAAGGGGAAATCAGAGGGGTTTTATATCTTTTTGACAGAATTACAAGCTCCCTACCAGTACCCCATTTTAAGAAAATGCAAAAGTGAGTGTGTCCACTGGCCGTGGGAAGTGTTTAGTTGATGCTTCATCCCTCAGTCTAGTTTAAAAGCTGTCCTGTTTGTTTGATTTCAAACTTTTCGTTTTTTACTCTTTTTTATAATTTATAAGTTGCACAGACCTAGAAAGGAAATTCTCTTCTTCATTTCTAATATATGACAGTGGTCAAAACCACCAGAGTCCCTATTAGGTCGAGTTTTATTAATAATGAACATCTAAGTTTGTTGTAGCAGTATGTGGACACGTGAGCCAGAGAAAATTGTGAATCTCCATGTGGATATTGAGGATATCTGAAGAGATGCTTCCTGTTAGGAAGATCCTAACGAGCCTAACAAAGATTTTAATGCTGCACTCTTAGAGTTTTAATGCCTCTGCAGCTGGGCACTATGTAGGTTTGGATGGATGTAGTGAGCCCTCCTGCGTGATAGTGAGACACCAAGCGTTTTCTCAGTGGGAGCACCAGTTGTAGGGATTTGTGCTTCTCAATGCCCCTGAAGCTCTTCTGGCATGGCTGTAGAAAAAAAGCCTTAATATCTTCAGCTGCAGAGTGAGGGCCTGGAGTAATCTTGAACATGTGGCATCACAGAGAGGCTTCTTTGCTTGTGTATAGATCACTTCTGGCTGTGGGTAGCACAGATGTTCATTTAAAAATAATATTCGATGGTATAATGTAATTTTAAAATAATATTTTACCACCTGGAGTTGATAAAAGAAAGAGCAGTAATTGCAGATTTTAAGTTACGTATGTTCTGAGATCCAAACTATTGGAGAGAGAAATATTAGAAAATCTAATAAAATAAGAAATATATAGAAATCTGCATCAAAAGATCCCCAGAGAGTACTACTGAAGTGGTTGTTTTTTAATCTTTACAGTTCGGTTTTAAAAGTGTTTTTATATTGATGCATTGTATTTTAAGTTATCCGTTACAAATTTTATGAAACAATATTTCCTCACAGAAAAAAAAGGAAGAGGGAAACCTTTTGGACTTGCCTAATTATAAACAAACACTTAGGCAATCATGAGATTGAATTTCCTCTCATTGGAGGGCTACAAAATTAATATGGCACTTTAGGATGTAAATGTAGTGAAAACACTTCCAACAGATTTGAATTTACTTTAGAATTCTGTATTCTAGACATGTGGAAAATCAATGCACATTTTAAAATTACTTGGAATACATTGTTTATTGCAGGTTTTACTCTTTACTGTTTGTTTGATCCTCTTATCTACTCTTTGAAAGAAGCAGTAGTCAATGTAGTAATCCTATTCCTTGCTACAAAGCTACTTGATTTTAAAAAAGAAAAAAATGAATTATTTTTTCAATAGCCAATTCATTGCGCATCCTTTGCTCTGCCTCACTTTCTTCCAGTGTGGCTTACTTATTAGAGCTACAACACTCAAAGAAGACCAAACCATGGAAAAGAACTTAATTTTTTTTTTCCAGTTGTTTTACTACACCGTAAAATTACTTTATACTGATTTGGATTCCTGCAGCAATGACCTAAAGAAGCCTTTAAGCAAGCCTCACCTTTTTATTTGTGTGTGTCTACAACTGGTTCTGCATGTTTCTTCTGTCATTGTCTTTTCTGATTAATAGAATGAATGAAGTGTTGAATGAAAAAATAAGGTTGAACAAATGCCTTGGAAAAGGCTATGCAGTGCACAGTACTGCTGGAATCACATTTTCACATAAAAATATAGGTGTATTATAGTAAGTAGTAAGTTACTGATACAGACCTTGCAGTGTTGTTTTTGGTGACTGTGGGCAGATGGTTGGCATTCAAGAGGAGAGTGAAAAAAACCCAAACACAAGAAGACTGCTGAACTGTAATCAGATCGTTAGATGGAGTGTAGAGCAATGGCAATGTTCAGCACTAGGAGTTAGAAGGTGTACCATGTTTAAATAGCTGTAGTGTGATGGTTTCTGGCTGGTAACTCTGGGCATCTCACACAGGAGATGCTTGCACAATAATTCTTTGTCAAAGTTATTTTAAAATTTTACCTCTCAGTTTTTAGTATGAGTGAAAATAATTGCTGTTAGGTTTGAGTGAATGTTCAGGACCTTGCATACATTTGCAGTAGCCTCCCACTGCAGATCTAAATCACAGGATGTAAAGTGATTTCAGATTTCAGTCTTCTCTCTGAGACAAGTTGTTCTATGTTATTTTACAATGATTTCAGTTTTGATCACATTTCTCATGTTTCCTTATCTATTAGTTTACTTCTTATCAATGTCATTTGTGTCAAAAAGATCTGTGTAGGAAAGAGCTAATAAAAGTAGTAAAAAAGATATGCTGCAAGTGAGGTAGTTTGGCATTTAATACTAATGTGTAAACAGTATTCCTTTCCCCTTTCTCTTCTCAGGTGGATCACCCTACTTAGCAACAAAAATAAATGAAGCAAAAGACTTGTTGGAATCCAGTGCTAAAAACTGAAACCCAAAGTCTTGGGTCACAGGAGATTCAGCAGATATGTTGTGCAATAACTTTCATGTCTGCTTGTTCTGCACAGTTTCTTAACACTGGTTGTTCATATTTATTGTCAATAATTAAAATGTTAAGATTATTTAAAAGCGACTGAAATCTTTTACATTTATGTAAAGTTGTGTACAGTTATGCCTCTGCAAGGAGCAGGGAGTTGGAATGATGATCCCTAGTGGTTCCTTCCCACTCAAGATGTTCTATGATTCTGTCCCAATTTTAGTGTATTATAATCCTGAATTGTAATCCCTTACAAGCTTGAAAAAGTTCTTTCAACTGTGTTTTTTTCAGAAGTACTTGTTTATTTCTTTTGTTAAATTTTGGATCTTTTAAAATAAAAATTTAAAAACAGTCTTTAATATAGGATTGTTTCTAGTGAAGAAACAACCGTATCTTTAGGGTCACCATAAAATCTGTGACAGTGCATTGAGTCACAGGAAATATGACAGACCCCATTTGGCAAGTTTTCAGCACCACCTTACGCTTGAATCTGTTAATTTGTGAAGTAGTAGGGTTTGTTCATGGGTGCAGTTTGAGAGCTGCAACTCAGGACAAAATGACTGGTGGGACTACAGACAGCAGCTTCCACTAGGTGTGTTTTTGGGACTTGGAGCTATGAAGGAGGATTCTTGGGTTTGGTTACTTCTTTTACATATTAAAGGATTTCTGAAATTGTCAAGTAATTATTTAGACATGCTTTTACTTAAAGTCATGGAGTATGTTTAATCTCTAGCAGTTGGGGTAAACATGGGGTTTTCTGCAAAGGTTTTCATGGCCATGGGGTTGAACAAGGTAGATCCTTGTGGCATGGTTTAGATGGATTTTCCGATTTTCCAGGCTGCTGCTTGTCTAGGTTAGCCAGGTCATGTGAGCCTGGTGTAGGACTGATACAGCATGGAACAAACAGGAGAGTACCTGCTTTGCACATGGCTTCAGGAGCATTTCCTGGCTTAATTCTTGAGTAATGCTCACATTCCTGCATTATGCTTCATATCCTAGAGCATACATACCTCCCTCCTTATGTGCATCCTAGCAATCTAGTGCTGGCTTTGGGGAATCCTGAAGTCATGGATCTCAGACTATAGAGAGAACAAGTTTTAATTGACAGCTCAGGGTAGGTGCTACTTGGGACACTTGGCTGCTGCAGATTACTACCACTAAGTTGTTTGCATTTGAATTAAATCTCCTAAGCACAGACAGTCTAGTGCGTTCACTGCAAGACTGAAAAACTTCTAGTGTCCATTCAAATTCTGTCATTAGAGGTACAACAAACTGCTTACTGAAGGGCTACAAATACAAAATTTAGATACTCCATTTTCTAGCCAGAGGTAAGTGGCTAAGAGCAGTTAATATGAGGTTGGATGCTTTCATTATTTATTCACCAGAACATGCATTTGTAGTTCATCCAGTGGTGGGTGTTCATATTATGTGGATTTTTCCTTGAAAGGAAGAAAAAGTACAAATTTTTTTTATCAGTTTCCTCACACTTTGTCACAATTCTCTTACTTTCATTAAAGGGAGATGAAAAATTTTAAAATGACCCTGAAAGAAAATAATAATTCTAAGTACTTTAGAGACTTTGTTGCAATTAGAGTGGCAAGGCATATGGGACAATTTCACTGGATAAAGCAAAAAAGGCTGCCAGGAGAAACGTGCCTGGGAATAGCATACACTATACAAGTACTACAGTTGCATCATATAACTAGTTCTCTTAATACAAGAATCTTGAATGAAAATAGTTTATTCCTATGCAGTAGCTTTAATTGGTTCTTGTTAAAGGAGTGGCCATCAATTAATGCACATTTAGGGTTAGTCATTCTTTTCACTGGTGTTATCAATTTGTATTGGCAAAAAGTAGAACCATGACAGTTCTTGTGTTGGGAGGAGACAAGTGAAATGGTGGTATTCCTAATTTTCTAAAGTGGAATCTGTAAGTGATATGAATCATCATGCGAAATCAAAATTGATGTGAATGGTAGGTGGTAAAAACATTCTGGTTAATGATTTTGAACTGACTGGCCGTTGTTTTCATATAGCTGTTTCTTCTGAGTAAAATGTATTGCAAAGAGCTGTTCTAAAGTATCAGCTAAAACAAATGCATTAAAGATGGCTTCTTGCTCTGTTCTTAAAAATGAACTTCCCATGTCTTTGTAAGAAGTAGAGCGTTTGTTGTCTCTGTGAGATTCTGTTGTTGATAATTTCCTTCCTGATATAATTATTTATATCGGATTATTTTGGATGAAACACTTTTTTGTGCCTTTCAGTTATGAGAGAGATTGTCCTTTAAAAAGAAATAAAACCGTCTTCTAGTTCTGCTTTCTCCATTTTTTTTTCAGAGCAGACGGTTGACTGATTAACAAATTTGAGAAATGAATAAATTTTAAAAATCAGATTAACTGGCTCGTCCTATCTCTGGAAAATGCTGTAAAATGAATGAAGCTGATGAGGAGCAGCATGTGAAAGCATCACACATACAATAGCATATTTTTTCTTGTCTGTTTACCTGCACAGCTTGCTTTACCTGCTAAGTGATGTTTAGAAGGATGAATATAGGACAGGAAAAGGCAAATCATGGCAGTGCTGCTCGATTTGTTGTTGCTGATAGTCAGCATGGCAGGCTGAGGAATGTCTTTGGATACTGCCTTGCAAAACAGCACCTGGATTGATGTTCAACTGAGCTAGGAAGAACAGGATGCTACTATTTTTAAAAACATAGCCTGGTAATTTAATCTTAAAAATATTCAGCCTCTTGAGACTATTTTCTTTACTTGTCAAATGGGTAAGTGTTTTTGTGTAAGAAAAGTGCATAGAGGTTGATTTATTCTGGTGCAATTTCTGTCCATCTGTAGTACAAGCAGACTCATTTTTCATGTGTTGCTTTAATGTTCAGAAAATGTTAATCTGTAACTTCTTAGCTTGGGAATTCCCAGGTGTTTTTCTACTTGGATGATAACCAGTCCCAGATATCCTCTACAGCTTCGGAAGTCAGGCAGGACTGAGTACATTTATATGGCATTGCTGTGGGTGATTCCCAGTTTATTTAATGAAGCGGGACTTGCTCATCTGCCTGGTTTTTACTCTTAGTCTGTGGAAGTTTTACCTAATATTTCATTCTTTACCCTTCATACAGCAGAATTAGGGGTATGTCTACAAAAACACCCAGTGAAATCTGGTTATCTGCCTATGCATGCGTGTCACTTGCAAAACTTTTTCTGGCTTAGGATGGGACTGGGATAAAATTGAGACACAGTTCACAAAACCTTTGCCTGATTTTCTAGGTAGTTTTAAAGGTAAAAATTAACCGTCGCATGTGCTTGGATTTTTGCTTCTGTATAGGTGTAAAATGGCTTTCTTCTTGAAAGGTCTTTGCTCAGTTCAGCACTTTTCTCATCTTTAAACCAACAGATTGAGTGTCTGGTGTCTTCAGTTCCCTAAAAAAGCCTGATTGCTATCTGTGGTTGTAGGGTGCCTCATCAGCCTGGGTGTGGAAATCAGAATATCTGACCTGCTACTCAGGTGAGACTGGTGAGGAAGCTGGGCTGAGGAAGTGGCAGCACTTGGCTCTGCTTCCTGCTGCAGCTGTGCCTTGCTGCAAAATGTAAGGCTCATAAAGCCTGGGAGATTTCCTGGGCCTGAGTACTGAGCTCAGGTCAGCTTCAAACTGTGAAACGACGCCTGAACAACTTAAGGAAATTCACTAGCTGAAGTATTACAGATTCTTAGGAGACTCACTTCCCACAGGTTGGTCTTTAGGATTTTTCCGTTTATTCCAACTCTTCTATGAGCATCTGTATGTAAAGTCTGACTTTAGCAAGCAGCATGATAGACTGGCACTAAATGGCCAGCTAACCTTCCCCTAATGTTTATTTGAATTAGGACAAAATGAATGTTTTCCTTGGGTCGTAAGCAGCAGGTTTTTGTGTGTAGATTGCAAAGCCGTATTAATGAATTTGGATCATCGCCACCACAATCTTGCGACTTTTGAACTTTGTCGTTTCAGCAGTTGCTCTCAAGAAACAGGTTGTATGTACATATATGTATAAGCACACACGTGTTTATACACATAGAGCTTTTCTGGATCCTGTGTGGAATTTTGCATCTGTACTGGGGCACATTTTTAAAAAATTATTAATACTTTTCTTGATTGTTTTGTTTTGTTTTGTTTTTTGTTTTGTTTACTAGATTTTCCAAATCAGATCAAGATAGCAAAAATAATGCCATAGTAAATTAGAGGTCTTAATTTAATTATGTCCATAAATAAGAAGACAAAAAATCGACACACACACCCAAATGTCTCCAATTTTTCCATTTTATTGAGTTTATTCTGTGTTGCTCTGGTATAGATACATACAATGTAGTTATGAGTCTTTTAAAGAAATAGTGTTGTTCTGTCATCATACTGTATGTGCCTAAGATCCTTGTACCAAGCTTTTTTTAAATGAGGCAAAAATAAAAAATGACAACTTTTTGGGATGTTGCCCAAATAAAATTTTTTGTTTGCAAATGATTACAATTTAAGCTACATTTAAAATATGCTTTTGTATTTTACTCTGGGGGCATTGAGTAGGAGGGAAAGAATTCTAAATCATCATTTGATGTCTTAGTGATTGTTAATGGTCAATGAACCATGGATACTCATGAATACTTGAATTGTCAACCTAGTTAGCAATACCCTTATTTCCTTTATTATTAGGAAATAGCAAAACTATACTTAGAATGAGAAATATCATTTTGACAATGGTAACATCATCAGATTAACATCCTTAAGATTTTTCAAGAGGTAGTTATGGAACACAGAGTAATTGCTCTACAGCTTCATGTGATGTTAAAACACCTCTACTGTGTTATTGTAATTTCCTTATTTATATACTAGCTTATACAAGGAGAGGTTAATTAGCTGGATTTTTTTTAATATAGAAAATATTGCATCTAATAAACTGTAGTTTTAAGTAGTGGCAAATTTCTCCAAAATTACTGTATGATGTAAATATTATATAAAGCATGGTTCTGAACACAGTGGTTTCTCCTGGACTGTTGGATTTGTTCTGGGCAACTTAGGTGTTCCTTACATCTGGCAGATGAGTGAACAGTTTGTGGTGCAAAGAATAGTAGAGGTCCTAAACTTTCCGTGAATACAATTTGACTAGTACAACGTTAGGAAGAAATTCTTCACTGTTGGGGGGTGGTGAGGCACTGGTACAGGTTGTTGAGAGTAGTTATGGATGCCCCATCCCTGGAAGCGTTCAAGGCCAGGCTGGACTGGGGCCTGAGCAGCCTGGTCTAGTGAAAGGTGTCCCTGCCCATGGCAGGGGAGTTGGACTAGAGGATCTTTAATGTCTCTTTCAAACCAAACCATTCCGTGATTCTGTAATGTAGTGAAAGAAGTGTAAACAAAATTCTAGTGAAGAACTCAATAGATGAGAAGTTGTTGGCATGACTGGGAGCAGATGGAAGTGGTTAAGGGCCTTACTCTCTGGAGAGGCTGGTTTGTTCTGGGTCTTTTCCTGTTCAACAAAATTGTCACTGACGTGGAGAAGAGGACTGAGCTCGCTCTCATCAAGTTTACCAATGATGCCAAATGATGTGAGCCACTCTTCACACTGGAGGGAAGAGCTGACATTCAGGGGGACCTGAAGGGGCTGCAGGAACAGGTTGGTGGTAATGCTTAATGAAATTCCACAAGGGTGGGTGCAGAGCTAGGTGCCTCAGAAGGAAGTGCCCCTTGAAGTTCTAGGGACTGGAGAATGCCAGGCTAGGGAGCAATTCTGAAAGGGGCCTGGGGCACATACAAGAGTATGTCCTGGCAGCAGAGAGGGACAGCAGCCTCCCAGCTGTGTGAGTGGAGCTTGGTCACCAGATCAGCAGAAACAGCTCTTCTCAGCCAACCACATTGTGCTGTGGCATCCAGTCTGGAGACTTCTGAATAGGATGGATATTGGCCAACCACAGCAGGTCCAGCAAAGGCCACCTCAGTGTTTGGGGGCTGGAGCACTTACCCTGTGAGGAGGGGCTGAGGGCGTAAGCCCTGTTCACCCTGAAGAAACGAAGTGCTGCTGGGGTACCTCAGAGCAGCCCTTCAGCTTCATGAGGTCATAAAGAACATGGGTCCAGGCTCTCCACAGTCATGCATGGTGGGAAGTTGAGAAAAAAGGGGGACAAGTTGAAAAGGAGGTTGGACATAAATAATACTGTTTCACCCTGCAATCCAGCAGTGCCACAGGTTGCCCGGAGAGGTTGTGCATTCTCCTTCCTTGGGAGTTTTTCAAGATCCACTGTTCTGACCCTACATGTGGCCTTGCTTTGAGCAGTAGGTAAGACCAAGGACCTCCTCAAGTCCCTCCCAACCTGAATTGTCCTATGCAACGAGATCCAGTAGGGAGGACAGATGGCAGGGCTGTAATAACAAAGGAGCCACATTCAGGAAAATATCCTGCAGTAGTTCTATGCATGGCTTTCATTTGCTTGCTTTTTATGAAGTCTGAAGTACAGCTGAACTTAGAATAATATTTAAAATAGTATTGAGAGCTGCACAATACAAAATATTTTAATACCACTCTGTGTTGATGTCCTGGAGCCAATGCTTCAGGGACTCTGGGTCCAGTCTTGGTGCTGCTGGTCCAGTCAGTCCTTTGTTCTTAATACTGGGAGGTGAGGAGCCTTCTAGTCTCCACTGGGCCAAGAACAAAGATGTTCTGCCTTGTAAAACTGCTAGTGGTGCAAACAGACAGAAATACCTCCTGAAATCATCTGCACCTGGTTACCGTGTTCAACAGTGGGCCAGCCTGTAATTGTTTAGTGCTTCTCGCACTGGTGTCAGTGGGAATTTCTGTGGAAGGAACTGCTGCAGGGGACAAATTTATCACCTGAGAGAGGCTTAAAGATCTGAGTGCTGAGTTACAGACAGCATGTCAGGTTTCTTGAATTTAGTAGAGGACTGCCAGATTCCCAGTTAGGTTTATTTTACTCGCAGCTGGAGCAGAAGCAGTGTGATTCCCATTTGAGATAAAAAAGTCCTTTGCAAGCTCCGATTTGTTGTGTTTCTTCTGATCCTGATGTATTATTTAACCAGTCCACATCACTCTTAAGAGCACATGGGTACCCTTGCAGCAGGGGCCTTAAATACCTGGCAGAGCAAGCTGTGCCACAAAGCAACATCTGCAACTTCCTTATGTTCCCAGTTGGCATCTCCATACATTGTTATTACACAATTAAATATTTCAATGTTTGGTGAGTTGGCTTCGGTCTTTTCCACCATTGCCATCATTAAGATACAATCCTGCATATATTTCCAGGGCTCCTGCCGTCCATTCAAGCCATCAATAACTGTGAAAGTGCCCTCACTATCTGTCTTTTCCTTCGTGCAACCCCTCTAGCTCCAGTCTTCAATAATTCATGATCTTGCAGGAGGTGCACCAAAATGATTTTAGCTACCTCCAACTTTTTTGGGCAAAAGGATAATAAAAATGATTTCACAGTAACTAACGTAAGTCATTTCATTGGTGAAAGCACTTAAATATAACTTATTAGCTATTCAGGAGGAAGGTTTTACTAAAGGTACAATGCATTTATGTATTGAAGTGCAGCTCAGCTCCTGAAAAATGACTACGTAAATAAGCACTTGTCACATCTTATTTTTGTCGATTTTTTTCTTCTCCTTCTAAATTTGTTTTTTGCTGTTAACTCTATTGCTGCCATGATGTTAACCGTGAAGTAGCTGGATCTTGCTCCTAGTGGAATTAATTGCCAGTGAATTACATTTCTGTGTTGCCACTGACGAGCTGCTGTTACAGGGGCATTCTTACAAGACAGAAGGCACAAGTCAGTGTGACCCATGGCACAATATGACACAGAAACTTCTGGAATATGAAGTTTGAGATAAAAAGATCAGGTTGTGGTCCAGTTTTCTAAGTCTAGGGTAAAAAAAAAATAACTGAGAATACTGAGGTAAATCCACGAAATGTTTTAAACTCTTAATTTTCACTATACCTGACTGTGTGCCAGTATGTCCAGTGGGGGGTCGAGAGTCACTTTGGCTCCAACAGCATTCATTACCCAGTTAGGGTAATCTAATTTCCTAGTTTCTTGATGTCTGGGCATAGGGGCTATTAGCACTAATAGACTTAATTCTAGCACTGTGCAGAGGCACAACATAGTCCTGAGGAACCAGAGGTTAAATCAGGAAAAAAGTATAATTGCAGTACTTCCCAAAACTGAGGTGAAGAAACAGCGGCGGAGGTGTTTCTAGAGTACAAGTCTGACTGCAGACATCATAATTCAAGTTACTCAAATGTTTGGCTCCTTTTATCTGTTTTGGATCTTGCTGTTAGCAGCTTGGTACTTGTATACAAAGAATACTTGATAGCACAATCACAAAAGCAATAAACAGCCTTACAAAGACATAGATCTAAGGTGACTCCTTCAAGTGGAATCTTACTTTAAGCGCGATTTCGATGTCACGTATCATAATTGCATCTAATATTAGAGACTGACTTAATGCAACACAATGTCAATGACAATATAAACGCAATCATGAACAGAGAAGATAACTGAAAACTGTTTAGGGGGATGGGAGGAAGGATTACACTGCAGTGAAGATTTCTGTAGACATTACAAACCTTTTTCAGTGACATGCAGAAGAATTTTTTTTCTCTCCTAAACTTCTGGAAACTTTCTTCCTGTTTCCATTTTGATTCTGGAGCCTGCCCCGAATCTCTAAATGTGATGTAGGGTTGGGGTTTCTTGTCCCCTTCCTCAAACTTGTGAGTCTGTCTTCAGTGCTAAGCACTGAAGTTACATATGTAGAGTTGGTTAGCAAGCTGAATAGACTATCAGCTGCTGAGAATTAAATACATGCCTATGAAAGAGTTTTCTTCTTCCCCTCAGCAGCACATATCCTTCCACCCCACGAAGGGATGTGGTTTAAAAGGTGTGAAGCTGGACTATTTTGGCTCTGAAGTCTGAAGACAGAATGACAGTGCCACACATCTTCCTAAATGAGTAAGAGTCTCTGTTGGGTTGTTTGTGGGTGTAGGTAGCTGCAGTGTGACCTGTTTATACCAACTTAAAAGCATGTAGCCATGGAAGGGCCCTGTGGCTTGCACAATTCCTTCTTGCAGTAGTGCTCGTGGTGGGGCTGTAATTTCAATGAGTTGAAATGACATCAGCTGTACTTCACAGTCTCTGGCTTGTCCTGATGTGAGTGCATGGGTGCACACAGAGGGGCTGGAGAGGAGCTGCCTTTGGCAGTGGCACTTTCAGACCTGCTACAGGCCAGGCGCACACAAGCATCCTCCATGTGCTTCAGGTTTAGCTGGCCTACAGAATCATAGAAGGGAGCCATAGGCTATCCTGAGTTGGAAGAGACCCACAAGGATCCAACAAGTCCAACTTTTCTCCCCTTGTCTCCTCTCCTCACCAGAGGAATGGATTTTTTTATGCCTATAAATGTTCAGCTGAAATTCTGTGACAAAACTAGAGAAAGCACCTTACAGAATCCATATAATCAAAGCAAATGAAAAACCTTTGCAGATGTTAATGCAGCAGCATGTGAGGGCTTAGGTTCTGAACCACAGAAGCTTGCCTGGGCCTTTTCTACTCCTTTAAACAGCTTCTCTCTCCTCCTCCCTGCCCCACCAACACCCCCCCCCCCCA